>WNWU01000086.1:1667470-1679924 GCA_012654045.1 Ptyas mucosa
GCTGGCTGGGGAATTCTGGGAGTTGAAGTCCAGCCTTCTTAAAAGTTGCCAAGGTTCAGAAACGCTGCTCTAAATCAGGGGTCTTGAAATTTGGCCACTATAAGACTTTCGGACTTCAACTCCCAGAATCCTTCAGCATGCCATGCTGGGTGGGGAATTCTGGGAGTTGGAGTCCACCCTTTTTAAAAAGTGCCAAGGTTCAAAAGTACTACTTTAGATTGGGGGTCTTGAAACTTGGCAACTATAAGACTTGGTGGACTTCAACTCCCAGAAGTCTCGGCTAGGGAATTCTGGGAGTTGAAGTCCAGCCTTTTTAAAAGTTGCCAAGGTTAAGAAATTCTACATCTTGAAACTTGGCAACTATTAAGACTTGGTGGACTTCAGCTCCCAGAATGCTTCAGCATGCCATGCTGGCTGGGGAATTCTGGGAGTCGGAGTCCACCAGTGTTAAAAGTTGCCAAGTTTCGAGACCACTGCCCTACATTGAAAAGAAAAATAATAATAAAACGAGTTGGGCATGTTATGTGAAGACCCGGCTTTCTGGATAAGGCTTTGATGGTGGAAAGCTGGAAGGAAAGAAAAGGAGGACCACCAGCACCAAGAAGGATGAGCTGGGTTACAAGGGGCATTGTGGGAAGAGCTGAAGGACCAGGTTAGGGACAGATCCTTATGGAAGAAAGACATCTGTCTGCCAAGAGTCAATGCCAACTTGATGGCCCATAATGAGTCAATCAGTTTGCAAGGAAAGGGCCTCCCTAGAGAGGGAGGTTTGAGGCATCTTTAAAAGTGACAGTTTTATTGTTCGCATTTTGTTTTCCTAGTGTTCCCCCCCCCCCCCCAGCTGCCTGCGGGGTCTGCTTGCATATTGATTGCGACAGAAATCGACTGACTAGCTTGTCAGCCAAGCCTGACACCCTGGGCTGAGAGTGAGTGATGGCCCAAAGGCACCCAGCTGGCTTTCATGCCTAAAGCAGGACTAAAATTCCCAAGTCTCTTGGTTTCTAGCCTGGTGCTTTCTCTCCAGTTTTATTATTCATATTATCAATTATAATAGGTGCTCTCATTGCCAGGCCATCTGCTTTGTTGCTGGTCATCTTTCATCTATTTCCTTCCAGCTTTCCCCTGATTGCTTTTTCTTTGCATAAGATGCTTGATGTAGAACAATGCTAATTAAATGCGGTAGATTTAAAGGCAAAACACATCTTTTTTTCCAAAAGGTTAGTTAGTGTATCACTTTAGATTTTTAATGTTTTTAGATTTTAATACTTTACCTTCTTGTTTTTATTCTGTTGTAAGCTGCCTAGAGGATGGGTAGCATATACATTTAATGAATACATAAACAAAATTCCTCTCTAGATTAATTGGCTCTTGTGGGAGGGAAAATGTGTCAGATGCCTGTGTGGGGTGTGTACCTGTGCATATATTTCTGCTTGTAGACACATATTGTTGTTAGTTGCAAAGTCGTGTCCAACCTATTGCGACCCCATGGACAACATTCCTCCAGGCCTTCCTGTCCTCTACCATCCTCTGGAGTCCATTTAAGCTCACACCTATTGCTTCAGTGACTCCATCCAGCCACCTCATTCTCTGTCGTCCCCTTCTTCTTTTGCCCTCAATCTTTCTCAGCATTAAGCTCTTCTCCAGTGAGTCCTTCCTTCTCATTAGGTGGCCAAAGTATTGGAGTTTCATCTTCAGGATCTGGCCTTCTAAAGAGCAGTCAAGGTTGATCTCCTCTAGGACTGACCGGTTTGATTGCCTTGCAGTCCAAGGGACTTGCAGAGTCTTCTCCAGAACCATAGTTCAAAGGCCTCAATTCTTTGGCGCTCAGCCTTCCTTATGGTCCAACTTTCACAGCCATACATTGCAACTGGGAAAACCATAGCCTTGACTATACACACTTGTGTTGGCAGGGTGATGTCTCTGCTTTTTAGTATGCTGTCTAGATTTGCCATAGCTTTCCTCCCCAGGAGCAAGCGTCTTTTAATTTCTTGGTTGCAGTCCCCATCTGCGGTGATCTTGGAGCCCAGGAAAATAAAATCTGTCACTACCTCCATTTCTTCCTCCCTCTATTTGCCAGGAATTGAGAGGGCCGGGTGCCATGAGACACATATTAGGGAAGTGAAATAGGTGCTTGAGTTATACCTTGTGGCCCTCCGTTCTTAATTTATGCTAAGCTGTAAAGTGGTGTGACATTTGATGTTCATTAGGGGGCTTCCTTCCTTCATTTAATAATGAACTGTTGGTTTTTGTTCCAAGTGACCCCCCCCCCCCCCAATTAAAAGTCAGTGTAGCATAACAATTAAAAGTCATGTGCTGCTAAATATTTTAAGTCTTTTTTCCGAAAAGGTGGGGAGGGAGAACAGCCTCCTTTACACAGGCAAGTGGTTTGTTCATCTTAAATCATGGTTAGATCATGCAAAATATATGAACTTGGTCCCAGTGCAAAATCTAAGTCTTTTCCCCCCTTTCTTTTCTCTGTAGGTTTCCTTTGATCTCTGAAAGAAAAATAATACATCTGGTGACTGACCTTTGACCCCCTCCAGGTAACGCAATGGCTCTCTATTTGCAGAGATGTGAAATTTGTTTAATGATCTCCAATTGTTTATTGTTTACTTTCCCCCCCCCTCCCCAACGTTGGCAACAAATGCAGGAAAATCTTGGCACACTGAGAAAAATGCCTGGTTTGGAATAATATAAAATATATATACCGTATTTTTCGGAGTATAAGATGCACCTTTTTCCCCCCCAGAAAGAGGGTGAAAATCTGGGTGCGTTTTATACTCTGAATGTAGCCCTGCCCACCTCTCAAATGGAGATTTCAAAGGCTGAAAAAAGCCTCTGAAAGAAGCTTCAGAAAAAAAGCCCCCGAAACAGAGCTTCAAAAAAAAAAGCCTCTGAAAGAAGCTTCAGAAAAAAAGCCCCCGAAACAGAGCTTCAAAAAAAAGCCTCTGAAAGAAGCTTCAGAAAAAAAAGCCTCTGAAACAGAGCTTTAGAAAAAAAGAAATGAAGTTTCAGAGGCTTTTTTTCTGAAGCTCTGTTTCAGAGGCTTTCAGAGGCAGAATTTGTTTTTTTCCTGAAACAGAGTTTCAGAAGTTTCTGAGGCAGAAAAAAAAAGCCCCTGAAACATAGGTTTCAGAGGATTAAAAAAAAGTAAGGCAGAGAGCTCACAATCAACGAACCTGTTGCTAAAATTCACCTCTGGGAATAGCTGATTGGGAGTATTCCGGGAGGCCGCTCCACCTGCCAATCAGCTTTTTTCTTATTTTCCTCCCCAAAAACTAAGGTGCGTTGCGCGCAGAAATAGCATAGCGAAGCTTGAACAGGAAGATACTAACAGATTTGGGGGTGGGTACAAGAATGAAAAGCAGGAGGGGGGCTCCTAAACTAGGGAATTTTATCAGAGGGAGGGAAGGTCCTTTGGGGCCTGGGTGTCTGCCAGGTTTGATTAGCTTCTTTTCTTTTCCCTTCCACAGTTCGTGGGATAGAGACAGTCATGGTGAAATCATGCTGCGCAATAAACTGCAACAACAAATTTTCACTGGGCAATAATATCTCCTTCCACAGGTAAGTCAAACCTCCTTCCAAACTGCATCCCTGTTTGGTTTGGGGACAGCCGTGCCTCAGATAGAAAGTCCATACAGAGAGTGGTAAGGACACCCGAGAAGATTTTATAGGAAGCTCGCTTCCGGTTATTCAGGATGCTGCTTATAAGCGCTTATGAGCTTAGAGCTTGAAGCATTGTTAGAACCCCACCCGTCCACTTTACAGTCCGTTTCTGTTGCTCCCCTCTGGGAGGAGGTTTCAAAGTATTTGTAGCAGGACTACCTGATTCTGGAACAGCTTTGTTCCCTCTGCCACTCGTGATGGGAGGGGAGGTCCTTACTCCCTCAGAAAGGGTCTGCAATCTGGGGGTCCTCCTGGACTCACGGCTATCCTTAGAAGATCATTTGACGGCCGTGACCAGGGGGGCCTTCGCACAGGTACGTCTTGTGCACCAATTGCGCCCTTTCCTAGACCGGGATGCCCTTGCCACGGTCACTCCTGCCCTTGTCACGTCTCGGCTAGACTACTGCAATGCCCTCTACATGGGGCTGCCCTTGAGATGCACCCGGAGACTACAGTCCAGAATGTGGCCACTTCTCCACATTCTGTTACGGGAGCTTCTCAATACTCCCATGTAACATCTCTCCTGCACGAGCTGCACTGGCTGCTTGTTGCTCTCCGGGTTCATTTCAAGGTGCTGGTGCTAACCTATAAAGCCCTACATGGCTTAGGCCCGGAGTACCTGCAGGATCACCTCCTGCCCTCCTCCCACCGTCCGGTGCGCTCGCACAGACCGGGCCTCCTCAGGGTGCCGTCAGCCAGACAGTGTCGGCTGGCGACTCCCAGGGAGAGGGCATTCTCTGTTGGAGCGCCGACCCTCTGGAATGAGCTGCCCACCGGCCTCAGGATAGCCCCGGACCTCCTCTCCTTCCGCCGTGAATTAAAGACGTGGCTTTTTCACCACATGGGCTGAATCCGTAGGGGGAATCTAAATATTTAATTATTTTAATTTGATTTTAATTAATTTTTAAGCTGATTTTAACTGTTCATGCAATTTCTTTGTTGTTTTTGTAAGCCGCCCTGAGTCCTACGGGAGAAGGGCGGCATATAAATTACATAAAATAAATAAATAAAATAAAATAAATCTGTCTGGTAAACTCGCAAGATTCGTTTCTCTTGCCAAGTACATGTGTACGTCCAAAACTAGACTGCACTGTTTTTCTGTGTCATATAATATATGTGGGTATATGCATAATTTTGTATTTATTCATTTATTTTGTCATGTTTATGTAGTATATATTGGAGGTGGTGACCCTTTGAGAGCTGCATGCAGGGAAATTTCATTTGAATGTATGCCGATTATAGTGTACATTTAAAGTGGCAATGAAGTTATTCTTAGTCTAAGACTCTGAAGTCTTCCATGGTGGAATGGCTGAAATGGGAGCAGCAAATCTTAGGAGTGAGTTGCTCCCTTTGTTAATGGCATTTGATCTCCATCAGGCCCAGGTGACTGGTTTTAACCTTATCAGGAATCGTCACAGATGGCAGAGGAGGAAAAATAAGGAAAGCAATTATAATGGTATGTGAGAATGACCTTGGGAGACGAGACCAAGAGAAACTACCTAGGGAGCGAGCGTCGCCCACAGAGGCATAGTGCACGAAGCAAGAAGTTCAGGAAGGACCCTCTCTTAAGTTCTCAGGCTGTAAAGGAAGAGGGGAGAGTTTTACAGGTAGTCCTCAACTTACAACCACAACGTTTATGCTGCTATGTGAGACGGATGTTTAGTGACTTTTGCCCCATTTTACGGGCTTTCTTGCCACAGTTCTAAAGCGACTCACTTCAGTTCTTTAAATTAGTCACATGGTTCAGTGAAATTGGCTTCTCCCTTGACTCCGTTTTACAACACCTCTTGCCACCGTTGCTAAGTGGATCGCCCCAGTTGATAAGTTAGTAACATGGATATTGAGTGAATCTGGCTGTTGTGGTCCGCCAGCAGCCTGCCGAGCTGGCAGTGGAGTCGGACAGTGAGGAGGCTGGGGAGGAACATGGGCCAGTCCTGGAATCAGGGGAAGGCCCGGATGAGGGCTCTGCGTCGGAGGCAGAGATGGGGCCGGGGCCATTTGGGAGTGATGTGCAGACTCCGGAGCCTCCAGAGGCGGATAGCAGAGAGGCAGAGGAACAGGGGGAGCCTGTTCCTAGTGCACGCATGCGAAGAGCTGCTAGAAGGCAAGAGCAGCTAAAGCAAAAAGGACAACTCGGGAGTAAGGCCAGGAGATAATTGGCCCCTCCCAGAAGGCTTAAAAGAGCAGCAAGGGTCGAGGACTACCTGTCTCTGCAATCCCTTAAGCTTGGCTGCAGGGGGAAAAAAATAGGAAATTTGGAGAAGTATCTGGAGGAGAGGAAAAAACATCTTTAAGAAATCTTAAGATTCTGTTTGGTCTACGCAAGGCAGAAGCTGCGGGGGGGAAACCATTTTTTATAGATAAGAACCAACTGTACCACTCAGCCTCCGTCACTGCAGTGCAATTATCAAGAAAGCCAGCCTGATAAGATATTTCTACTTCATTGTAAAGTTACAGTAACAGAATCTTGCAGGTCTGAAAGTACACCTCTCCCACACTCTGCTTTAGAGCCTTAGCGCAGGTTCCTCCTGAGCCTTTTTTCTCCCACCTGTTATACAGCTGTGGCCTCTGCTGCCTCTTATCTGTTTGTTCCCTAAAAAGTGTCTCTTCATCCCCCAAGGTCTTTCGTACATCCTTTCACAGCAATAAGCAGCACCCAGCAACAATTGGTTACTTGTCGTTTCTATTGAAACTATTGTGACATCATTAATGTTATACTCCTCATCATTAAGAGCCATGGCGGCGCAGTGATTAGAATGCAGTACTGCAGGCGAACTCTGCCGACTGCCAGCAGTTCGATCTTGACTGGGCTCAAGGTTGACTCAGCCTTCCATCCTTCCGAGCCCGGTAAAATGAGGACCCAGATTGTTGGGGGCAATAGGCCGACTCTTGTAAACCGCTCAGAGACGGCTGTAAAGCACTACAGAGCAGTATATAGGTCTAAGTGCTATTGCTATTAACGCTTGTTGTGTTGTTATTTGCCTGTAGGTTTCCCCTTGGAAAAAAAGATGTCTTAAAAAAATGGGTCTGGAATATTCGACGGAAGAATTTCACTCCCACACGTCACCATGTGCTCTGCTCAGAACATTTTTGCGAGGCTGATTACCTAGAAAATGTGGCTTCCGGACGGCGGTACCTCAAGCCGGAAGCGATTCCGACTGTTTTTAATATACCCGAACGACAGAGAAAGGTAAAGGTAGAGCTGCTGGGATTGGATCTCCCCCTTTTTAGGGAAAGTAACCATCAATTGTTTTACTCCTTGTCTTCCAAAAGTGACTGACTTCCAAAAAGATGATTTGGGGACTCGAGGCTAAAACATATAGAGAACAGTTGCTGGTTGTCTATTGGTTTATTGTCCTCACTGTCAGGAAGTTTCTCCTCAGTTCTAGGTTGCTTCTCTCCTTGATTAGTTTCCACCCGTTGTTTCCTGCCTTGCCTTCTGGTGATTTGGAAAACGGGTTGACTCCCCTCTTTTTTGTGGCAGCCCTTCGAATATTGGAATATTGTTATCATGTCACCCTTAGTCCTTCTTTTCTCTCTAGACTAGCCATACCCAAATCCTGCAATAGTTCCTTATATGTTTTAGTCTCCAGGCCTTCAATCATTTTAGTTGCTCTTCTCTGCACTTTTTTTTCCAAAGTCTCAACTTGTACATGTGGATCTTGGGAAGATCGTGAAGAGGAACGTGGCTTTGGAAGGGATCTGTTGCTGCTTCTTTCTGTCGGTGGACCCTAAAAGCATCTCATTGGCAGCTGTGCCACACAGCCGTCTGGATTTTTGCCGGATACCTTTCTCCAAATTTATCTTGTCTCTTTCTGCAGGGAGCTAAAAGAAGGCGGCCGCTCCTCCGCCGTAAGCCCCCCGACACTCCGTCGAGGAATCTGTTACAAGTGGAAAGCAGTGCCAACGCGCCCTTGCCCGGGAGTGGCGTTGTGGGTCTGGAGCACTCCTATTCTCTTCCCGCCAGCCCAGGTAAACCGGGAGGGCCCCCTTCGGTTCAACTTGTGTAGCAGAAAAGCGGGTGCGTGGAAAATGCATCCTTGAATTCAGGAGGAGAGTGCGGCCTCAACACGGATACGTTTTTGGGAGCTCACACGGTACAGGTAGTCCTCGACTTACGACCGCAATTGAGCCCAGAATTTGCCTCATCTTATGACTTTTGGGGGGGGGGGCATATTTGTTAAGCGAATCACTGCAGTTGGTAAATTAGTCACACGGCTGTTAAGTGAATCTGGTTTCCTCACTGACTTTGCTCGTCAGAAGGTCGCAAACGGGGATCACATGACCCTGGGACATGAACCGGTCATCAATACGAACCGGTCAGAGGTGGGTTTCACATAATTTTATCACCGGTTTGCCGCACACCGAATAGTGAACGTGTGTGCGTCTTCCGTGCACGCACTTTGTTTGCGTGTGCGGCTTGCACGCATATGCACGGCTTAGAAAACGTGGCTAAAAAGGACGACATTGCGCCGGTTTCGCCAGTACCGGTTCCCCCGAACCGGTCTGAACCGGCTGAATACCACCTCTGGAACTGGTTGCCAAGTATCCAAATGTAAATCACGTAACCATGGAGGATGTTGCAACTGTCATAAGTGTGAAAAACGGTCATGACTCACTTTTTTCAGTGCTGTTGTCACTTTGAACGGTCTCTAAAACAAACTTGTAAATCGAGGACTACCTTTATATACCATATTTTTCGGAATATAAGACGCACCTTTTCCCCCCCCCAAAAGGGGGTGAAAATTTGGGTGTGTCTTATACACTGAATGTAGCCCCGCCCACCGACCCACTGGCCCCCACCCTTTGGCCTCTGCCTCCCAGCAATTTACCTCCTTGCAGCAAACAGCCCGTTTCAGCTTCAGCACAGCCTAATTAGCATAAGTTGATTGGCCTCCCGACTCTCACCTGTTTCAGGCTGCAGGGATTGCCTATTGCTGCGCGGGCCTCTGCTGCTTGCTGCAAGGAGGTAAATTGCTGGGAGCAGATTTTTTTTTTTTCTGCTAATCAAGCTATGCTGAAAACGAAAATGAAAGTAAAGCAGGCTGTTGGCTGTTTGCTGCAACCAGGCAAAATTGCTGGGAGGCAGAGGCAGAGGCAGATTTGTTTTTCTTGTTTTCCTCACCAAAAAAGGTAGGTACGTCTTATAGTCCGGAGTGTCTTATACTCCGAAAAATACGGTAAATCTAAGTCCTAGTGCTATTAAATCTAAATGACATTCTTCCAGTTCTCCATAGCTTATGTGAGATGGATTGTTCTTCCCTATAGAAGATATAGAGTATCTTCTATAGGGAAGCCTTATTTATTTATTTATTTATTTAGTTAGTTAGTTAGTTAGTTAGTTAGTTAATTAGTTAGTTAAACTTGTATGCCGCCCTCTCTCCCGAAGGACTCAGGGCGGCTCACAACGATAAAAACACATAAAATTCAACATACAAATATAAATCCAATAAAATCCCTTTAAAAACCCCTTCAGTCCAATCTGGCCAATCTTTTTCTCAGATTTGTCCAGATATTCTGGGAGTTGAAATCCATGCATTTAAAAATGGTCACGGTTGAGAAAAAACCCTGCTCTAGACAGAGCAATTAGCCATTATACCTTTTTTGGTTGTTGTTGCGATAGTGATGAATATCTGTAGCTCAGGTGTAGGATGAGGACAGAGGTCGGTTCGGTTTCTGGACATTTTGTTACCAGGCCAGGTAACATCTTCAGCAGAGTTTAGGAGATGCCAATGTTGGCGTCCTTCTGCTTATCAGGGTTTTGTGTGGTCAGTAGGCCATCTGATGGGGAGGTCTTGTAACATGAGGGTTTTGTAATGGGGTGTGGGTCGTGTCAGGTGAGGGTCTTGTGATGGGTCAGTGATGGGTTAGGTTCAGGTGAGCATCTTCTGGTGGGTCAGGTATGGGTCACGTCAGGTGAGGGCCTTTTGATATGTCTTGTGGTGCGTCAGATGTGGGTCGTGTCAGGTGAGGGTCTTGTGATGGGTCAGGTGAGGGTTACGTCAGGTACAGGGGTGAAATGTAAAATTTGTTACTACCGGTTCTGTGGGCGTGGCTTGGTGGTAGGGGTAATATGACTGGGTGGGCGTGGCCAACTTTTTTTTTTTTTTTAACTTTTCAAAGCATTTTTTCTAATGCTTTGAAAAGCCTCTCTGCCGATCAGGAAACTCAGCTGGGATTGTCAGAGACTTTTCAAAGCATTTTTTTTACCACCTCTTCGGCCAAGAGGTTGCAGAAAAAAATGCTTTAAAAAGCCTCTGATGATCCCAGCTGAGCCGCGTGATCATCAGAGGCTTTTTTTTTTTACTTTTAAAAGCATTTTTTCGTCGGAAGAAGTTGTAGAAAAAAATGCTTTGAAAAGTTAAAAAACAAAAAGCCTCTGATGATTGTGCGGCTCAGCTGGGCATGGGGGGGGGGGCACACAGGGATTTTTGCTACCGGTTCTCTGAACCACCCACCGCCATCGCTACCGGATCGGGCGATCCGGTCCGAACCGGGAGCATTTCAGTCCTGGTCAGGTATCTTGTAATGGGTCTTCTGAGGGGTCAGGTGTAGGTCACGTCAGCTGATGGGTCTTGTGATTTATTTATTTTTTTTTTTGATCATGGTAAAGTTAATCCTTGATTATCATCTCCTTTTGGTCCTTTTAGCTCTGGACCCTCAGCTGGCATCCATCCGGGAACAAGACCTGGCAAAATCAGCAGCAGGAAAAAGCTCTCCCGTGCTCCAGGCCAGGCCTTGGCGAGAGTGCCGGGACAGAACCAGGCAAAACGCCCAGGAGGAGCCGCTGATCAACTCCGAATCGGCCCGCCGGCGTTTCCGTGACTTCTGCTACCAGGAGAATGAAGGGCCCCGTAAAGTTTGCAGGCAGCTCTGGCATCTCTGCCACCAGTGGTTGAAACCTGGGAGATACACGAAACTGCAGATCCTGGAGCTGGTGATCCTGGAGCAGTTCCTGGCCATCCTGCCCCAGGAGATGCAGGAGAACATCAAGGAACAGGGACCTTCAACCTGTAACCAGGCTATATCTCTGGCAGAGGATTTTCTAGAGAGCCAGCAATGGGGGGAGGTGAGTGTCCACCACGGGGCACAGACGTGCAAGGGCTGAGGGTCCCAAATGTGCCCTTTTTTTTTCCCCAAGAGGCAACTGGACTTTCTGCTTTTTCTTTGAAGACGTTTTGCTTCTCATCCAAGAAGCTTCTTCAGCTCTGACTGGATGGTGGGGAGTGGAAGGATTTACATTCCTTGCAGACAGCTGGTTGTTTCCATCCTTTTAGAGCCGTGATGGCGAACCTATGGCACGTGTGCCACAACGGGCACGCAAGCCATCGCCAAGCTCAGCTGATTTTTGGGGAGAGGCGCATGGCGCATGCAGAAGACGGATGGGCATGTGTGGGGGTGGGAGAGCGGGGCTGCGGCGCACCCCTCCCAGGAGTCTCCAAGCGGCCCATTTTGGATGTGAGATAACTGCAGAGCCCATGCGGAGGCTGTCAGAGGGCGAAAAACAGGCCTCCCAGAAGTGCAGAAACAGGCCTGTTTCCAGCCTCCAGAGGACCTCCAGAGCCTGGGGACGTTTTCACCCTCCTAGAGGCTCAAGGAAAACCTCTGGAGCCTGAGGAGAGTGAAAAGCCAGCTCCCCCCCTTTCCCCCCCACTGTGGTTAAGGAGGCTCACCATGGCCACGCCCACCCAGCAACCAGGCAGAGAACCAGTTGTTAAAATTTTTAATGAATGGGGCGGGGGAGCATGGGAGTCATGTGCGAATACCAGGGGAGTCACGCATGCATGCACGGGAGGGAGCTCATTGCATTATGGGCGCACGCTTCTGGCACACGAAGAGAAAAAGCCTAGCCATCACTGTTTTAGAGAGTCACTGAGGAACTTGGAAGGTTTATCTGTGTCTTCAGGGTCATCTGAGAGGTGCAAATGGCTGTGGAGCCTTCTTGGAACTGTGGAGAGTACTGTGTTGTAGACTGGAGATAGAGGATGTCGTATTCCCTCCTCCTCTGTTGAGAGAGGGCTGCTCCATGTCGATGTTCTGTCCCCGTCTCCCACACACACACACACCCTCAAACAGTCAGCCATGGGTTAAAGAATAGTTCAAACAAACAATGTCCATTATCAGGATCTTGGCGGCAACAGAGAACCGACTGCCAAGTGCTTTACTACAAGAAGGAGGGGTTGTTCCTCCACCAGATAATATACACAAATACACACCGATTTGGAAACAGTCCAGCTCAAAAGCCTTCAACAGATTTAGGCGTTGCACAAAGTGACTTGCAGAAATTAGCTTTGTCTGTCACAGAGTCTGAATGGCCACTACACTCCCTTTTATAGTCTGGGGTGTGGTTCAGTGACTCAGCTTAATCCCTGGCACGCCTCCTCATCTGCTGCGAACGTTTATCTCGCCGACGCTGGCGTGGATCCAGCCACAACTTATCACCCTCATCCTCACTCTGATTGGAGACACCTGGCTCCTGGCCAATCTCCTCTCCTTCGGCAGACACCTGAGGAATTGCCAGAGAGGAGGGTCCTGGAGAGGGAGGCCTGGCCAGCTCCTCTCCTTCATGTTCGGAGCCTTCTTCCTCCGATACAATGGGCTCGGGGGTCAGAGCCACAATAGTCAACATAGGTGGCCTCAATCCAGGGGTGAAATGCTCTTGGTTTGGACTGGATCGCCTGATCCGGTAGCGATGGAGGCGGGTGGTTCGGAGAACCGGTAGCAAAAATCCCTGGCCCCTCCCCCATGCCCAGCTGAGCTGCGCAACCATCAGAGGCTTTTTTTTTTT
>WNWU01000086.1:1680024-1707708 GCA_012654045.1 Ptyas mucosa
TAAAAGCATTTTTTCAGCCAAAGAGGTTGTAGAAAAAATGCTTTTAAAAGTTAAAAAAAAAGCCTCTGATGATCGCGCGGCTCAGCTGGGATCGTCAGAGGCTTTGAAAAGCATTTTTTCTACAACCTCTTTGGCCGGAGAGGTTATAGAAAAAATGTTTTTAAAAGGAAAAAAGGCCTCTGCCGATCAGGCAAATCATCTGGGATTCTCAGAAGCTTTAAAAAAAAAAAAGAAAGCCTCTGCGGATCAGGCAAATCAGCTGGGATTGTCAGAGGCTTTAAAACCTCTTCAGCCGAAGAGGTTTTAGAAAAAATGGTTTTAAAAGTAAAAACAAAAACAAAACTTGGCCACGCCCACTCGGTCATATTACCCCACCACCACCAAACTACGCCCACAAAACCGGTAGTAACAAATTTTACATTTCACCACTGCCTCAATCCATCTGCATTGTCGTCCTTGACTTAACAACAGTTCATTTAGGAACCGTTCGAAGATACAAGGGTGTTGAAAACAGAGGCCCGTCTGACCAATTTTCATAATTACGGCCGTTGCAGCATCCCCATGGTCACACGATCAAGATTCGGCTGCTTGGCAGCTGCTTTTTACTTACAACCATTGCAGTGTCCCGCGGTTTTTTTTAATTTTTATTTTATTTTATTTCCAATTTCTATACCGCCCTTCTCCCTGAGGACTCAGGGCGGTGTACAGCCAGAAATAAAAACATGAAATATAAATATTAAGACAATTAAAATATATATAAATTTGGCTACAAAATTTAAAACTCACAAACCAATTAAAATATTTAAAATTTCTTCTTAAGCCAGCCCGGCTTGTTGGAAAAAATGTGTTTTGAGGGCACGGCGGAAGGCACTGAGGTCATGAATTCTCCTTATCTCCGGGGGCAACTGGTTCCAGAGGGTGGGTGCCCCCACAGAGAAGGCTCTCCCCCTGGGGGTCACCAGCCTACATTGTTTGGCTGATGGCACCCTGAGGAGGCCCTCTCTGTGGGAGTGCACGGGTCGATGGGAGGTCATCGGTGACAGCAGGCGGTCTCGGAGATAACTAGGCCCTATGCCATGGAGCGCTTTAAAGGTGATCACCAACACCTTGAAGCGCACCCGGAAGATCACTGGAAGCCAGTGCAGCTCGCGCAGGAGTGGTGTTATGTGGGAGCGCCATGCTGCTCCCGTCACTACCTGCGCGGCCTCATTCTGGACCAGTTGGAGCCTCCGTGTACTCTTCAAGGGGAGCCCCATGTAGAGAGCGTTACAGTAGTCTAGGCGAGAGGTGACAAGGGCGTGAGTGACTGTGCACAGGGAATCCCGATCAAGAAAGGGCTGCAACTGGCGAATCAGGCGAACCTGACAAAAGGTCCCCCTGGCTACAGCCATCAGATGTTCCTCCAAAGACAGCTGCCTATCCAGGAGGACTCCCAGATTGCGAGCCCTTTGGGGCCAAAGACTCGCCCCCGATAGTCAGTGATGGAGTCAACTGACTATATCGGGATGCCGGGAACCACAGCCACTCCGTCTTGGACGGGTTGAGCTTGAGTTTGTTTCTCCCCATCCAGATCCGCACGGCTTCCAGGCACTGGGACATCACTTAGAGGGCATCATTGGGGTGGCCTGGGGTGGAGATGTACAGCTGGGTGTCATCAGCGTACTGATGGTATCTCACCCCAAAGCCACGGATGATCTCACCCAGCGGCTTCACATAAATGTTGAACAAAAGGGGCGAGAGGACCGACCCCTGCGGCACTCCACAAACGAGAGGCCTCGAGGTCGACCTCTGCCCCCCTGTCAACACAAACTGCGACCGGTCGGAGAGAAAGGAGGAGAACCACTGTAATACAGTGCCCCCCACCCCCAACTCTTCCAGCCGGTGCAGCATGATACCATGGTCGATGGTATCAAAAGCCGCTGAGAGATCTAATAGGGCTAGGACAGAGGAACATCCCCTGTCCCGAGCCCTCCAGAGATCATCAACCAACGCGACCAATGCCGTCTCTGTGCTGTGCCCAGACCTGAAACCCGACTGGAACGGATCCAGATAAGATGTTTCCTCCAGGAATTGTGGAAACTGTTGCACAACCACACTCTCAACAACCTTCGCAATAAAGCGGAGGTTGGAGACAGGACGATAGTTAGCTAATACTGCCGGGTCCAGGGAAGGCTTCTTGAGGAGAGGCCTCACCACCGCCTCTTTCAAGGCGGCAGGGAAGTGACCCTCACTCAAAGAAGCGTTGATAATACCCTGGAGCCAGCCTCGTGTAACCTCCCGGGAGGCCAGTACCAACCAGGAGGGACACGGGTTTTGCGACCTTCTTGACAAGGAAAGTCCAGGGGGAAGCCAGATTCCCTTAACAACCATGTTGCTAACATTGCAGTGATTCACGTAGCGACTGTGGCAAAAAAGGTTGTAAAATGGGGCAAAGCTCACTTAACAACTGCCTCGCTTAGAAACGTAAATTTTGGGTTCAGTTGGGGTCATAAGTCGAGGACTACCTGTGTTATGGACTTTTAACCAGCCCCCCCTTTTTTGGGGGGGGCCTACGTAACTGTTCTTACAGACCTCCATGAAAGTCGTCGTCCTTTCTCTACCGTTCGATTCACCCTCCGTTTTTCTTAATTCTTCTCCCTTTCATCTCTGTTCCAGGTGGACCAGCCGCTCAAAGGGCAAACCTCTAATTTCCCTGCGTCAAAGGAAGTTCCGTCAGAAAGCCAGCACACCGCAAAGTTCAGGAAAATCACTAGGAAAGACAGAAATTCTGCTGTTTTGGGTGAGGACTTCTTTTTTTAAGTTTTTTATTTTTTACAAACATATCAATGCGTGGCACCTGAGTGTCATACATTTTAATATAAATAAAATAGTATTAATCATATTTGTTTTCATTTAACAAGTTTATATAATTCTTGTAATAATACACTTATTTTTATTAAATTATAATCTTTCATTATTTAATCATTCAATATTTCAGTGTGTCACTTCTAGGTCAATCACCCTATTCTAAGTTTCATCTCTTTTAATACAAATAGAATATTATTAATAATATTTATTACTTTTAACAAGCTTATATAATTCTAATAATCGTACATTTATGCTAAATTGAAATCTTCCATTATTTGCTTGTTCAATTTATAATCCTTCATTATTTAGTTATTCAGTATTCCAATATGTTATTTTTATGTCAACCATCATATTCTACATGTCATACATTTTAATAAAAATAAAGTATTTTTAATCATATTGGTTACATTTAGCAAACATACACTTATTCATATTGAATTATATGGTTGAGGACTCGTCGCATCCCGGCTGCTGACTATAGTAGCATCTTCAAAGGGCAGTTCAGAAAATTCAAAATGGCGGTTATGCGGTCAAAGACCCTGTCCCTTTTCCCCCTGCTTTGCAGATTCCTCAATTATGATCACCGTGTTGAATTTTTTTGACCTTCACGGCATTTTGCAATATCCTTCCCCCAGGAGTGGGGTGGGAAGGGAGATTTTGCAGTATCCTTCCCCTGCTACACCCACAAAGCCACGCCTACAAAGCCACACCATGCCTAAGCCACGCCCACAGAACCGGTAGTAAAAAAAATTGGATTTCACTACTGGGTCACCTGATCCCCTTTTGTGTCCTTTTTATAAACAAAAGTCAATGGGGAAGCCAGATTCACATAACAATCCTGTTACTAACTTAACAGCTGCAATAATTCACTTAACAACTGTAACAAGAAAGGTCATACAATGGGGCAAAATTCATTGAACAAACGTTTTGCTTAGTAGCACAAATATTTGGCTCAATTGAGGTCATAAGCCGAGGACCACCTGATCTGAATTTAAGAGGGGGGCTTTTTAACCCTTAGCTACATCAAATGTGCTGTCATCAGATATGTTAGAGCAATGCTGAAAATATTCCCATTTGTCAAAGATACTATCCCTGGTGATGGTATTGACCTCGAAACTGGGGAATATTTTTTACTGCTTTGATTTCTGCAGAAGTTTTCAGCCAACCATCATCTGGCCTATTTTAAAACCTAGAGGCTAGAAAAAGTTATATCAGAAGATGTGAAACAACTGTGATAAAAATTCTAAAATTACCCCAGCCACAGACAAACATTTAACTAGGATGATTAAAAACAAGGTATTTATTAACAAATCAATAAGAAAGTTTTAAAAAGTTTTATGTCATGTCTGTCACAATTATTTTATCTCTGAAGCTGTTTGCATTTCCCTGTTAAATCTTTTAATGATATAAGTAGTCCCCAATTTATGACCAATCACTTCGCGGCAGTGTGAAGTTACAATGGACCTCCCCAAAGCTGCTCACAAGGTGATTTCAAAGTTGGGATGCCCCACCCCAGTGGTGAAATGTAAAATTTGTTACTACCGGTTCTGTGGGTGTGGCTTGGGGGGTAATATGACTGAGTGGGCATGGCCAACTTTTTTTTTTTAACTTTTAAAACCATTTTTTCTACAACCTCTTTGGCCAAAGAGGTTGTAGAAAAAATGCTTTTAAAAATAAAATAAAACGCCTCTAATGATTGCGCAGCTCAGCTGGGCATGGGGGTGGGGAGGGATTTTTGCTACCGGTTCTCCGAACCACCCGCCGCCATCGCTACCAGATTGGGCAATCCGGTCTGAACCGGGAGCATTTCACCCCTGCCCCACCCCCATGATCACGTGATCACATTTTGGGTGCTTGGCAGCTGGCCTCCATTTACAGCCATTTATGGTGTCCTGTAGTCACATGATCACAATTTACAATAGGTTTTTTTTTTGACAGAAGCTGGTGTTTACATCCAATTTCTGGCAAAATATGCCCATTGGGTACAATGAGTTAAGAACCGTGGCATTCACTTAACAACCTAAAAGAACTCAGGCGGAGTTACGTAGTGATCCGCTTAACAATCGACACAACTTGAATAGAATAAACATTTTATTTGGCCAAGTGTGGTTAAACTTACAAGGAATTTATCTCTGGTACAGAAATGCTCAGTTTTTTCTTACAATTCTTAATTCTGCATTCAATTATACTTGTAAATTGTGGATAATCTGTATTTTGGTACTTTGCTGTTGGAGTCTTCTGGCCTTCATAAACAATCTTGTGTAATAAAGAATACAGCTAGTCCTCAACTTACAACAGTTCATATAGTGACCGTTCGAAGCTACAACATCACTGAAAAAAGTGACTTATGACCATTTTTCACACTTATGGACATTGCGGAATCCTTATGGTTCACATGATCAAAATTCAGACGCTCGCCAACTGACTCATATTTATGACGGGTTGCAGTGTCCCGGGGTCACGTGATCACTTTTTGTGACCTTTTGACAAGCGACGTCGATGGGGAAACCAGATTCACTGAAGAACAGTGTTGCTAACTTAACAACTGCTGTGGTTCGCTTAACAACTGAGACAAAAAGGGCATAAAATGGGACGAAGCTCACTTAACAACTATCTCGCTTAGCAACAAATGTGAGGCCCAATTGCAGTTGTAAGTGGAGAACTGCCCGTACATGCTTTAAACCTTTTTTGCCTCGCTTTAAGACGATTCAGAACTAGACTTACCTATGTCATTGCAGGGAGAAGGACAGGTCTTACTACTGTTTTTTTCCCCTCCTAACGCAACTGTTTCTATTTTATCTTTCAGAAGACAGGACGGTGAAAGAGGCCATTGAAAAGGAAGACGCTTCCAGGAAGACTGTGTCCTCTGAGGTTGCCGTGATTGAAAGTGGGTACCTGTTGGAAATGTTGTGGTCGGGGAGGAAAGGAGACAGGAAAACGAAGCACCTTAGATGTTCTGCTCCGAAAACAAGTTCCCACATTGCATCAAGCCATGACTTGATTTCCTGTGGTTTCTGGAATGAAGTCTCCGTTTGTTACACCACAAATATTGCTAGTTGCGGCTCCATCCAGTTGACCAGTACAAACACGGTATTTTTTGAGGTTTTTTTCGGCCTGTTTTCAAGGCATTTTTGGCCCAGTTTTTCTGAAAAAAAGGCTTGAAAATGGGCCAAAAAGCCTCAAAAACAGGCTGAAAAAAAGGCTGGAAAAATGGGCTGGAAAATGACTCAAAACAGGTTGAAAAAAGCCTTGAAAATGAGCCAAAAATACCAGGCCGAAAAAAAGCCTCAAAAATGGGCTGAAAAAGCCCCAAAAATGGACCAAAAAAAAAAAGACCCGAAAAAAGGCGAAAAAAGGCCCAAAAATGGGCTGAAAAAGCCCCAAAAATGCACCAAAAAAAAGCCCTGAAAAAGGCCGAAAAAAGGCCCAAAAATGGGGCGTGCGGAGGCTCAAAACAGCCAGGGGGTAGATGGGGCTTTGACAATATTCAAACTATAAGACCCACAGATATTTTCACTGCCTTTTGGGAGACAAAAAAATGTGTCTTATAGTCTGAAATATACGGTAGACCTACAACCACAATTGAGCCGAAAATCCCTCTCCGGCCCAGAATGTGGTAATAGGGAAGCTGTTCAGCTTGGATTGGAGAGACCCAGTTTCTTGTCCCCTTTCTACCGTGGGACTCTTTGGGCCAGCTCCTCCCCCTTAGTCCCTCTTAGAGCTGGGGTAGGGATGGCGAGGTGGAGAGAGATAATTGGGAAGGTCTCGACTAGAAGTGGAGAGACCCAGTATTCATATTAACGATGTGCTTGATGATTAATTGAAAGAACTGTATTCTTGCTTTCAACTTTCCTACCAGAGTGTTTATGGAGATGCTCAGTCATCCCAGGTTGTCCCAAAGGTGCTTTTTTTTCAAGAGGCAACTAGACTTTCTGGTTTTTCTTTTGAAGACATTTTGCTTCCCATCCGAGAAGCTTCTTCAGCTCTGACTGGATGGTGGGGAATGGAAGGATTTACATTCCTTGCAGACATAGGAGAACAAAACCCATCAGCATAAGATTCAGCAGTCCCTCTGCATTTAAAAGATAAAGGCCATTGTTTTGAAAGCAGCAAAGTCCACATTTTCGAACTGAGAGGACCGCTGTTTTCAAAGAGGGGTCAAAGAGGCCTTCTATGTCAAAATTGAACAGCCCTCTCTCAACAGAGGGGTGGGGGGGATATGACATCATCTATCTCCAGTCTGCAACATAGTCTTTTCAGCAGTTCCAAGAAGGCTTCACACCAGGGTTGGGCTGCTGGGGGTTCGGGAGAACCTGTAGCTAAGATTCTGTGCAGTTTGGAGAACCCCAAAACCCCACTCCTGGCTGCCTTGCCCACCCCGCCTCACCCCTCCCAGGAGTCCCCCACACAGCCTGTTTTGAAGGCAGATAATTGCAAGGCTTGTGTGGAGGCTCAGGGAGGGCGAAAAACGGGCCTACCGGAAGTTCCGGGAGGGCCTCCAGAGCCTGGGGAGGCCGTTTTCGGCATCCCAGAGGCTCGAGGAAAGCCTCCGGAGCTCAGGGAGAGCAAAAAAGCACACACGCACGCACGCACACACACACACACACACACACACGCCCACCCAGCAACCGGTCAGAGAACCCCTTGCTAAAATTTTTGAAGCCCACCCCTGCTTCACACCCATTTGTACCGCTCAGTTTGACTCTGAGGAAACAGATAAGCCTCCAAGTGGCCTCAAAAGGCTCTCTAAAAGAATGCAAATGACCCGCTGGCCGCAAGGAATGTAAATCCTTCCCTTCCCCACCATCCCGTCAGAACTGAAGAAGCTTCTTGGATGAGAAGCGAAACGTCTTCAAAAGGAAAACCAAGAAAGTCCAGTTGCCTCTTTTGGGGGGGGGAAAAAAAAAAGGACCCTTGGGGGTTTCCTGTCAGAGGTGAATTTGGGACTGAAGTTTCTGTGGGATTTTTTTTTTTTTTTAGTGATTCCAGATAGGGATGGGTTGCAGAACAATCAGGATGGACAGCCACACGAGACACCCTTCAGAGAGAGCAACGGGATGGATACAGAAGAGTGTTGGGAACATCTGGGAGATGCCAAGGTCCAAGAAGAGAAAGAAACAGCTGAGGAAAGAAAAGACGCAGCAGCAAGTAATCTTGTTTCACTTCTCTGGCTGTTTGTTAATCGGAGTTGGTTTTAATTACCGTATTTTTCGGAGTATAAGACGCACCGGAGTATAAGATGCACCTTAGTTTTTGGGAAGGTAAATAGGGGGAATTCTGCCTACCAGATGTTCATCTGGCTAGTCCCAGCACATTCGTTCGCTCACTGGTTTTGTGGTTGCGGGTGGTTGGGGTTGTGCTTCTAAAGCACAGCTGATCGTCGGAGGGAGCAGCAATTAGAAAAGCAGGCAAAGCACGGAAGATCGCTTCCCTCGCGTTGGGGCTGAAAAACAGCTTCAAAAGCACAGCTGATCCTCGGAGAGAGCTCCAGTGACTAAAGCAGGCAAAGCACGGAAGGGGTAAGAGAAGGCAGCAGCTGTTCCAGGTAGCCATTTTGGGCACCATGCGAGGTTACATTTGGAATATAAGACGCACCCAAATTTTCAGCCTCTTTTAGGCGGGAAAAAAGTACATTTTATACTCCGAAAAATACGGTAGTTCCCGAGCTTCACCTTTTTTTCCTGGGGAATATCTCTCTCCCCTTTCAGCTCTCTATTATCCACGTGAGGTTCCTTCATTTTCTCCCTTTTCTCACAAAGCACGCAGCAAGGGTGAAACTGCTGAAAGAATTGAATGCCCCAGACCAGAAGTCCTCGAAATACAACCAATGCGTTTTGTGACCGTTGAAAAGTACAGGTAGTCCTCGACTTACAAGAGTCGCTTTAGTGATCATACAGAGTTACAACGGCCCTGAAAAAAAGTGATCCAGGATCGTTTTTCACACTTAAAAGGCCACTGCCACACTCTCCTGGTGTGGTGATAAAAAATTCAGAGGGTTAGCAGCTGCTTCATATTTATGACATGCATTGCGGTGTCCCGGGGTCATGCGATCCGCTTTTGCGACCTTCCGACAAGTCAAGTCAATGGGGAAGCTGGATTCACTTAAAAACCGTGTTACTAATTTTACAGCTGCAATGATTCACTTAACAACTCTGGCAAGAAAGGTTGTAAAATGGGGCAAAAGTCACTTAACAAGGGTCTCACTTAGCAACATAAATTTTGGGCTCCAGTGTGGTCCTATGTTGAGGACTACCTGTAGTGGGTAGTATGTTATAGTCTAAAGGAGAGGTGGGGAACTATGGACCTTTTATGACTTGTAGACTTCAACCCCCAGAATTCCTGGGCCAGCATGGCTCATGGCTGGCTCAGGAATTCTGGGAGTTGAAGTCCATAAGTCATAAAAGGTCCATAGTTCCCCATCTCTGCTGTATAGTATAGAGCTATGATGGCGAACCTATGGCACGTGTGCTGGAAGTGGCATGCAGAGCCATCTTTCCAGGCATGCAAGCCGTCGCCTGTTGCTCTTCTGGGTTCCGGTGCGCCAGCCAGCTGGTCTTCACGCATGCGGGAGCCCTGGAAACTGGAAGAGCAGTGCGCATGTGCGCATTGGGAAGATGATCTTCCTGTTTCCATAGTGCGCATGCACACCGGCCACCTGGTCCTCCAGTTGCGCCAGAAACCAGAAGATCATCTGCCCAGCACACACATGCATACTGGGCGGCTGCTCTTCCGGTCTCTGGCATGTGCATGCGTCCCCATTTTGGCAATTTGTGCCGAAAAGATTCGCCAACACTGGTATAGAGCTATATTATCACTTTTTTGATCTGGCTGACATCCTTGTTAAATCTCTCTCTCGCTCTTGTATCTCTCTCTCTCTCTGTCTCTCTCTCTCTCTGTCTCTCTCTCTTTGTCTCTGTCTCTTTCTCTCTGTCTCTCTCTGTCTGTCTGTCTCTGTTTCTGTCTCTCTCTGTTTCTGTCTCTGTTTCTCTCTGTTTCTCTGTCTCTCTCTCTTTCTCTCTCGCTTTTTGTCCCCCTCTCTCTCTCTGTCTCTCTTTCTCTCTCTCCCTCCCTCTGTCTCTGTTTCTGTCTCTCTCTCTGTTTCTCTCTCTCTCTTTCTCTCTCTTTCTCTGTCTCTCTCTTTCTCTCTTTTTATCCCTCTCTCTCTGTCTCTCTCTCCCTCTCCCTCTCTCTGTCTCTGTTTCTCTCTCTCTCTTTCTCTCTCTCTTTTTGTCCCTCTCTCTCTTTGTCTCTCTCTCTCTCCCCCTCTCTCTGTCTCTCTTTCTCTCTCTCTTTTTGTCCCTTTCTCTCTCTGTCTCTCTGTCTCTGTCTCTCTCTCTCTCTCTCTCACACACACACACACACACACCAGAAGGCATTGGATAATCTGCAAAATCACACTTGCAAGGCCGGGGCGGTCTTCGATCTGCTCGGTGTCACCAACGAATGAACAGTGATGGGAAGGACTCGGGAAGCGTCTTTTCGTGTAGCGTTTTTATTTTAGCAACGTGGAGGAATCGTGCAGCAGCAGGTTCAAGACCTTGAAGGAAGTTTACGGAGAATGCGTGTTTCTCCAAAGAACAAAGCAACCGGATGCGTCACGCGCATCGTTGAGAAAATAAGTCCCTTTTAATGCTCGAGAGTTTTGTAGCACGTTTGGAAGGAGACAGTTCCAACAGGCAGCAAGGATCCCGGTTTCTTGTGGGTAGAATTGAATGCAGGATTGATTTTCTGGATAAATTCAATGTGTTATCCAATTCTTGGATAATGGAAGAAAGCTACAGACATGCAAAGAAGGATTATCCTAAATCATGACCATGGATAAAGCTTAAAAATTAACCAGTATGCCTCAACCTCTGGCCCTTTTAAGATGTGTGGACTTCAACTCCCAGAATTCTGGGAGTTGAAGTCCACACATCTTAAAAGGGCCAGAGGTTGAGATACAGTGGATTAAATTATGTAGCTCAAAGTTAATGTTTCAAGGTCTCATATATCTAAGGGTACATAATGCTGACTGGGCAAATGTTGAGGAGTTGGCCAGGTTTTGAAATCTTTAAGATACACTATAGGGATCCTGGAACTCCTTTTCTGAGGGGACCCCTCCTTTTCTGAGGGGACCCCATCTTTTCTGAGGGGACCACAACCCTCAGAAGTCCAAACCAGTATGCTCAAGGGCGAGCGATACTGGAAATTTCATTTCAACCTCTGGAGGCTCAAAACGTGTGGCTTGAGTTCAACGAACCAGCTACCAGCCGTGCCAAAACGTCACTTAACAACCTGAAGAAAACCTGGAAACTAGGAAAATTTTGTTTTGGGGTTTTTTCCCCCCCTCCCCTCTGGGAAACGCTCCCCTTAACCGCAGCGGTCTTCCACTTGGGAGATTCAGCGGTGACCCACAGCGTACACGTTTCGGCCTGCACAAATGGAAAACGAAAGGCCGATTCCCAGAATCTCGAAGGCGATCACGAGGAACGACACGAGGAACATGGCGCCCGTTGCCGTCTTGAACCACTTTCGCACAGGCCTACTGCATCCCTGTTTTTTCACGGGCCAGTCATTCACCACAGATTTATGGGAATCGGTGTTCAACCTGCAGACGCCCAGCGCTGCTTGGAAACTGGTTGGGTGATTGCTGCAAGAACATGGGTAGGTTCCCATCTTATCCTGGAAAAAAGTGTTGTTTTTCCAATTTTCCGGCCCGCTCCAGCCACAACAAGACATTTTGACCTGGACATAATCCCAAGTTATCTCTTTGTGCTGGTTGGCCTGGTCCATTGGGTTATAGTTCTGGATGAGGCTAAGGACATTCTTGGGGAGGTTGTCCTGTATTGCCTGCTGTTTTAAGTAGACGAACAAGCCAGGGAAAAAGTGGAAGAGGATGATGACGATCAGGAGCGGGATGTAGGCGATCAAAACGAATTTTGCTCCAAAGTAGAAGCCGAGAATGCCCCATAAGCCGAGAAACATGGCGACGGCGCCAACCACGATGAAAATGTACAGCAGGATTTTGAAGGAGTCGAAAACGGACTGCAGGGCGGTGACGTAGGCGCTCTTGGTGATCAAAACCCAGAGGCCTAAACTGAACATGGCAGCTCCCATGAGAAACAAAAGGATGTTGAAGAAGCAGAACAAGCTCTTGAGGCATTTGCAGCAGCAATTCGGCATCGTTGCTTTTTCACAGAACCTCTCTTCAGAACTCAGAACCTTCAGCATCAAAGGAAAGAAACACGGCGACCAAACAGAATCGCTTGGCTTTGTTTCCGGGTGGGTCTGAACCATAGAAAAGCCGTCCTAGAAGACAATTATAGCATTGTCTCTCGAGGGCAGTCTAGCCAGGTCCGGTCTTTATGATCCATCCTTTAGACTTGAGCGGAATCCCAAATGGCTGTTGGCTTCAGGAATGGCTCTAGTAGAAGACTAGCATCTAAAGCAGGGGTGGGGAACGATGGGCCTTTTATGACTTGTGGACTTCCATTCCCATGCTGGCTCAGGGATTCTGGGAATTGAAATCTACAAGTCAGAAAGGGGCCATCATTCCCCGTGCTGGCTCAGGAATTCTGGGAGTTGAAGTCCACAAGTCATAAAGAAGCCATTGTTCCTTGTGCTGGCTCAGGAATTCTGGGAGTGGAAGTCCACAGTCATAAAGGGGCTAACGTTCCCCATCTCTGATCTAGAGCTTCATAATGGCATCCTATGCTTTTCAATTTCTTACTTCAGTCGAAATATTTTCCCAGATATTAACACCCTTCAAGTTCCTAATTCAGCTTTAAGCCTCTCTAGTAAGGTTTTATGGAATTCCAGGTCATTAAAAATGCAAACGTGTCATTATTCTCCACCCTTCCCCCCCTTTCCTGGAATTAGGCTCGTCCTGATCCTGCTTGGCCTTTTGTGGGACATTAAGAAATGGGGTCCTGACAGTATGGATGAGCCTGTGTCATGGTGGTGTTCTGCCCCAGCTACGGATCCCAAAGAATGTAACACACACAAACTCCAAACAAAACTCAGTTTACTTCAAAACACAGTCTTTTGCAAATGCAGGCTGTTAATAAAACGTTCTTAACAACCTGCCAGAAATTCCACAGATAAGATAGAGTCTTACAAGAGTTGGCAGAAAGCCCAGAAGCCAGGTTTGCGGAGAGAATCCAAACTCAATGATCAGCAAACGAACGTTGTTTCCTGCAGCTTTTTACAAGCTGTGTGCAAACTTAAATAGGCTAATTAGCCCCAAGCCTTACTCTCAAGGAAACCTCCTGAGTAACCACTCCTGCCTTTTGGCAGCTCTGCGTGCTCGTGCATTGAGAAGAGGCTCCTCCACTTCATCCTCTTCACTTAAAGGAGCCTCTGGAGGTTCTGAAGGCCCTGGCTGAATCCCTGCCTCTGGCACTACATCTTCTTCAGCCTCCTCGCTGTCCGACTCGAGCACTGGCCTCACAGGCTGCTGGCGCGACACCACACCAGCCTCCTCATCGTCAGGATCAGCAACAATCCGCACAGGCTGCTAGCGGGCCACAACAGGTGGAGTTGAATGTAGTATGCCTTGTGTTTCTCAACCTTGGCCATTTTAAGAACGGGTGGACCGTGGACTTCAACTCTTGGCTGGCTGGGGAATTCTGGGAGTTGAAGTCCACCCATGTCAAAGTAGCTAAAGTTGAGAAACAGTGTAATATACTATAAAATATTCTTGGCTTCTAGTTTATATTTTTTGGAATAAAAAGGGTCTTTCTTGATTCTGGTTTTATTTGGGTTTTTTGGTTTTTATTGATTTATCCTATTTAGGAATTTTTAATAGTTAGCCATCGAGAGTCCTGTGTACAAAGGGGATGGCCATATAAATTTATGAAAGAAATAAATACATTTATTTTTATTTTATTTATTTATTTATTAAATTTATATACCGCCCTACTCCCGAAGGACTCAGGGCGGTGTACAGTTGAACGAAATATACATGTAATAAAGGAATTGAAAAAACCCGATTTAAAAATACAATTAAATAGTTAGGTTCGGATATAGAATTGAATTAGATCATTTCAAATTTATGGGGTAGATTCAGAATATAAAATTTAAAATAGTTTTAGACGAGGTTAGGTCAGGCTGGCCTGCTTGAAAAGAAATGTTTTGAGGGCACGGCGGAATGCACGAAGATCCGGGATTATCCGAATCTCCGAGGGCAGCTCATTCCAGATGGTAGGTGCTCCCACAGAGAAGGCAGTATATAAATAAATATATATATATATACAAATAAATATACAAAATATATATACAAATAAATATACAAAAAAAATATACAAATAAATACAGTATATAAAGGTGGCAATTAGTTTATTTGCCCCAAAGGGCCATCCATTCTAGAAATTCGTCCCATCTCTCAGATTGGGTACTCAGTGACACAAGCTTAGCCTAGACCAGGGGTGTCAAACTCAAGGCCCGTGGGCCGGATCTGGCCCATGGGGGTGCTTAAATATGGCCTGTGGGGCCGGCCTGGAAATAGCAAAGGACGGCCTCCTGCAGCACCTTGCCGGCCAAAACAGGGTGCGGGGGGGGGGCATATGCGTGCACCCCCCCCCGCAGCCCATTTTCAGCGTGGACGGCCTCCTGCAGCAGCCTGCTGGCCAAAATGGGGCACGTGGGAGCCGCATGTGCTCCCCCCCCCCCCCGGCAACCCGTTTTCAGCCTGGACAGCCTCCTGCAACACCCTGACGGCCAAAACAGACAGTCTGTCTATCCACGACGTGCCCCGTTCTGGCCGGCGAAATGCTGCAGGAGACCATCCAGCCCGAAAACAGGCCGTGGGGGCGCCACCTGCACTCGTTTTGGCCGGCAGGGTGCTGCAGGAGGTGTCTTCCCCCCCTTCCCACCAGCCCGCTGAGGAGAACTACAATGCTGATCCGGCCCTCGAAGAAATCCAGTTTGACAGCCCTGCCCTAGACCAAAATGGCACCAGCTATTGCATCTTTATAACCAAAATCGGTAACCCAAGAAAAATGTCTGGTGATCTTGAAAGCCACGCCGTGTCTGAAAAGAGTGCCTGCTGACACGCCTCTGAGGCGTGCGCCATCTCTAACGTGCCTTTGAGCAGAGCGAGTGGCTACAAAAAAATGGAAAGCCTGCAAGTAAACTGGGTCCTTTGTAATTCCTCACCAGCCAAGAAGCGGATTTGAGATCACCCAAAAAAAGCTCCAAAGCTTTTTTTCCTATATTCTGCACTTTCTATTTTTTCTTTTTATTCTTGGTTTAGCTTTTATTATTTCTTTAATCTCTTGCAAATGTAGTTGCAGGTAGTCCTCGATTTACAACCATATGGGTAGTCCTCGACTTGCGACAGTTCATTTTAGCGACCGTTCAAAGTTACGACGGCACGGAAAAAAGTGACTTTTTTAAAAAAGTCACCGTTGTTATTTATTTATTATTTGGGCTTGTGTGCCGCCCTCTCTCCAAAGGACTCGGGGCGGCTCACAACAATAAATACACAAATTCAATTATAAAATATAACAAATATAAGAACCCGTTAAAATCACATTTAAAACCCCTTCCAGCCCAATCCGGCCAGGCCAAATAGCCATGTTTTAAGATCATGGCGGAAGGATCGAAGGTCAGGAGCCACCCGGAGCTCCAGGGGGAGCTGATTCCACAGAGTAGGCGCGCCCACAGAGAAGGCCCACTCCCTGGGAGTCACCAGTCAACACTCTGGCTGACGGGACCCCAAGGAGGCCCTCCCTGTGAGAACGCACCGGGCGATGGGGAGCTGTTGCTGGCTGCAGATGGTCCGCCAGGTATCCTGGGCCTAAGCCGTGTAGGGCTTTATAGGTAATTGCCAGCACCTTGAATCTCACCTAGAGGGCAACCGGTAGCCAATGCAGGTCCCACAGGAGGGGTGTAACATGAGAGTGTCGGGACTCTCCCATCACTACCCGCGCGGCCGCATTCTGCATCAGCTGAAGCCTCCAAATGGTCTTCAAGGGCAGCCCTATGTAGAGAACATTGCAGTAGTCGATCCGGGAAGTGACGAGCCAACTTACAACCAATGCAGCGTCCCCATGATCACGTGATCAAAATTCAGACGCTTGGCAACTGACTCATATTTATGACGGTTGCAGTGTCCCAGGGGCATGTGATTCCCTTTTGCGACCTTTCTGAACGAGCAAAGTCAATGGGGAAGCCAAATTCACTTAGCAACCGTGTTACTAATTTAACAACCACAGTGATCCACTTAACAGCAGTGGCAAGAAAAGACATAATATGGGGCCAAACTCACTTAACAAATTTCTCACTTAGCAACCTAAGAGTTTGGGCTCAATTGCGGTCGTAAGTCGAGGACTACCTGTAACTGAGCCCAAAATTTCTGTTGTTAAGCAAGACAGTTGCTAAGTGAGTTTGGCCCCATTTTAGGACCTTCCTTGCCACAATTACTGTTAAGTTAGTAACATAGTTGCTTTGTGAATCTGGCTTCCCCCATTGGATTTGCTTGTCAGAAGGTTGCAAAACGGGGATCCCATGACTGCGAGACACAGCAACCATCATAAGTATGAACCAGTTAACAAGCACTCAAATTTTGATCATGTGACCAATGGGAATGCTGCAACGGTCATGAGTCAATTTTTTCCCCCCAAGTACCGTAATAACTTCGGTCACTGAACGAATGGTTGTAAGTCGAGGACTGCCTGTGCAACAAAAATAAACTGCCTTCAAATGAACAAACCCAGGAAGAGGAGAGCTCCAGATACTCCACCCTGTGATCCAGAGTCCTCCTTTGAAGCTCACCTCACCTTTGACCTGGTGGATATCCCAAACACCAAACAGGAAGGGAAAGAAAGTTGTACAGCCGATACAATTTTTATTTTTCAAAGGCTGGAGAAACAGAGCAAGTGGTACAATTCCAGACAGAAGAGATTTTCCTCTGGGAATTGAGGACGTCAGCCTGAACAGCGGGCTCTGTATAATTTGAGAAAGGATTAACCAGCTTCAGGTAGGAATATTTGCGGAAGAAGTCCACCCGTCTAATCTCCCAACTTGATCCAAACTGCACAGAAGGAAGAGGGTACGAACCCAGCGCAAGGGGTTGTCCGAAAGACGTACGGAGCATCCTAAATTTTTACTATGGCGGTGAATAAAACCTAAAAGCCATGCCGTTCAGAACATTTGCACCCATTTGTGGTCTTGGCTATAAAAGTGGAAGGAGCAAGATAAGTAGAGGAATTTGGGTTAATGCTCCAGTAGGGACTGCCAAGCACCGTGTCAGGTTCCGATGTCATCTCAAATAAATTGCACTCCCAAGCAATTAGTCTTTGCTGAAATATTTCATTTATTGAGAACGACGGATCTGGTCCCAACTTCGTCGTAGCCAATACTAACCCTCTGACCCCCAAACCTTCCCCTTCCGTTCCCTCAAACCTCAACTTCTTATTGGCCGTCTTCCAGCTCAATCTTCTCAGCTCCTGCCTCCAACCCCAGGAATTCCCCCCTCCCATCCCATCTCCAAGCAACACTACCTCCAAAAAGAATAAGTAGGTAAAAGTTCAAGCCTCATCTCCTCCTCTTTATGGCAGCCCTGAAAGGAACAAGGGATCCGCTTTCCTGGTGGATCGCATCCAGGCGGGCTCGTCGTCTTCAGTATCGGCACGTTTTGCCTTTGCAAAGGCAGATAGAGAGCCCTATCCCCAGCAGCTCCGTGATGGCCACTCCGATGCAGACCCCGAGAAAGACGTTGAAATTTTCCTGCAGCCAGTTCTGCACCGCCATCCGGCACCCCTGCTTCTTCACGGGCCAGTCGGCCATGGTGCTTGCGTTCGAATCGGTCTCCAGAGCGCAGAAGCCTGTCCCTATCGAGGTGTCCTCCGTCTGGTTGCTGCAAGAACATGGATAGAAGCGCATTTTGTTCGTCCAAAGGATTTTGTTGAGTTGCCAGTCTTCGGGTCCGGTCCAGCCGCAGCACGAGAACTTGACTTGAACAAAGTCCCAAGCGGATTCGAGGACCTGATTCGTATCATCCGAAGGATCATACGTCTGGAAGAGATCAATCACCACCTCGGGCATTCTGGCTTTCAATGAGCTCTGTTGGAAGTAGATCATCAGACCAGCGGTGACCTGGGCCGAGAGGATGAACACCAGGCAGGTGAGGTAGATGCCAAGGGCACACTGGATGCCACAGAGGGCCCCTAAGCATCCCAGGAAGCCGAGCACCATGGTGATGGCACCGACTCCGATGAAGACGTAGAGCCCAGCTTGGAACGAGGGCACCGAATTCTGCAGGATGGGAATGAAAGACTTTTGGTCAACCAAAATCCAGGTGCCAATCGCGACCATCAGGGCTCCCAAGATAAAGAACAGGTGATTGAAGAAGAAAAACAAGTACAGGGTGACTTTCTTACAGCAATGTCTCACCTTCATCTTCTTTTGAACAGAATCTTGGGACTTCTGCGTAGAACTCGGAACATTCAGCTGAAAAAAATAAAACGGAGTCCACAAGCACAATGGAAGAACTGTATGGCGCCATCTGTGGAGCTTCTATCCTAGGCTTACTCAACTTTAATCCATTCTATTTCTTTCCCTCTAATTTTTTTTTCCCCGTTTGGGCCCAAATCAGTGTTGACTCCTGACAATCGCCTGGACACCACGTCCCTGCACTAAAATGAGGGAGGCATCACAAAGACAGCAGTTGATTTACTTTAGTGCTTCTCAAATAGTGGGGCGCGCCCCCCAGGGGGGGCGCGAGGCTCCGTAAAAGGGGGCGCGTTTGACCTCGGCAAACACTGTCATAACAAGCTAAGCCCCGTGTTTATGTCTCTGTATTTAATCAGAGAACAACGGGAGCATCTGATTGGCTGTCCAAAACCCTTGTGACACGAGCCTGTCGGAGCCATCTTTAGTGTGGGACGTCCGTCCACACTTACTTTGTTGCCCGACGGATGTGCGCCCAATTGATGCTCAAATGACTGACAATGACCTTCTCCTGTGAAACATAACGCTGCCCCAATTAATCAAACTTGCTAAAGAAATCGGGCTACCGCTGCTGACATTTGCATCGATAGTGAGCATTAAGCCAGTACATGTGACTGCGCATGCTCCTCCCTTTTCAAGGAGAACAGACCTTTTTCTAATAATGATACTATTTACAGTCACGCGGGGGGCGCGAAAAATGTTTTCTTCTTCCTAGGGGGGCATGACAGAAAATAATTGAGAAGCACTGATTTACTTAGACAAAGGCTGTGTTCCTCGAACAAATGTTATTGATGACGTGTTATTTTCTTACGTGTTATCTCAAAGCCCCTTTCAGTCAATCAATCAGTCAATCCAACTGGAAGGGACCTTGGAGCTCTTTTGAGTCCAGAGGTCAGCAACCTGCGGCTCTGGAGCCACATGTGGCTCTTTCACCCTTCTGCTGTGGCTCCCTGTCACTCGAAATATGCGTCACAACCACCAATGTGCGACATCCGCCGGCACGCGATTTATTGAGCTTTTCAATCCCCGGTAGGCCAACCATGGATAAATCCAAGAAAAGAAAAGTTTCAGAAGAAAACAGAACGTTTACTTCAACTACATATGCTAGTTTTGTGGCCGCTCAAGAAACAGTCAGGCACAGGAAGGGTTTTGTGACTCCCGGTGTTTTTTTTTTTTCTGTGGGAAACGGGTCCAAATGGCTCTTTTGAGTGTTTAAGGTTGCAGAGCCCTGTTCTAATCCAACCCCCTGCTCAAGCAGGAGACCTGATATCTGTGGTGGCATGCAGAGCCCTCTCTGTGGTCATGTGCGCCATCACCAGCTGCACTTCTGGGTTCCGTCGTGCACATGTGCACTGGATAGCTGGTCCGGCACGCATGTGCACCAGCCAGCTGCTCTCTTCTGGGTTCCATCACGCACATGCACACCGGACAGCTGATCTTCGAAGAACCCGGAAGAGAGCAGCTGACCGGTGCGCATGTACGTGACGGAACCCAGAAGTGCAGCTAGCTGCTGCACTCATGCACACAGGCCAGCTGCTCTCTTCCGGGTCCTGGCGCTCCGGCACACGCGCACACACAAACACACGCTCCACTTTTGGCACTTAGTGCCGAAAAGGTTAAACATCACTGCCCTATACCATTTCAGACAAATGGCTGTCTCTCTTCTCAAAAACCTCCAGTATTGGAGCACCCACAACTTCTGCAGACCAATTGTTACGCTGGTTAATTGTCCTCGCTGTTAGGAAGTTTGTCCTTAATTCCAGGTTGCTTCTCTCCTTGGTTAGTTTCCATCCATTGTTTCTTGTCCTGCCTTCCGGGGCTTTGGAGAATAAGTTTCTTCTGAGCACTGTTTCGATCTCCCAGTGTTTTAATCGTATTTGTTTAAAACAGTGATTCTTGGCCTCCCAACTTTTAAGATCAGTGGACTTCAGCTCCCAGAATTCCCCAGCCAGCATGTATCCTGGCTGGGGAATTCTAGGAGTTGAAGTCCATACATCTTAAAGTTGCTGAGGTTGAGAAACACTGGTTTAAATGTTTTTCTCTTTCTCCTGAAACGTATTTTCTCTGGGAAAGTGGATTTGAGATGGTTGTCTAACCCCATTTTTATCTACTACATAGAAAAAATAACCACTAGCCTACCCATCGATTTTAGCAGCTCCAAATTTGCAGTCTTGATAGAATCTTGACAAAAGTCCAAACAACCACGTGTATTAAAATTAAAGAGTGTGGTTGCAGGAGCACTTGGACTAAGAAGAAAGACTCACAAGCTTGGTGAAACTCAAAACCATATACCTAAAAATTCATAGGAGATGAGCAAAACTCCTCTTGATCCGTGTCCTTTGCTGCTTGTTCTACAATGTACGATCCCAATGCTATTTGCGTAATTGGGTAATTGATGTAATTGAGCCTCTGATTTCAACAGTCTTAACATTAAATACGGGTAGTAACTGATCGCAGAGCGAATGTTCAAAGTTACAACAGACCTCTCCGGCGGGTACTTGTGATCTGGATTCAAAGTTCCGATGAGGGTGTCTTCCACTACCCCCCCTCCAGTCATGTGACAGTATTTTGCGCACTCCGCCACTGGATCACGGTTTATAATCTGGAGATTTTTGAGGGGCCAAAAAGCCCTACTAAGCAGGTATATACAAAAAGTATGAAGGCTATTGCTTAAAAGCATTGTAAGCCACCCTGAGTCTCCAGAGAAGGGCGGCATATAAATCAATCAAACAATCAAACAATCAAACAAACAAAGAATAATAATAATTATTATTGTTTATTAGATTTATATACCGCCCTACTCCCGAAGGACTCAGGGCGGTGAACAGTTAAACGATAAATACAGAATACTGATATTCAGAAACCGATTAAAAATACAATTGAATAGTTTGATTTAGAATGGAATTAAATTAAACATCTCAAATTTATAGGGTAGATTCAGATTTAAAGAATTTAAAAGTGGTTTTAAGGGAGGTTAGGTCAGGCTGGCTTGCATGAATAGGAATGTTTTGAGGGCCCGGCGGAAAGCCCGAAGATCTGGGATTAACCGTATTTCCGAGGGCAGCTCGTTCCAGATTGTGGGTGCTCCCACAGAGAAGGCTCTCCCCCTGGGGGCTGCCAGTCGACATTGTTTGGCTGACGGCACCCCGAGAAATCCCTCTCTATGGGAGCGTACTGGTCGATGGGAGGTTATTGGTGGGGAAGGCGGTCTCGTAGATACCCCGGTCCTAAGCCATGGAGTGCTTTAAAGATGGTAACCGAAACCTTGAAGCGCACCCGGAAGACCACAGGGAGCCAGTGCAGCTCGCGCAGGAGGGGAGTCACATGGGAGTGCCACGCTGCTCCCATAACGACCCGCGCGGCTTCATTCTGGACTAACTGGAGCCTCCGGATGCTCTTCAAGGGGAGCCCCATGTAGAGAGCATTGCAGTAGTCCATGCGGGAAGTGACGAGGGCATGAGTGACTGTATTTAACGAGTCCCGATCTAGAAAGGGACGCAACTGGCGTATCAGGCGAACCTGATAAAAAGCTCTCCTGGCCACAGCCGTCAAGTGTTCTTCTAAAGACAGCCGTGAGTCTAGGAGGACACCTAGGTTGCGAGCCCTCTCTGTGGGGGCCAATGACTCGCCCCCAATAGTCAATGATGGTATAAATTGACTATAACGGGATGACGGAAACCACAGCCACTCGGTCTTGGATGGGTTTAGCCTGAGTCTGTTCCTCCCCATCCAGATCCGTACAGCCTCCAAGCACCGGGACATCACTTCAAGGGCATCATTGGGGTGGTTCGGGGTGGAGTTAGTAATAAACTAACTAACTAACTAACTATCTCTCTCCTGGAGACACGACAGCCGTGTTTTGTCAAAAATCGCCGCGTGCTTTTTGGCAAAACCGGGCCCATTGAGAACTATTGGGTTGCAGTCGCTTTACCATCGTAGCACCTGCTTACTAAATCGTTTCAAAACAAGGTTTCAAAACAAGGTCATAAAATCAGGTCAGTCACAATGGGTGACCCCGATTTAATGACCTTCATGATTTGCAACCATGATAAGTGTCAGCGCTCCAGAAAAACCTCTGCTCCGATTAAAAACTCTTGAGGCAAGCTTTTTCTCAAAGTTCTATTTACTAGGATAGGTATACTGGCACATCTTGGGAAAACCCGAATCTGAGAGTTCCGAGTTTTCCCTCAGTAAATCAAAACCCCCAAAACCATCCCCTCCCTCCTCAGTCGATCACATGCTCCAATCACCATCCGTCCCATCATGAGACAGCACTCCGACCACTCCTTCTCCAGATGCAGGCTCGTCCTGACCTTGACCGACGGGAAGAATGCTTTTTTGTCTAAATACAAACCCTCAATTAAATCCCCCCTCCTACTTTCCCACACATGAGAAGGTGGCAGCTTGGAAGCTTCCGGCCTAATACGGCTTCCAAAGCTGACCATAAGCAGGCTCCATTACACTCATAACTCAAGGACTACTGTATAGTATCCTCAATTTGTTTGAAATAGTGGTTCCCAGACTAGAAAGATCAAATCTCCTTTCCTGCCCAGCTTGACTCCTGGAGATTGCTGAATAGTTTTGCTCAGCTCAGTAGATGTTGCGGAGAGATCCTGTTTTAAGTCTTAACACAATAACAACAGAGTTGGAAAGGACTTTGGAGCTCTTCTAGTCCAACCCTATGCTCAAAGCAGGAGACCCTATACCCGTGATGGCGAACCTATGGCACGGGTGCCACAGGTGGCACGTGGAGCCATATCGGTGGGCACGCGAGCTCAGCTCCGGCACGCATGCGTGCGCTGGCCAGCTGATTTTCGGGCCTTCTGGGCCCACCGGAAGTCAGGAAACACACTGTTTCCGGCCTCCAGAGGGCCTCTGGGTGGGTGGGAAAAGCCGTTTTCACCCTTCCCAGGCTCCTAGAAAGGCTCTGGGGCCTGGGGAGAGCGAAAAACGGGCCTACCAGGCCCACTGTGCCATCGCGTGCCAAAAGTGGGGGAAGCACGGGGGGGCGGGGTGCATAGAATTATGAATGTGGGCACGCGTGCGTGTGACGCCACCGCACTCCCCCTGCTTTTGGCACTCGATGGCAAAAAGGTTAGCCATCACTGCCCTATACCATTCCAGACAAGTGGCTGTTCAGCCTCTTCCAGTGATGGAGCACTTACAACTTCTGGAGGCCAGCTGTTCCACTGGTTAATTGTCCTCACTGTGAGGAAGTTTCTCCTTAATTCCAGGTTGCTTCTCTCCTTCATTAGTTTCCACCCATTGTTTCTTGTCTTGCCTTCTGGTGTTTTGGAGAATAGGTTGACCCCTTCTTCTTTGTGGCAGTCCCTCAAATAATGGAACACTGCTATCATGTCACCTCTAATCCTCCTTTTCATTAAACTAGACACACCCAATTCCAGCATCTGTTCTTTGTGTGTTTTAGCCTCCAGTCCCCTAATCATCTTTGCTGCTCTTCTTTTGTTCCAACAGACCATGATCAATCACAAGAAAAAGAAGCCCACCTTCAGTTTGAAAAGTCTATCCAGGAAATAGCAGCAACTTTGGGAAAAGTTGGAGGAGACACTCTGCAAGATGCGACTCCGCAAAAGACCTTGGAGGAGGACGGTAGAACAGATAGTGGCCAGGGATCTCTCCCAAGCAAGAAAGCCAAAGCGAATCCATACAAATGCGTGCAGTGCGGAGAAAGCTTTTACAAGTGGTCCCAGCTGATAATCCACGAGAGGGGTCACAGCCGAGAGAAACTGTACAGCTGTCCCCGGTGCGACCAGAGTTTTTCTTCCCGCCATGCCCTTCTCAGCCACGAGGCAAGCCATGTGAGCGAGAAACCGTACCAGTGCTCCGACTGCGGGAAAACCTTCCGCGAGAAAGCCTATGTTCTCCAACACAAGAGGATCCACACTGGGGAGCGGCCGTACGCTTGCTCCGAGTGCGGGAAAAGCTTTTTCCGCAAAGGGTCCCTGATCCTGCACGAGAGAATACACACCGGGGAGAAGCTGTACAGATGCCCAGACTGTGGGAAGAGCTTCAACCGTAAGCCGCACCTTGCCGTCCATCGGAGGATCCACACGGGGGAAAAGCCGTACGAGTGCTCCAATTGCGGGAAGACCTTCACCGTGAAATCGGCTCTCAATGTACACATGAGAACTCATTCGGAAGAGAAGCCCTACCAGTGTCCCGACTGTGGGAAAAGTTTCCGTGAGAAAGGAACGCTCAACATCCACAAACAGAGCCACACGGCGGAGAAGCCTTACCAGTGTGCCGAATGCGGGAAATGCTTCAGTTACACCGCATCGTTTCGGAGACACAAGAAAACCCACTCATCCGGATCAGCTCTCAAATCCTACGAGTGCCCCGAATGCGGGAAAAGCTTTGGCCGCAAGGATTACTTGATCACACACCGGAGAATCCATACGGGTGAGAAACCTTACATGTGCTCCATATGTGGGAAGAGCTTCAATCATGGAGCAACTCTAGTTACACATAAGAGGACCCACACAGGAGAGAAGCCTTACGAGTGCTCCGAATGCGAGAAGAGCTTCAAACAGATTTCTGGTTTAATTACGCACCGGAGGACACACACGGGCGAGAAACCCTACGAATGCCCCGACTGCGGGAAACGCTTCATCCTGAAAGCGTACCTTGACGTACACAAGCGAATTCATACGGGAGAACGGCCGTATCAGTGCTCCCATTGCGGGAAGGGGTTCTCCTGCTCCTCTTACCTTTTAAGGCACGAGAAAACCCACACAGGGGAACGCTCCCACACCTGCTCGGACTGTGGCCAAAGCTTCTACTGGAAACGCTCCCTGATCATGCACATGAGGAAGCACACGGGGGAGCAGACTCTGCACGAGTGCAAAATCTGCGGCAAAGGCTTCAATTGGACATCCACTCTGACCAGCCACATGAGGACCCACACAGGGGAGAAACCTTACATGTGCTCGGAGTGCGGGAAAACTTTCAGCGGGAAATGGATCCTCATCCAACACAAGAGGATCCATACGGGCGAGAGACCCTACAAGTGTCCCGAATGCGGGAAGAGCTTCCACGCAAAGTCCTCGCTCTTTGCCCACAAACGGACCCACACGGGGGAGAAGCCGCACGAGTGCGCCGAGTGCGGGAAAAGCTACAGCGTGAAGGCCAACTTCGTGGCGCACATGAGGACCCACACGGGGGAGAAGCCCTACGAGTGCTCGGACTGCGGGAAGAGCTTCTACAAGAAAGACCGTCTCATGACGCACAAGAGGACCCACACAGGAGAGAAGCCGTACCAGTGCTCCGAGTGCGGGAAAGGGTTCAATTGGAAGGTGGGCCTGATCAACCACACGAGAATCCACACCGGCGAGAAGCCATACTCCTGTGCGGAGTGCGGGAAGTGCTTCCATAAAAAGGACCACCTGGCTCGCCATGAGATCATCCACACGGGAGAGAAGCCCTATTCCTGCTTCGACTGTGGGAAGAGCTTTAATCAGAAGGTTGCCCTGATTGTGCACAAGCGGACTCATACGGGAGAGAAACCCTATAAATGCTCCGAGTGCGGGAAGAGCTTCAGTTGGAAGAGATCCCTCCTCACCCACCGGGCGGCTCACCTGGGGAAGAAGCCCTACCAATGTTCCGAATGCACGGAAAGCTTCAGCCAGCGATCTCTTCTTGCAGAGCATGAAAGGACCCACGCAGGTGAGATCCTCTAGGACAGTGATGAGGAACCAAGGCCCCTTTATGACTTGTGGACTTCAACTCCCAGAATTCCTCAGCCAGCACACTAGTGTTCTGCCCCAGCTACGGACCCCAAAGAACGCAGCACACACAAAGTCCGTTCAAACCTTAGTTTACTAAATAAACCAGTTTTTTTACAACAATGGCTCTTAATTAACTGCATTAACAGCTGTCAAGAATTCAAAGAATAATAACTGAAAGCTTACTGTGGTTGGCAGAATGCCCAGAAGCAATTTGCAGGAAGCTGATAAGATAAGCAAGACAAGACACGAAGGTATGTGAACGAAGTTGTTCCCTGCAAATTGCTTCAGTTGGCGTTCCTCCTTAAATAGGCTAAGGGAGTGGTCAATTAGCCCCAAGCCTTACTCTCGAGGAGACTTTCTCCTGAGGAGCCACTCCTGCCTTTTGGCAGCTCTGTGCGCCCGTGCATCAAGAAGAGGCTCCTCCTCTTTGTCCTCTTCACTTAAGGGAGCTTCTGGAGGTTCTGAAGGCCTGCTGAATCCCTGGCACCACATCTTCTCCAGTCTCCTCATTGTCTGACTCGGGTGCCAGCTGCACAGGCTGCTGGCACAGCACCACACCAGCCTCCTCACTGTCAGAATCAGCTACTAGCTGCACAGGCCGCTGACAGGCCACAACAACTAGGAGTTGAAGTCCACAAGTCACAAAAGGTTCTCCACCCCTGCTGTAGGACATCTGGTTGAAAAGAAAGAGTCTTTTTCTTTCTTATGGAGAAAGGAAACGGCTCATGCGATTTCAGAAAATCTTGAGATGAGTTCCTGGTGTTCTCCCAAAGGTGCTCTTCCAAAAGGCATCTGGACTTTCTTGGGGGGGTTTTTTTCCCCCTCTTGAAAATGTTTTGCTTCTCATCCAAGAAGCTTCTTCAGTTCTGTCATCTTGGAGTGAGAAGTGAAACATTTGCAAGGAACAAAACAAGAAAGTCCAGAGGAACAAAAATAATTAGGGAGCTGGAGGCTAAAGTGCACAAAGAACAGTTACAGAACAGAACAGGCTAAGCTCAGGTTTGTATTACGTTTGATTTTTTGTTAGCTAGTGTGAATAAAAGACGGTTAAAGGTAAAGGACATTTCATTCTGTCCCTCCTTTTGCATCCTTTCTTTAATGATTCTACTCAGTGGTGAAATCGAAAATTTGTTACTACCGGTTCTGTCAGCGTGGCTTGGTGGTGGTGGGGATAATGTGACTGGGTGGCCGTGGCCAATTTTTTTTTTCTTTTAAAACCATTTTTTCTACAACCTCTTCGGCGAAGAGGTGGTAAAAAAATGCTTTCAAAAGGCTCTGAGGATCCAAGCTGAGTTGCCTGATCAGCAGAGGCTTTTTTTTCTTTTAAAAGCCTCTGCTGATCAAGCAACTTGGCTTGGATCGTCAGAGGCATTTAAAAGAAAAAAAGCCTCTGCTGATCAGGCAACTCAGTTTGGATCGTCAGAGGCATTTAAAAGAAAAAAAACCTCTGCCGATCAGACAACTTGGCTTGGATCGTCAGAGGCATTTAAAAGAAAAAAAATCTCTGCCGATCAGGCAACTTGGCTTGGATCGTCAGAGGCATTTAAAAGAAAAAAAACCTCTGCCGATCAGACAACTTGGCTTGGATCGTCAGAGGCATTTAAAAGAAAAAAAATCTCTGTCGATCAGGCAACTTGGCTTGGATCGTCAGAGGCATTTA
>WNWU01000086.1:1738432-1759523 GCA_012654045.1 Ptyas mucosa
TGTAGAAAAAATGCTTTTAAAAGTAAAAAAAAAAAAAAAGCCTCTGATGATCGCGTGGCTCAGCTGGGCATGTGGGGGGACACAGGGATTTTTGCTACCGGTTCTCTGAACTACCCACCGCCATTGCTACTGGATCGCGCAATCCGGTCCAAACTGGGAACATTTCACCTCTGGACTAGACATACCCAATTCATGCAACTGTATGTTTTAGCCTCCAGCCCTTTAATCATCTTTGTTGGAAGGATGGAAGGCTGAGTCAACTTGGGGGCAAAACTCACTTAACAGCTGTCTCGTCCAGCAATGGAAATTTGGGACTCAATTGTGATCGTAAGTTGAGGACTACCTATATAAGAAAACTGGTAAAGAGTCTTCTCGGCCCACCAAAGGAATTGGGTGGAGCGGGGCGGTGAGCTTCTCCAAAAGGGACCCTCCCCCAGACTCTGGAAAATAAAGGCAAGAAGAGAAAAATATACTTTGAGACTAGCAAGATTCAGTAACCATGCAAAACAGGGAGTGTTTATACTCATGGTTTGTTGTCTAGACTAAGTTGAAGGGCTGGCGTACCCCGAAACCACGTTAGGTGATGGCAGATTCTGGACTCAGCGTTCTGCCAGACCCTGAAAGGTTCTTTTGATGGCACAGCTGCCAGTCCCGAAGATTGACTTGATCTGCAAAGGAGGGTCCCAAGCCTTGCGGTCCCAAATGCATCCTCCCGAATCGACTTACCTCCTGCTCCTGATGCTGATGCCCTTCCTCTTGCATTTGCAGAAAGTCCTCCGCCAGGGACACCGCCTGAATGCAAGTCTCGGGGCTGTTTCCACGGACCCAGCTCTGGATCTCGGGCGGCAAGATGGCCAAGAATTGCTCCAGGATCAACAACTCCAGGATCTGCTCCTTGGAGTGATGCTCCACCTTCAGCCATTGGTGGCAAAGCGCCTGCAGCCGGCTATACGCCCCGCGCGGCCCCTCGGCCTCCTGGTAGCAGAAGCGGCGGAAGTGCTGGCGCAGCTTCTCGCGGCCCAGGGCATCCCTGTGCAAAATGGCCGCCTTCACTTTACCATAATCCTCTCGCTCGGAGCTTCCCAGATTGCAATACGCTCGCTCGGCTTCTCCTCGGAGGGCGGGCAGCAGCCGGGATGCCCACTCCTCCCTGGGCCACTGGCAGGCCTCGGCCACCTGCTCGAAGGAAGCCAGGAAGGCCTTGGCGTCATCCCAGGGGGAGGGCTCCTCCTGGACTAGGGACACAACCCCCCAGGGCTGCTGGGATTCAGACATCTTCAAAAATTCCTGCCACTGGGCTTCCCACTGCTGAGATAGCAAGTCCGGCTCCTGTTTTACCAGTTGCTCCGTTCCCTCGAGCCCTCTGCAGCTCTTCCGGTCTCCTCCTACCTCCTCGCCCGATTTGGAAGCCGCTCGGCCCAGATCCTGCCTTTTGAATCCTGGCTGCATCCACTTCTCCAAAGCGGCTTGCAACTGAAGGCTGAATCCCGTCCGGGGTACCTCTCCGTCAGCCATCGGCTTTGTGTGGGCAATGGACAAGCCGGAATCTCTCCAACCGAGATAAGAAGACGATCCGTGAAGGGAAACCTACAGTCGATGGCAAAATGCCTCTCTGGCGTTCTGCGGGGAGAAGAGACCAGTGCCTCAGTTTCCCAACACTTCTAATGGGCCCCGAATCCCAAGTCACCCGTCCATCTTTCCCGCAGGAGAGAAATAGGTGGGCCGGGGGAGACGAGGCTGAAGCTGCCTAAGATGAAGCAGGCCTGTGGATGGACTGAAGCCAGGGATCTTGTCTAAAACAGGGGTCCCCAACCTTTCGGACCTCAGGGACCACTAAATTCATAATTTTAAATCCCACAGACCACTAATATGATCTGCCTAATGACCAGCTAGTTGGGCATGGCTAGGTGGTCATGTGACTGGGTGGGTGTGGTCAACTCAATGTCACTCACATCGAGGGGCACCTCGCCGGCTTCTACTTGCCCCTCCCCAGCCTGCCACCCTTCGCCTCCCCACCCGGGCTCCTTAGGGCCCCAACAGGAAGCAGTTGTTGGAGCTAAGCAGCCACCACGAGAAAGAGTTGGCAAAACCGCTCAGTTCAAATTGGATCTGACCGAGAAGGAGGCTCTGCAGAAGCACCTCACTCAGGACTAGGAGCATAGGCTTTCCAAGCAGAGGGAAGACCTCAGAGGGAATGCAAGGCCAGGTACAGGTGTCTGGAGGCTCAGCGGGCTGAGATGGTCAGCCAGTTCCAGGCCATGATGCTGTCCCACTGGAACGAGGCCCTTGGGCTCTTCGCCACCAGCAGCACTTCCCTCCAGCCTTCTCCCAAAGCCCCAGACCAGGAGGCCACAGCAGACCCCAAGTCAGAATTTCTTCCCCCCTCTGACCCGCACAAAAAGACCCCTGAAGGGGGAGACTCTCTGCAGCAACACAAATGTTCATTGCATGTAGTTTGAGGACCCCTGATTTAGTGCAATATAAAAAATCCAAATAATTTTTCTGTGGATCACCAAAATTTTTCACCCATTGATGACCGCTGGTCTAAAAGATCCCTTCAGGGAGGTATTTAAAAGGGGGAACCAAATCGTTAAGGAAACAAAGGAGGGAGAGGAAGTCACCTAAACCAGACAAAAGAAGTTGGGCCTCACCCAAAGGAAAGCCCCTCCCTCCCCCCAAAGCCCATCAACGTGTAAATCAGCAAGAGAAGAGCAGCTGCCATCTTGCCAATCAAACAGAACAAAACCTGGATTTGGGGGGGGTGGGGGGTAAAAGGGGCCCTGAAGCCTGTCTGACTCATAAAAGGTAGTCTTCAACTTACAACTACTGAACCCCAAATTTCCGTTGCTAAGCGAGTGAGGTTTGCCTCCCTTTATGATATTTTGCCCCCGTTGTTAACCGAATTGCTGCGGTTGTTCAGCGAAACGTGAGGTCGTTAAGCGAATCTGGCTTCCCCTGTTGACTTGGTTGTCAGAAGCCGGCTGGGAAGGTTACAAATGGCGATCATATGATCCTGGGACGGTTGCCAGGAGCCGGAATTTTGATCGCACGATCATGGGAACATTGCCACGGTCATAAGTGTGAAAACTGGTCATAAGTGTGAAAACTGATCATAGGTCTCTCTTTTCAGTGCCGTTGTAGCTTCGAATGGTCACTAAGCAAACTGTTGTAAGTCAGGGACATTAGTTGTTGACTTAGGACCATTCATTCAGCCGTCATTCAAAGTTAGAACGGCACTGAAAAACTGGTACTTATGACCCATCCTTGGAGTTCCAACTTTTGCAATATTCCCAGGGTCACTTAATCATGATTTCGGATGTTCGTTGCTGGTTTCCCACAAGCAAAGAACGGACAAACTGGCAGGATGTCACAATCCTGTGAGGTCCTCACTTAACAACCCACATGGTCCGAGCTTAACAATTAACAACAGGAACTGCCAGAATTGCTGTTGCTAAGCAGTGAAGACATGCGATTTCACATCGCTTAGCAACAGCAATTCCAGTCCCAATTGCTATTAAAAAAAATACAACATTGAAAGGGTGGGGGAGTAGGAATTGAACCCACAGCTCCACTAGGAGACTCCCAGAGGGTTAAAAAACACCCTTCAAGGAACTTGGTCAGTATTTAAAAATTGGATGGAGACAAATTCTGAAGTAACAGTAGAAAAATACAGGTAGTCCTCGACGTACGACCACAATTGAGCCCAAAATTGATGTAGCTAAGTGAGACATTGATTAAGTGAGTTTTGCTCCATTTTACGACTTTTCTTGCCACAGTTGTTAAGTGAATCTGGCTTCCCCATCGACTTCGCTTGTCAGAGGGGTCGCAGAAGAGGATCACCTCACCTCGGGACACTGTAACGGTCATAAATATGAGTCACTTGCCGAGTCTGAATTTTGATCACATGACCATAGGGGACGCTGCAACAGTCATATGGGTGAAAAATTGTCACTTTTCAGTGCTGTTGTAACTTCGGTCATTAGATGAACTGTTGTAAGTCGAGGACTACTTGTATTTTTCCCCCCAATTTGCGCTGACAATGCTGGTCTTTCTACAGTTCCGATGTGCAGCAGATTCAGATGTAAAAAATAGAGATTTGGATGTAACAACTCACCAGCATGGGTCAAGGCCGAACAACTGTACAGGTAGCCCTCGACTTACAACAGTTCGTTTAGTGACCAAAGTTACAAAGGCAAAGTCACGTGCTCAAAATTCAGACGCTTGGCAACTCATATTTATAAACGTTGACTCAAATATGACTCATATTTATGAACATTGCAATATCCCGGGGATCATGTGATCTGCTTTTGCAACCTTCCAAGAAGCCAAGTCCAGATGCATTAAAAACCGTGTTACTAACTTAACATCTGCAGGGATTCCCTTAACAACGGTGGCAAGGAAGGTCGTAAAACGGGGCAAGGCTCACTTAACAAATGTCTCTCTTAGCAACAGACCCTCAATGGCAGATCCTACATCGAGAGCTACCTGTATTTGCATAACATCTTAACCTTGGCAAATCTTTCCTGGCTTGGCATCTCAGATACAATTACGGTTCAAATTTAAGTTTTTTTTTCCCCCAGAAGCTCAAAGGGGGGGGGGGGCTGAGAGAACACCCCAGCCTCCAAACTGCCTCCCCCCCCATGCAAAATCGGTTGAGCTATAAGAGAAGGACTGAATCAGAATCGGAATACAACTGGAAGGGACCTTGGAGGTCTTCTTAGTCCAGCCTCCTGCCCCAGCTGGAGATCCTATCCCATTTCAGACAAGGGACTGTCCAGTCTCTTCTTTAAAAAAAAACAACACCACCTCCAGGGATGAAGCCCCTACAACTTCTGGTGGCAAGCTGTTCCACTGGTTAGTTACCCACCCCTCCCACCCCTCCCAATGTGAGGAAGTTTCTCCTTCATTCCAGGTTGCTTCTCTCCTTGACTAGTTCCCATCCATTGTTTCCTCTCCTGCCTTCTGGTGCTTTGGAAAATAAATTGACACCCCCCACCTCCTCCTCTTGGTGCCAGCCCTTCAACTACTGGAAGACTGTTGTCCCAGTAGGACCCCCCCCCCCAAGAAGCTAAGAGAGGGAGGGGGGCTAGAATTGGGTCTCCCCTCTCCTTCCCCCTCTTGGCTCTGGGGCTGAATGGGAGGGGGGCCAGCCCAAAAGGTCCCAATAGCTTCCATAGCTAAAGGGGGGAGGGGGGTTCCAGGCTCCAGACCCTGGGTTCCACCCACCCACCCACCCAAAACGGCCCCCCTGAAATGTTAGGGTGGCAAGTCTTGAGCTGCAACCGTGTCCGCCTCTGGATCTGCTTTAAGGATCTGGATCTTCCCGGGGAGGCGTGGGGGGGGGGAGTCAGATCCCATCGAAATCAACGGGGGCTTCGCTTTCTTAAACCACCATCCACCACCCCGCTTTTCGCGCTCCGATCGGCCACTCACCCGGATTCCTGCGGGAGATCCCCCCCACTTTATACACAAGGAAGTGGACCTCGCTGCGAGCCAGAAGCATTAAATAAATACAGCTGCTTCCGTAGGAGGGCTCTGAGCAGGAAGGGGTGAGGCTCCATTGAGTCAAATAGCAAATTGCCTCTGAAATGCACTTTTCTTTCTTTCTTTCTTTCTTTCCTTCCTTCCTTCCTTCCTTCCTTCCTTCTTTCCCCCATTGGCCCAGGGGGCGCTTTTTAAAGAGCTTTTGCTGCTGCTGTTGTTGTGATTGTGGTAGTGGGTGATTTTTGCAAAGATTTCCACCCTACCCCATTCCCCAGAATGGGATCCCAGTGTGAAAAGGTGAATTATTGTTATTTTTCCCCCCCTTGCACCCCCATCTCTCTTGGATGCTTATGTCGATTTTCTTTCTTTCTTTTTTTTTTGGAAGCTCGGATCGCACTTTGCAAAAAAGGGAAAGAGGGGAGAGAAAAAAACAGACGAAAAGTGGGGGGGAAGCCTCCACTCGGAAGGCGCCTTTTGAGCCTCCGCGACGGTTCCTGGGAAATGTAGTCTTTCGCAAGTGGGAAGATTCCCCCCCCCCCCCCCAAAAGATGGTCTCCGGGTCTCTCTTTATCTTTTGGCCAATAGTTTTTTAAAAAAAAAAATATGAAGGCGATGTAAACAAGGGCAAACAAGAATAATAACTCGACGCTGTGGACACAAAGAAACAATCGCCTATTTAGGATTAAAATAAATTTGAGGTGTAAGGAAGGGAGGGAAAGCAGGGGGTTGGACTAGATGACCTCCAAGGTCCCTTCCAACTCTGTTACTGTTACATCCATACACTATAGAATATAGTTCTGCCCTTTTCCAAATTGTTTATTGGGTATTATAAGGGTGAGGAAACATGGCCCCTTTATGACTTGTGGACTTCAACTCCCAGAATTCCCCAGCACCCTGGCTAGGGATTTCCAGGAGTTGAAAGGCATAAATTTGGACTTCAAGCTAAGTTTGGGAGACAGTGAACTAACTAGACCAGTGATGGCTAACCTTTTTGCCATTGGGTGCCAAAAGCGGGGGGAACGCAGGCGGTCGTGCGTGTGTGTGCCCACACCCATAATTCAATGCCCCCCTGTGCCCTGCCCCCTGTGCATGCACGCGTGATCCCCTCGCGCTCCCCCCTCTTTTGGCACACAACAGCAAAAAGGTTACCGGTAGGCCCGGTACGCCTGTTTTTCATTCTCCCCAGAGACTTACTTGGAGCCTGGGGAGGGCAAAAACGGCCTCCCCTACCCGCCAGAGGCCCTCTGTAGGCCCGAAACAGCCCATTTCCCAACTTCCGGTGGGCCCGGAAGGCCTCAAAATCAGCTGGCCAGCGCGCGCATGTGCGCTGAAGCTGAGCTAGGGCAACGTTTGCGTGCCCACAGATATGGCTCTGTGTGCCACCTGTGGCACACATGCCATAGGTTCGCCATCACTGAACTAGACCGCAATGAAAAAATATTGCATTTTTAAAATTGGGTGTCCACAAAAGAGTCCATTCTGACTCTTTTGAATCCCAGTCTCAACAGAAGTGGAGAGATATTTAAGTCATATCTATTTCTGCAATTACGATTAGCGAGATTATAATCCAGTGGGTCTCGACTTTGGCTACTTTAATTCCAGATTTGATTCTGGGAGTTGAGATCCACACATTTTAAGGTTGAGATACATGGCTGTAAGTAGTGGTTTAAGAATAAAATATACTTTCCCTTTAAGTTTCATTACGCTCAACAGAGCCCGTGTGTAAAAACTATATGTAAAGTGTTTCAACCCTGCCTTTTAGATGTTTTGAACAGATGAGCCTTCCTATCATTACAGGGACACAGAATGGAAACTGGCGTTCTTTTCAGGAGCCGGTATTTTGCAAAATAACATAATTTTCTAGTTGAATTTCTGAAAGATGTTTTGGAACACGCGGGGGAAAAAAGACTGCTGTATGTTGTAGACAGGTTGTGTGTTCACTCAATTTTTGGAAATCAAATCGAGAACCACTAAAAATATTTGGGTCTCCACAGAGGTGGGTTTCAGCAGGTTCTGACCAGTTCTGGAGAACCGGTAGCAAAAATTTTGAGTAGGTCGGAGAACCGGTAGTAAAAATGCTGACTGGCTCCGCTCCTATCTATTCTCTGCCTCCCAAATCCCAGCTGATTGGGAGGAAATGGGGATTTTGCAGTATCCTTCCCCTGGATTGGGGAGGGAATGGATATTTTACAGTATTCTTCCCCTGCCACGCCCACCAAGCCACACCCACAGAACCGGAAATAAAAAAAATTGAAACCCACCACCGGGTTTCCATCAACTTAACAGAATAACAGAGATGGAAGGGACCTTGGAGGTCTTCTACTCCAACCCCCTGCTTAGGCAAGAAATCTTATACCATTTCAGGCAAATGGTTATCCAACATCATCTTAAAAACTTCCAGTTTTGGAGCATTCACAACTTCTGGAGGGAAAACTGTTCTGCTGATTAATTGTCCTCGCTGTTGGGAAATTTCTCCTTAGTTCTAGGTTCTCTCCTTGATTAGTTTCCATAGTTTCTCGTCTTGCCTTCTGGTGCTTTGGAAAATAGGTTGAGCCCTCCTCTTTGTGGCAGTCCTTCAGATATTGGAACACTGCTGTCATGTCACCCCTGGTCCTTCTTTTCACTTGCTGACTCGGATATAGGCACCTGCTACCATGGGCAATGATGAAAAAAATGACAGAACATTGCATTGCAGATCCTCTCATAATCACCTCCCAGCATCAACATGTAAATCACAGGGCTTGAATTATGACATCACAACGCATGTTTGATCATCCTTGCCCTCCTTAGATACCTGAAGTGTTTGGCCCAGGGTTGCCAACTCTTAAATAAACTCCCACTTTATCTCTCTCTCTCCTAGAGAAGCTGTGATCTATTGGATCATCCGTTCAGAAATATTTCCTTATCCGTTTTCTCAAGGCCTTCAATAATGACGGAGCTTCTAAGGTAATGTCTTCACTGGAAAAGCTGGGATACATTCACAGATGTAGGAATTGGGTAGGTCTACTCTAGTGAAAAGAAGGACTAGGGGAGACATGATGGCCGTGTTCTAATATTTGAGGGGCTGCTACAAAGAAGAGGGAGTCAAGCAGGAGTGAAATCCAGCAGGTTCTGGAGAACCGGTAGCGGAAATTTTGAGTACTTTGGAGAACCAGCAAATACCACCTCTGGCTGGCCCCAGAGTGGGGTGGGAATGGAGATTTTGCAATATCCCTCCCCCCAGGAGTAGGGAGAGAATGGGAATTTTGCAGTATCCTTCCCATGGAGTGGGGTGGGAATGGAGATTTTGCAGTATCCTTCCCCTGCCACGCCCACCAAGCCACACTATGCCTACCAAACCATGCCCACAGAACCATTAGTAAAAAAATTTGGATCTCACCACTGGAGTCAAGTTATTCTCCAAAGCACCTGAAGGCAGGACAAGAAACAATAGATGGAAACTAAGCAAAGAGCCTGGTTTAGCTCAACAGACTAAAAGCGTAGTGATCAACACCATCTGTCTGCAATTACTGTAAGTTCGAATCTCACCAGGCTCAAGGTTGACTCAGCCTTCCATCCTTTCTAAGCTAGGTTAAATGAGGACCCAGTATGTGGGGGCAATAAGCTGACTTTGTATAAATATACAAAAGTATGAAGGCTATTGCTTAACGCATTGTAAGCCGCCCTGAGTCTCCGGAGAAGGGCGGCATATAAATCAAATTTTTAAAAAAAAAGAGAGAGAGAGAGAGAAGCAACCTAAAAATAAGGAGAAATTTCCTGACAGTGAGAAGAATGAACAATTAATTAATTGCTCCTGTATCTCAGGGATTGCCACAAAGAAGAGGGAGTCAAGCTATTCTCCAAAGCCCCCGAAGGCAGGACAAGAAGCAACGGATGGAAACTGATCAAGGAGAGAAGCAACCTAGAACTAAGGAGAAATTCCCTGACCGAAAAATTAATCAGTGGAACAACTTGCCGCCAGAATAATAACCCATTTGGAACTGTATGCCAGTCAGACATCAGCATAGGAAATGTTTTGTGACATTTGGTATGGTTTATATTTATTTATACGCTGCCTGTATTATTTTTACAAATTAACTCAAAGGCTGGGAACACTATCCAACGCACCTTCCTCCTATTTTCCCCACAACCACCATCCTGTGAGGTGGGCTGGGTTAAGAGAGACCGGACCCAAAGTCACCCAGCACGCTTTCATGGCTAAGATGGGACTATGAATTCATGGCCTCCCGTTTTCTAGTCCGATGCCTTAACCGCTAGACCAAACTGGCTATCATAAGCTGCTTTAGTATAATGTCTATGTCCGTGACGGCAAACCTATGGCACACGTGCCGTAGATAGCACGTGGAGTCATATTGGAGGGCACACGAGCGTTGCCCAAGCTCAGCTCCAGCGCACTGGCCAGCTGATTTTCGGGCCTTCCGGTCCCACTGGAAGTCAGCAAACGGGTCGTTTCCGGCCTCCGGGATGTGTGTGTGTGTGAGGAAGGCCGTTTTTGTCCTCCCCAGGCTCCAAAAAAGCCTTTGGAGCCTGGGGAGGGTGAAAAACGGGCCTACTGGGCCCACTGTGCCATCGCATGCCAAAAGTGTGGGGAACATAGAGGGGGGTCATGCGTGCATGCGTGCGGGGCGGGGCACATTGAATGATGAGTGTGGGCACGCATGCATGCGACCCCCTCCATGCTCCCATGCTCTTGGCAAGCGACGGCAAAAAGGTTAGCCATCACTGGTCTATGTCATAAAATGTTTTTCTCAGTTTTGCAAAATCTCAATTTTACAGGTGTCGTGTGTCCCACATTTGGCTGCATTCTAAAAAGTTAGCCCGTCTGAGGTACCTTGATTCAAAAGGTTTTACCCCGCAGTGCACCCTTTCGCCCACATAAAGGTTACAGGAGGTGTGGGTGCGTTAAGTAAAAAATGAAATCATTTTTAAAAACTTTAAAATCTTGAAATCTCACAAGATTTCTCATGAAACGTGAGTCCCCTCTCACCCCTCCAAGTTCTGATGTGGTCTTTGAAAAGACGACTCAGGCTTCAAGCTATGGATTTTTTCCTTAATTTAAAAAAAAAAAATAATTTAATTTAATGGCTAAATTTTTTAAATTTTTAAATGGCTAATTTTTAAAAAAAATCTCTAACCCTGAGAATAGTATTCCCTGAAAATCCAGTCCGATATTAAGTGGGAGATCTTTTACTCTTTTGCATAAATCCATATATATCACACAGATAGATAGATAGATAGATAGATAGATAGATAGATAGATAGATAGATAGATTAGATAGATATGTACATTGTTTCCCCGAAAATAAGACATCCCCTGATAATAAGCCCAATTGGGCTTTTGAGCGCATGTGCTAAAATAAGCTTCCCCCTGAAAATAAGCCCTCCCCGAAAATATTTAAACACAGAGCTGGAAATCAGTAAGACGGCAAGAGGAATCCCATCTTGCTCCACGCGCCCTGAAATAGTAAGACATCCCTGAAAGTAAGGCCAAGAGCTTATTTCGGGGTTCAAAAAATATAAGACAGGGTCTTATTTTCGGGGAAACAGTGTATATATGTATCGGGTGGGTTCTAATTTTTTTTACTACCGGTTCTGTGGGCATGGCTTATTTTGTGGGCATGGCTTGATGGTCATGTGACAATTATTTAGGATTTAGCAGAGGTACTGATCTACCAGGCTTTTAACTGCTTGCAGAGCTGTACCGATCTACCCATTTATTTTTTGCAGGCACTGATCTACTCATGTATTTTTGCAGGCACTGGTCTACTCATTTGTTTTCTTTTACCACTAATCAGCTGTAGGGCGGCCCTTTGAAGCCCTGCCACAAGACATTAAACAGTTTTTTTCCCTCTAGCTGATCAGCTGAGACTCAGGAGGCAGCAATAGATTGGGGGTGGGGCCAAATAAAAGGTAAGAATAACGGGGGGGAGGTTGGGGGGGCGTGGGGGGGCCCCCAGAACTGGTTCGGTGACGTTATATCGTCACCGCTACCAGCTCGGGAGAACCGGGCCGAACCGGGAGGACCCCACCACTGATATCTATGTATGTATGTATGTATTTATTTATTACAGGTAGTCCTCAACTTACGACCACAACAGAGCCCAAAATTTATGTTGCTAAGTGAGACATTTGTTAAGTGAGTTTTGCCCCATTTTCTTGCCATGTTTGTTAAGTGAATCACTGCAGTTGATTTCCCCATCTCCTTTGGTTTCCCCATTGACTTTGCTTGTCAGAAGGTTGCAAAAGGGGATCACGTGACCCCAGGACACTGCGACCGTCATAAATGTGAGTCAGTTGCCAAGCGTCTGAATATAGATCACATGACCATGGGGATGCTTCAAGGGTCATAGGTGTGAAAAATGGTCATAAAAGTCACTTCAGTGCCATTGTAACTTTGAACGGTCACTGAATGAACTGTTGTTAAATCGAGGACTACCTGTATTTCACTACCTCCCATACCAATGACTATTTCTTTGCCCAGAAAACAAATTGCCATCACAATCACTGGACTCTTGAAGAAAGCAAGAATATTAGAGAAAGTGTTGCAATAATTCCCACGCTGGATATGCGAAAGAGATGTTGCTTCGGATCCAATGTTCTTATTAGGTTTATTCTAATCAGCTTCTGCGAAGAGTAACAAATTTCTACCTTCCCTCTCCATCGACAGAGATTGTGCCCATCACTCACTTGCCACAGAGAACCACAGAGAAACCGATTTTCTGAGAAATCAGTCAATATCTCCAGCAGGAAAGCGGGAATGCAGAGCATGAAAACAAGCATCGGGTTACGTTAATGCTAATTAAGTAAACAGAACAGATTCAATTCTTTCCAAAGGGAAGTTTGCTATACATATTGGGTGGCTGGATTAAGAAACAGCCGAGTTAAAAAAAAGAGTCATTCAGTTCCTACTTAGAGCAGCCAAATCAGTCGACGCTAAAGAATAAAAATGCCTAGGTAATAATATTTCAGAGGGCAGATGCCCCGTGTTGAAGTACCCACCTCTTCATGTTGCCAAGGTTAAGCAACAACTGCTTAGCATAACATCTGGGAAACAAGTTTGTAAGCCGACATTATGGGCCTGTTAAAATTGTACCAGCAGCACTATTTGTAAATGTTTGAAATTCTCACGAGAATCCCAATTTTTAAAAAGTATTAAAAAGTGTTAAGAGGCGAAACCAGATCAACATGATGAAAGCGGCGTTGTAGCATTGCAGAGCAAGCTCTGTCCCTTTCTTATGTGCGAATGTCCTGGCACATATACTAAAGGGGTGGAGCTTATGTCACAATGTCACACGTGCTTTCATCATTTTCCTCTCCACTCATACACTCTGGATGCCTAGAAGTAACATAAAAACCGAGCATTTCATTTGAAAGAGCTACAGTGCAAACGAACGCCAGGGTTACCTGCAACCGGTTATACGTTGCAGTCATTCCCATTCACTCAAAAACTTGCCGATTCTTTGAATATCAGTTCTTGATATTCTGGAACACAGGTAGTCCGCATCTTAGCACCCACAATTGGGACCGGCAGCTGTTGTTAAGCGAAGCGGTCACTAAGTGGGAAATCACATGACTGTCACTGGCTTTCCCTTTTCTCTCTATTTTCCCAATCCTCTGGAATGCTAAACCCCGGCACTGGGATAATAAGCAAAAAGGGAATTAACATGTATATTTACATTCATTGGAGAGAAAGGGATTGCAAGGGAGTAAGCAAGCACACAATAGGGAATATGCATTGAAATCTATGTCTTGGTTCTGGCTATGTAACCAGCCCGATGTAGTCCCCATTGTGTGCTCTGCTTGCTCTCTTGTAATCCCCTCATCCCTCCGTTCTGTGAGGGGGGCAGAAAAGAGGGTTTTCTGTAGGCAAGGTCTCCTACGCCTGAGCTGTTTTCTCCCCACCCTGCTTACACAGTGGAGAGTCTGAAGAGGAAGGGATTACAAGAGAGTAAGCAGGTACATAATGGAGAATACACTGGCTGCTATTGCCACTACATTGCTTTTAATGTGTATTCCCCATTGTGTGCCCGCTTACTCTCTTGTAATCTTCTCCAATCTCTCCAATCTGCAAGCAAGGCGACAAAGAAAAAGAAAAACAACACGCCAGGCACAGGACAAAGCATACTGACTGTGAGACCGATCACGTGACCAAGGAACGCTATGAAGGTCGTTAAGGGCAGACATCAATCGTAAAGTTAGCTTTTCAGCACTGATGTAACTTGGACTGGTCACTGAATGAAGCAGTCAGTAAGTGAGGACGACCCACATTGTTGTTTCACTGAGGCAGCTGACAGTTTCAACTTTTCATCTTTGTCTTCAGCATATTCGATGGCCCAAACAGACAGTGCTGTTTCCCCACACAACCCGAGTTTGAGGAGGAGCTCTTTTAAAGCACAGTCAAAGTCTATTTTAGATCTTAATTTTGAGCGTTTCTTCTGCAAAACGGCAACCCACCGCTTGTGACCGGAGGCTGCGGGTCGCGCATTCCTGGTGGTTTTAAGTGCTCAGTGCTGTGAACTACAAGGAAACAAAGTTGTGAGGACACCAAGGAGGGGGAGCTCCTGAGGAGAAACCAATTTCCAAACTCAAGGCAAAAGAGTGCCATCCTATTACAGCTGCCGCCATTACTGGGGGGACTGAGAAAGGTAAGCCGATGGCTTCTCTCGCGCATGCTTTCTCACAAAGTGCTTGACCACGTGTGCCCTCTGGGTGAAGTTCTTCCGGCAGATGGCACACTTGTAGGGCTTCTCTCCCGTGTGCATCCTCTGGTGCACCAACAGGCCCGAGGAATGCCGGAAGTGCTTCCCGCACTCCGAGCACTGATACGGCTTCTGCTCGGTGTGGATCACAATGTGGGTTAGAAGAGTCGTCTTCTGATTAAAGCTTCTCCCACAGTCGGAGCACTGATACGGCTTCTCTCCCGTGTGGATTCTCTTGTGTCGGTTCACGCTCGATTGCGTGGCAAAGACCTTCCCACAAATCGGGCAGGGGCTCCCCTGCCTTCCCTTATACAACGTCGTCGGCGAGCTGTTCATTTTATCGAGGTCGTCGTACGGACCGATCATGGCTACATTTTTGTCTTCGGCTATCTCACCTTCCGCTTGTTTCTCACGGTCTTCTTCTAGAGGGCCAAAGACTCCGTCTTTCCATTCCCCTTTCAACTGTCCTGCGGTGAGCTCCTTCTTCTGCCCGTTCAACAACCTCCCCAATTCTAATCTCTGCCGGAAGCTCTTCTTACAAGAAATGCACTTGTACACCTTCTCTCCGGTGTGGTCGATCTGGTAGGCGTTGACACCCCACTTCGGTTTGAAGTTTTTCCCACAGTCCGAACATTGATACGACTTGTCTCTGGCGTGGACCATCTCGTGGGAGAGCAGGTTGGTCTTCCGATTGAAGCTTTTCCCACAGTGAACACATTTGTAGGGCTTCTCTCCGGTATGAATAATAAGATGCCTATTCAGGCTTGATTTTCTGGTAAACGCTCTCCCACAAAGGAGGCAGGTGTGCCGTGGCCCATCTTTGTGCTGTCTTGGGGGGACAGTGAACCTCCAAAGGTTGACCCCATCCAGCTCACTCTCTTTTGAATTCTGCGTCTCGTTTTCTTCGGGATAGTCAACGACAACATCTTCTATCTCTGATCTGTCAAAAGTGTCTGTCTGATCTTCCTCGATAGGCTGATACATCTCTTGGTCGCTTTCTAAAATGGGGTAGGTGGGTGGGAAATTTACAATGTTATAACAGTTTTATGTTATCATTGTAAAACACAAGTAATACACCATATTGTTTGGCGACAGTCGTATTTATACAGATTATGAACATTCTGATGATTTAGCTAACTTAACCCCCGTTTTAAAGATAAAAAAGGATTTATGTCAATATTACAAGTAGTCCTCGACATGAAAAACATGACTTACAACCGTTTTTCACAGTTATGACCTTTGCAGCAACCCCTTAATCTTGTGATCAAAATTCAAATGCTTGGCAACCGGTTCATATTTGTGACTGTTTCTGGGTCCCAAGGTTGCGTGATCCCCGTTTGCGACCTTCTGACAAGCATAGTCAATGGGGAAACCGGATTCACTTAACAACCCTGTTACTCACTTCTCAACTGCAGCGATTCACTTAACAACTCTGGGACAAGAAAGGTCGTAAAATGGGGCAAAACTCACTTAACAAATGTCTCACTTTCCCAACAGAAATTTGAGACTCCACTGTGGTCGCAAGTCGAGGACTAGCTGTATTATGATTTCTAAAATGTTAATGTTTGTAAGCATAAATTTGATTATGCAGAGTTGAGTAACTACCTCAGTGTTTCTCAGCCTTCACAACTTTAAGATGTGTGGATTTCAACTTCTCACACTGGCTGGGGAATTCTGGGAGTTGAAGTCCACACGTCTTAATCTTGCAAAGGCTAAGAAACACTGGCTTACACAACAAAAAATAATATTCAAATAAATAACATAAATAAAACACATATGCAAACATATACACTGGGTAAACCTACGCCCCTAGGTGGCATGATCTGCCATGATCTCTGCCGCCAGAAAGATTTTTTAAAAAAAAAATTAAAAAGAGAAAAATGGAAATGTTAATTTTTTTGCCCAATCATAGTTATAGTTAACCAGAGCCTTGGATAGTACAGTGGTCTAAAGCCCTGTTATTAACATCAGCTGCCTGCAATTATTGCAGGTTCGAATCTCACGAAGGCTCAAGGTTGACTCAGCCTTCCATCCTTTCTAAGGTAGGTAAATTGAGGACCCAGTTTGTGGGGGCAATAAGCTGACTTTGTATAAATATACAAAAAGTATGAAGGCTATTGGTTAACGCATTGTAAGCCGCCCTGAGTCTCCGGAGAAGGGCAGCATATAAATCAAATTAAAACAAAAACAAAAAAAACCACCATAGGATAGGTTAACATGTATTGGTTTGACAATCACAAAAAAAAATCCAAAAATTGGATGCCAAGAATCAAGCACAATTAAACAGAATGCATGTTCAGTCACCACGCTAAAAAGGATTTTTAAAAGTATTTGGTCTTCTTAACATAGAATCCAGAGCTGAGGAAACAGAAAATCCTGACCTAATAAGGAAGTGTCTTCATTTCCCTCCAGTTTCATCTCTTTATAGGGAGGTCTCTCTGGGGTCCCCACTGAAGGCTCTCCAGAATCACACAAATCTCCAGCCTGTTCATCATCTGGACTTGGGACCTAAAGAAATAACAACAACAACAAAAAAACAGAAGATTAGAATTTGCGAGTTGGGATTATTCTACCTTTTTGATGGAGATAGGTCAAAACTAAACAAAAAAGGAGTTAATTGTATTTTCACCCATGGTTGCAAAATTAAGAATTGCTTAAAAGTAGAAATTTTCAGACAATCCAATTCTCGGATAATTGGCATACTGAGGTAAGCTCTAACAGGAAAAGTGACTGCTAAAATTCAAATACAGATTAATTTGTATCAGATCTGCTACAGATGCTATAACGGTTAATTACCAAGTTTTTTGGACTATAAGACGCACCTAAATTTAGAAGAGGAAAATAATAAAAAAAGATTTTTGCCCTCCCTTTTTATGAGCATTTTTTGGCCCTTTTCCAGTCTTTTTTCAGCCTATTTGCAGGGCTTTTTTTGGCCCATTTTTGAGGCTTTTTTCAGGCCGTTTTGGGGGCTTTTGGGGGCCCATTTTTGAGGCTTTATTGGGGGCGTTTTGGGGGCTTTGGCCCATTTTTGAGGCTTTTTGTGGGGCATTTTCGAGGCTTTTTTTGAGGCTATTTTGGCCAGTTTTTGAGGCTTTCTTCAGCCCATTTATTTGGAAAAAATGGGCCGAAAAAAGCCTAAAACGGGCCAAAAAAAGCCCTGAAAATGGGCTAAAATAGCCTCAAAATAGGCTGAAAAAAGCTTTGAAAATGGGCCCCAAAAAGGCCTGAAAAAGGCCGAAAATGGCCCAAAAACAGACTGCGCAGAGGCCAAAAAATGGCTGGCGGGTGGGCAGGGCATCGGCAATATTCGGTCTATAAGACGCACAGACATTTTTGCCATTTTGGGAGACAAAAAAGTGCATCTTATAGTCTGAAAAATATGGTAACACCTAGCAACAATAACGTCTCTTTTGATAAATTTAATGCTACTTGAAAACTATGGTTGAATACTGAGATACATTGCTCGTGGATGTTTTTCTTCTATTCTTGTTTTTTCTTGCCTTACTGAATATTAAGTATGAACAATTGGATTAAAAGCAACTAGCTGTAGAAAGAACCTTTGAAAGAAAGGAAACCTAACTTTGACCTTGGATGGGTCATCCTTTCCCATTCAAGAATCCCACTCTTATGGCCAATAAGAGTGAAAAACAGCCATAGGTCACTTTTTTCAATGCCGTTGTCACTCTGAAAGGTTGCTAAACGAACAGTTGTACGTTGAGGACTCCCTGTCTTCTCACCTGCTCTTCCGGCTGCTCCGTCTCGTGCTGCCTCAGCAAGAACTCTTCCGCCAGAGCTACTGCCAGCGAACATGTCTCCGCTCCGTACCCCCGAATTCTTCTCTGGATCTCCAGAGGCAGGATCTCCAGGAACTGCTCCAGGATCACCAGCTCCAGGATCTGGTCTTTGGTGCGTTTTTCTGGTTGCAGCCACCCCCAGCAGAATTTCTTCAGCCGTTTGCAAGCCATTCGGGGACCTTCAGACGGTTGGTAGCAGAACCTCCTGAAATGCTGACGATGAGCTTCCTCAGAACTGGTTTGTTCGTCCTGCTTGAAGGCGGGCGGGATGGTGAGGATCCTTCTCCCACGGAGATCCTGGCGGCTTTCCGGTGGGGTGTTTCCCCACATGGAGCAAGAGGACTCCGCTTCTTTAAGGAAATTCTGCCACCGGTCTTCCCAAGTTGTCACGTGTCCTTCTTCCGGTTCCATTTTAATCTGCGATGGCATCGCTACAGGCAAATCCTCTCCCACAATGCCGGTCACAACAAGCTGGAGGCTCCCCTCAGATTCAGCAGTGAGGCTGCCTGCAGCTTCCTTTTCGGTTTTCATCCTTGGGGTATCCCTGGGATCAAAAAAATAAAATAAAGTCAGTGGACATTCATCAATGGATAATTATCAGCGGCAATTGGTAAAATCGGGTGTGGTCACATGATGCCTCCCTTAATGTCTACACTGCTTAAATGACAATTTTTTTCCCAGCTCCTATTTTGGTCGTAAGTCAAGTACTGCACATCCATAATTATAATGGCTGAAAACTGGGATTTTGAGATACAGAACGACCAGATCTATCCTTCAGTAAACCCATTAAAAGTCTGAGCCTGCTTTGGGATAAAAGAATTCCAGTTCTCCCATTCAAAAAAAACCCCCGTTAACTGGGTTACACGCTGTGCTAAATCAAATGTTATTCCTTCAGTCTTGACCGAGAACATGGGAGGAACCCAGCTGATGGTGGTTCGTTTGATAAACCACGGTTGAGCAAATGTCAGATTGACCTCAGCAACTTTTAAGATCCGTGGCCTTAGCTGGCTGGGGAATTCTGGGAAGGGCGATGCATCTTAAAGGTTGCTGAGTTTGAGAAAAAAAGCTGTGTGGAAATTGGGTGCCCACAGTATATTCTTTGAAGAGTCTAGGTGCCAGCCAGACAGTTGCGACTGTTGGCAGTTGAAGTACCACATCTGGAAGATCTTTTTCTGGTGGGAAGAAAGGAAACGATAAAGGAAGTTGTGAGCAAATGTAGGAAGCAAAGATGTTAACGAAGAGCAGAGAGACTTAGGTTCAAGGTTAATCCTCATCCTGGTGGAATTATAAACCTGTCAGGGGCTGTGTTGGTGAGGGAGGGAGGAAAGGATTTAAATGCCTGTTTTAATTTTATAAAAGTCTGTAGAGATTTTCAGTCATCCAGGTCATGGTTGTCCCCAAAAAGCACCTATGTTTTACCATAGTTTGAAAGACATAGTTTACGGTTTCTGAGTTGATGCAAATACAGTCACTCTGCCTCAGACCAAACCTACTTCACACAATAATAGCTGTGAAATTTTTTAGTCTCAACCTTGAGAGAGAGAGAGGAAGGGAAGGGAAGGGAAGGGAAGGGAAGGGAAGGGAAGGGAAGGAAAGGAAAGGAAAGGAAAGGAAAGGAAAGGAAAGGAAAGGAAAGGAAAGGAGGAAGGTAAATGCCTGTTTTATAATAATAATAATAATTATTATTATTATTATTATTATTATTATTATTATTATTATTATTATTTAATTTGTATCCCGCCCTTCTCCCAGAAGGGACTCAGGGCGGTGAACAGCCGGAATTAAAATACATACAATACAAAAGTTAAGATAATCAGTTTATCAGTTTTTAGCCACAGTTTATGATTTTTGAGGCGATGCAAATACAGGTAGTCCTTTACTTACGACCACAACTGAGCCCAGAATTTATGTTGCTGAGAAATTTGTTAAGTGAGGTTTGCCCTATTTTACGATTTTTCTTGCCACATTGAAGTAACCCGATTGTTAAGTGAATCTGGCTGCCCCATTGATTTTGCTTGTCAGAAGGTCACTAAAGGGGATCGTGTGACCTCAGGACACTGCAATGGTCATAAGTATGAAACAGTTGCCAAGCGTCTGATCACGTGATCATGGGGATGCTACAAAAGGTGTAACTGTGAAAAACGGTCATAAGTCACTTTTTTCAATGCCATTCTAACTTTGAATGGTCACTAAATGAACTGTTGTAAGTCGAGGACTACCTGTATAGTCACTCTCTGTCAGACCAATCTACTTCAAACAATAATAGCTGTGATATTTTTTTATCCTCAGCCTTAAGTGGAAAGATTTTTCTAGATTTCTGCAAAATAGATCCTAGCAATGAAGCAGAATTACAAAATGTTTTCTGTTTGTTCATCCTGTGCTAGGTTAATACTGGTAGTCCTCAATTTACAAAAGTTTGTTTAGTGACCGTTCAAAGTTACAGCGGCACTGGAAAAAGTGACTTATGACCATTTTTCACACATACAACTGTTGCCGCGTTCCCATGGTCACGTGATCAAACTTCAGACACCTGGCCAGTGGCTCATATTTACGACGGCTGCAGTGTCCTGCAATCACCTTTTGCGACTTTTTGACCAGCAAAGTCCACGGGGAAGCCGGATTCACTTAACAACCATGTTACTAACTTAATGACTCCTGTGATTCATTTAACGACTGTGGCAAGAAAGGTGATAAAATGGGGCAAAACTTAACAAATGTCTCGCTTAGCAACATAAATTTTGGGCTCAATTGTGGTCATATGTCAAAGACTATCTATACAGCAAAGCCTTTGGGAAGTTGTTTCCAAACATTTTTTTTTAAAAAAACTGTTATTTTTACTCTTTCTTCCTCACTCTGCTTTTGTTTTCCAGAACACGGATCAGCCTGGATAAATACCTTTTTTTGCCTTGAATTGGACAGAAAAGGGAAGACCTGAGCAATAAATAGAGCACATATAGTCCTCGACTTACAACAGTTCGCTTAGTGATCGTTCAAAGTTACAACTGCACTGAAAAAAGCGAGTTAGGACCATTTTTCACACTTGATCACACGATCAACATTCAAGACGCTTGGCAACTGTTCCACACTTACGACCATCGCAGCATCCCCATGATC
>WNWU01000086.1:1761432-1784943 GCA_012654045.1 Ptyas mucosa
ACCCTGATGCGGCCCTCAGTGAAATCGAGTTTGACACCCCTGCATTAAAGACTAGATCTCTCAGAATTGGCTAGCGGTGGAATTGTGGTGGAATTGTGGTCCCAATGCAGTTGCATCAGGAACAGACTGGGTAAGTCTGCATAGATCTTAAAGCATGGTTCTTCCTCCACAGAAGAAGCTAATAGGGAACCTGGATGGACAGTCAAATCAGCCCTGGAAGTTAGTTGCAAAGAAGCTGCAGTTGCAACTCAGGGACTGAGCAGCTGCGATGGCAGCATGCGGTTCTCGACCCTCTCGATAAGAGATGCTAGAGATCTGTTTTACTGTGTGGAATTGCATTCAGCTAGCTCAGGGGTCTCCAACTTTGGCAACTTTAAGACTTGTGGATTTCAAGTCCCAGAGTTCCTCAGCCAGCTTTGCTCAGCAAAGCTTTCCTCAGCAAAGCTGGCTGAGGAACTCTGGGAGTTGAAGTCCACAAGTCTTAAAGCGGCCAAGGTTGGAGACCCCTGGTTTAAGAAGAGCATTCCCTGCGCCAGATTGCTCCTCCCTCGGCGCGAGGGAGGCGATCACGTGACGCCGCGAGGATCACGTGAGGAGCCCCTTTCCTCCTTCCGCCCCCTCCCATCCTCGGGGCCGGAAATGCGAGAAGGGAGATGGGTGGGACTTACACTTCCCAAAGCCACGGAGCCGCCGTGGTTAAAACCAACGAGCCGGGCGGCCTAGAGAGGCGTGGGAATTTGTGGGCGTGCGGGGAGGGAGGGGGGGCGGCGCATTTCTCCTCCTGACACTCCGGGGCTGTGCAGTTTGCAGTTGGTGCGCAGACGAGCCGAGACGGCGGCTGCGAGCGGACCAGGGTGGGGAACCGGAGCCGCCGGTGCAAAAGAAGAAAGGGGTGCATCGGTGCTGGGGCTCCTAAGGGAAGGGGGCAGGCAAGAGCACAAGCCCACTTCCCATCATCCCCAATCCTAGAGGTAAGTCGGTCTAACCAAGGCCATCAGCCACCGCCATCCACTTTCTGGGAGGGGAAGATGGGTTCAGACGACTTGCGGTGCCAGCTTTGGGTTGTTGGGTTGTGCATGTCTGGCTTAACCCAAAAAAGGTGCTTTTTTCCAAGAGGAAACTGGACTTTCTGGGGGTTTTTGGGGGGGGGGGGGGGGGGGGACAACCATGATCTGGAGGACTGAGAATCTCTGATTTAACTTGGTTAACATCAAAAGATGATCGTGGGAAGGCTTGCAAACGGATTTGTAAGCCCGGTCCGCAGTTTTGGAAGTCATTGACTTTCCAAAAGAAGGCAAAGAAGAGCAACTATAATGAATGATGAAAGGTCGGGAGACTAAAACATAGGAAGGACGCTTGCAAGAATCTCACCATGTTAAAAAAAATAACCTCTGTAGATTTTGTTTGGAGGAAAAAAAATAGATTAAAAAGTGCAAAGAAGAGCAACTGATGATGATGAAAGGTCGGGAGACTAAAACATAGGAAGGACGCTTGCAAGAATCTCACCATGTTAAAAAAAAATAATCTCCTCTGTGGATTTTGTTTGGAGGAAAATATATATAGATTAAAAAGTGCAAAGAAGACAACTAAAATGATTAAAGGCCTGGAGACTAAAACATAGGAAGAATGGTTGCAGGATTCGGGTTTGGCTAGGCTAGAGAAAAGAAGGACTGAGGGGGAAATGATAGCAGTATTCCAGCATTTAAGGGGCTGCCACAAAGGGGGGGGGGGGTGTCAATTTATTTTCCAAAGCAGCTGAAGGCAGGACAAGAAACAATGGATGCAAACTAATCGAGGAGAGAAGCAACCTGGAATGAAGGAGAAACTTCCTAACAGTGAGAACCAGTGAAATAGATTGCCTTAAGAAGTTGTGGGTGCTTCAACACCGGAGGTTTTTAAGAAGAGAGTAGACAGACTCTTGTCTGAAATGGTATATAGGATCTCCTGTTTGAGCAGGGGGCTGGACTAGAAGACCTCCAAGGTCCCTTCCAGCTCTGTTCTGATTCAGTTCAGATGAGTGCCAGTCCACCTGAATAGCAAAACCCCCTTAAGAGAGGATACCAGCTGTCCCATTTTTTTAGGCTTCTGCTTTGTTTTCAGACTGACCCTGGATCCCTTTTTCTTGGACACTTCAAGAGGTTGTCCCAAATTTTGAGATATAGGTAGTCCTCAATTTACAACCCCAATGGAGCCCCGAATTGCTGCTGTTAAGGGAGGCATTTGTTAAGTGCGCTGTGCCTCATTTTACGACTTTCTTGCCTACAGTTGTTGAGTCAATCGTTGCGGTCATTAAGTTAGTAACATGGGGGTTAACTGACTTTGTCAGAAGGTCGCACAAAAGGTGATTGCGTGATCCCAGGATGCTGTGCCAAGTGTCTGAATTTTGATCACGTGTCCGTGGGGATCCTGCAGTGGTCGTAGGTCCCTTTTTAGAGTGCCATTGTAATTTTGAACGCTCACAAAATGAGCTGTTGTAAGTCGAAGATTGCTTGTGGTTCTCTGGCGGTTTAAGGATTGTGAGTTGCTTTGGGATGCAAAACAAGGGTGTTCATCTGCAGTCTTTTTGCAGAGGACTAGCAGCTTTAGGAAGCTGCCTAATTCTCAAGGGTATTTAACTTAATATTGTCTACCCAGCCTTGTCTGATCTCCAGCTCTCCTCAGTAGGGTAGTTTTTAACTCTCCTGCTATGGTTTGTCTCACACATCTGTGGTTAATCTAAAGATGATTTCCTCAATGGAGCTGTTTTCCAGCCTTTGCACAATGTACCTAACCTCACAAGCCATGGGGCAAGTTGCACAACAGGCTAGCCTCAAAGTTGGTAACTGGGTTGCAGTTTGGTTGGTGTGAGCACAAACCTTATACTGGTTGTAGGAAATATAGGCCCAAAGGCTCCTTAATTGTAGAAGAGTGGTGTACATTGCTGTATTCACACAACATTTATAACCTGGTCAACAAATTAACCCACTTGGAGGTTTGTGCAAATGCACAGAGCCAGAAAAGAGGCAAATAATGAGCTGGGTTCCACAGAATGTAAAACTCTCGTTTTCCAAATGCACCTTCTAGGTCTTTTCTCTTAGCTGGTTTAATGGGTTGTGTGAACTGAGCCATTCACTGTCAGCCATTCTGCAGGGTTTCAGGCAAAGGCTCTTCTCAGCTTCTCCCAGGCCTTCGCTGTTCCTCAGTTTGACTGAGTTGTACTTTCTGGGCTTCAGGCCGGGGGCCATTTTTGTATGTCTTTCTCTTTTCCTCCTCAAAATTTTTCATAGTTGGTCAGCAAGAGTTCCTGCTTTAGTGTTATACATCTTTGTTGTGGTCCGCCAGCAGCCTGCGGAACTGGCAGTGGAGTCGGACAGTGAGGAGGCTAGGGAGGAACATGGGCCAGTCCTGGAGTCTGGGGAAGGCTCGGACGAGGGCTCTGTGTCAGAGGCAGAGATGGGGGGAGGGCCATCTGGGAGTTATGTGTCGACTCCGGAGCCTCCGGAATCGGACATCAGAGAGGCAGAGGAACAGGAGGAGCCTGTGCGATCATGCGCAGAGCTGCCAGAAGGCAAGAACAGTTAAAACAAAAGGGACAACTCGGGAGTAAGGCCTGGAGATGATTGGCCCCTTTAAGGTTTAAAAGAGGAGCAAAGGCACATGGGCTCTTTGCAGGAAAGCAACGTTGTTAATTCTGTTCCCAGTCGGCATCTCTGTTGGATTCTGGACTCTGTGTAGCTTTGGCCAAGTAGGTCTTTGGCAGTGTGTCAAGGGAGATAAAGATTGGTGATTATCTAGAAGGACTTCTCCCGAAGGACTTTTTGTAACTAATTGGGACTTAGCTGTGAATGAACGTAATTCACAACTGTTGTAATAAAAGAGGTTTTTGGGACTACTCGTGTGTTTTAATGACTCAGGAAGCCTAGGTCACAACAATCTCACTAAACAAGACATTACTCGGTGAGGGTACTTTTGCTGTACAGGTAGTCTTTGACTTACAACAGTTCATTTAATGACCGAAGTTACAACCGCACTGGAAAAAAATGTCTTATATGACCATTTTTCAAACTTATGACAGGCCCTTGGTCACCTGATTTACATTTGGATGCTTGACAACTTGACAATGTTTATGACGGTTGCAGTGTCCTGGGGAGTCACGTGATCCCCTCTTGCGACTTTCCGACGAGCAAAATCCATGGGGAAACCAGATTCACAACAACCGTGTTACTAATTTCATAACTGCAATGATTCACTTAAGAAACGCGGCAATCAAAGTCGTAAAACAGGGCAAACTCACTTAACCAATTTCTCACAACATGAATTTTGGGCTCAATTGTGGCCATAATAATAATAATAATAATAATAATAATAATAATAATAATAATAAATTTTATTTCTATACCGCCCTTCTCCCGAAGGACTCAGGGCGGTATACAGCTTATTAAAAGCACAAGACAGACATCAATTAAAATAATTTAAAATTTTTAAATAATTTTGGCTCACCCCAAAATTTAAAACACCCAATTAAAATTACATTGATAGCCCAGCCTGATGGAACAACAGAGTCTTAAGGGCACAGCGAAACACCCGGAGGTCGGAGATCTTACGCATTTCCGGGGGCAGTTCATTCCACAGGGCTGGGGCTCCCACAGAGAAGGCCCTCCCCCGGGTGTCGCCAGCCGACATAACTTGGCCTATGGCACCCTGAGGAGCCCCTCTCTGTGGGAGCGAACTGGCTGGTGGGAGGCTATTGGTGGCAGAAGGCGGTCTCGAAGGTACCCGGGTCCTATGCCATGGAGCGCTTTAAAGGTGGTGACCAACACCTTGAATCGCACCCGGAAGACCACTTGGAGCCAGTGCAGCTCGCGCAGGAGGGGTGTCACGTGGGCACATCGGGTTGCGCCCATAACCACCCGCGCGGCCGCATTCTGGACCAGTTGGAGCTTCCAACATAAGTTGAGGACTACCTGTATTTATAATGGTTGCAGTGTCCTGAGGTTGTGTGATTCCCTTTTTGTAACTCTCTGTAACCAGATTCACTTAACAACCCTGTCACTAATTTAACAGTACAATTATTAACTATATACTGCACGATTAAGTGCAATGATTCACTTAACGACTGTGGCAAGAAAGGTCGTAAAATGGGGCAAACTCATTTAACAAATGCCTCAGCGACAGAAATTTGGGGCTCAATTGTAGTCGTAAGTCGAGGACTACCTATAATCTTGTTTCAGCAGAGCCTGAATATTCAAGGACAGTTACGATGGTTGGAGCTTAAGAGAACAATTTTCTTTGAAGCAGTTGGGTTATTTCATAACGCAGGGATGCTTTCAGTTAAGCTTGCGGGGACTTTCAATTTCCTACCATTTTCTCGCAAGCCAAACAGAAGTGGTTTACCATTACTGTTTTCTGGAGATTTATTTTGTTTACTTCCCAGACAAATCTGCAATCCTGGGATTTCTCCCATCCCAATACTAACACGCTTAACTTTTTCCAAGACGAGCTCTGTGCTGCCCTGCTGGAAACAAAGATTACTTTTAGACAGGGGTGGGCTTCAAAAATTTTAGCAAAGGGTTCTCTGTCCGGTTGCTGGGTGGGCGTGGCCATGGTGGGTGTGGCTTAGTCTGCCTCCTGCACCACGGGGGGGGGGTTGACCTCCCTGGGCTCCGGAGACCTTTTTTGAGCCTCCGGGAGGGCAAAAACGGCCTCCCCAGGCTCCAGAGGCCCACTGGAGGCAGGAAACTGGCCCATTTCTGGCCTTCCCAAACCCCCGGTAGGCCTGTTTTTCGTCCTCCCCGAGCCTCTGCGCACGCCCTGCACTTACCTACATCCAGAACAGGCCGCGTGGGGACTCCTGGGAGGGGCAGGGTGGAGTAGGCGGGGCCAGCCAGGAATGGGATTTGAGGGTTCTCCGAACTGCACAGAATCTTACCTAGAGGTTCTCCCGAACCCCCAGCAGCTCACCCCTGCTTTTAAAAAGGGAGAGCACAAAACCGTTCACACATTCGTAATCTGATGAAACCAGCAGACCAGAGAAGTTCTCTGACTTGCAACCCTTCTCACATGTTGGGGTTACAGCTTCCCAAATCTAGAAACAGGGAAATTCTGGGATGTTTTTACCCAGTTTTTTAAGCTGGAAAAACCCCAACCCAATTCAAAGTGGTTTAACCAAAAGTAATTAGCAGGCAGCTGGGTTCTAGTTTACAGATTTAAAACATACAAGCAATAAGAAGGAAATTAAAACAACTGTTCGAGGTCAGATTGGACCCACAGTTCCACTTTCTGCATTCTCTGCTATTTTTTTTTCCTGCCAGGTTGTTCCTCTTTCCAATCTTCTCTTCTCCTTTTGTGTTTGCTCTGGAGGTCAAGCAATAACTCCCTTTCTTTTTTCCCCCTTGTCCAAAAGGGGAAGATTGCTTCTTCAGTACTGTGCTGGGGAATTCTGGGAGTTGAAGTTCACACATCTCAAATTTGCTGAGATGGAGAAACACTGCTCCGGTTGTGGAATTTCATCAGATCAGGACATTGAGAAAAACTTGGCTGTGTGTGCAAAGCAGGGGTGGGTGCTACTTACATTTACTACCAGTTCACAATGGGACCACACGCATGGGTGTTGCACATTGGCGGTTGTGACGCATATTTTGAGTGACGGAGCCGCAGCAGAGGGGTGAAAGAGCTGCATGTGGCTCCAGAGCCACAGGTTGCTGATCTCTGCGCCTGGTCTAAGTGTTAAGTGCTATTGCTATTTGATTTTTTTTTTATATTCTATGAGCAACTGCTGTTTGTAACACATCATAGGCTCAAATTCCCCCAGTGATCAATGGGTTTCACAATTGCTCCTTTGTTGTTTATTGTATTTATTGGTTCGATTTATATGCCACCCTTCTCCAGAGACTCAGGGCGGATTACAGTGCGTTAAGCAACAGCCTTCATACTTTTGCATATACCTGCTTAGTAGGGCTTTCGGGCCCCCCCAAGCGGTGTTCTTTTTTATACAAAGTCAGCTTATTGCCCCCACAATCCGGGTCCTCATTTTACCTACCTCGGAAGGATGGAAGGCCGAGTCAACCTTGAGCCTGGTGAGATTCGAACTTGCAGTAATTGCAGGCAGCTGGTGTTACTTAACAGCACTTTAATCTGCTGCGCCACCAAGGCTCTTTTTCTTTACATGATCCCCTTTTCTGACTGTCTCACAAGCAAAGTCAACAGGGGGAAGCTGGATTCACTTAACAACGGTGTTACTAACTTAACGAACTGCAGTGATTCATTTAACCGCTGTGACAAGAAAGGTCATAAAAATGGGGTACATTTCACTTCACAAATGTTTCACTTGGCAACTTAGAAATTTTGGGCTGTCCTTTCTGGAGCTGATCAGTAAATATTCCCATTTGACAGGCTTGGAACATTGAGAATATAAATAAACATGGTCAAATGCAACTAAGAAAAAAAAATACAACATTGCTATAACGAGTATTTGTTAAAGCAGGGGTCTCCAACCTTGGCAACTTTAAGACATGTGGACTTCAACTCCCAGAATTCAGGTTTGCTGGCTGTGGAATTCTGGGAGTTGAAGTCCACAAGTCTTAAAGTTGCCAAAGTTGGAGACCCCCGTATTAAAGTATTCTGAAATTTTTGGTCTGCAGAGCAGGCCACACCCAGACGTACGCTCTCATTGATGTTCAGCGCATTTCAGATTTACGAGACTCTGCCAATTTCAAAGATCCCACAAGTCAACTCTTAACCAGGGGAAAAGATGGCGAAAGTCGCAGATGTCAGTATGAACTGGGGCTGAAGGGAAGTAGAAACTTCCCCTTTTCTACCAAGGCAGCCCTAACAGCAGAACCTGAAGAAAAACGGGATGTCCTTGACTTAGTGACCCTTTCGAGTTAGAGTGCTGAAAAACTGATTTATAGCCAGTTCTCGCACTTATAACCATCGCAGCATCCCTCAGAGTCATGTGAGCAAAAGTTTGGGCACTTGGTAACCAGCGTGTCTTTAGAATACTTAAAACATGAGCCAGCCATGTGTGGCAGGAGCCAAAAAAGCTAATACAATCCTCGGTTATATAAACAGAGGCATAGAATCAAAATCCCGTGGTGTCAGTACGGTTTTATAAGCCTTAGTAAGACTGCATCCAGTTTGGGTCACTACGTTACAAAAACAGACGTTGAGGTTTTGGAAAAAGTGCAAAGAAGAGCAACTAAGATGATTAAAACATGAACGGTTTTAATCATCATAAGAGCCCTGGTGGCGCAGCAGACTAAAGCAGTGTTACTAACATTCAGCTGCCTGCAATTACTGCGAGTTCAAATCTCATCAGGCTCAAGGTTGACTCAGCCTTCCATCCTTTCTAAGGTAGGTAAAATGAGGACCCGGATTGTGGGGGCAATAAGCTGACTTTGTATAAATATACAAAAGTATGAAGGCTATTGCTTAACGCATTGTAAGCCGCCCTGAGTCTCCGGAGAAGGGCGGCAGATAAATCAAATTTTTAAAAAAACAAAAACAACCTAAAATGGTTGCTGGATATTAAAACATGAACAGTTGCAGGATTCGGGTTTGGCTAGTCTAGGGAAAAGAAAGGACTAAGGGGGACATGATAACAGTACTCCGGTATTTGACGGGCTGCCACAAAGAAGAGGGAGTCCAGCTATTCTCCAAAGCACCTGAAGGCAGGGCATGAAACAATGGATAGAAACTAATCAAGGAGAGAAGCAACCTAGAACTAAGGAGAAATTTCCTGACAGAACAATTAGCCAGTGGAACAACTTGCCTCCAGAAGTCGTGGGAGCTCCGTCACGGGAGGCTTTTAAAGAAAAGACTAGAATGTCTGAAAGGGTATAGGACAGAGATGGCTAACCCTTTTGCCATCATGTGCCAGGAGCGGGAGGGGACGGGGGAGGGGGTCGCACGCATGCGTGCCCATACCCATAATTCTATGCGCCCTGCTCCCGCGCATCTGCACTTGACCCTTTCCCCCCGCTCCTGGTACGCGATGGCACAGTGGGCCCAGAAGGCCCATTTTTCGCCCTCCCCAGGCTCCTAGAAAGGCTCTGGAGGCTGGGGAGAGCAAAAATGGGTCTTCCGGTCCCACCGGAAGTTGGCAAACAGGCTGTTTCTGGCCTGCAGGGAGTGGGGAAGGCCGTTTTCGCCCTCCCCAAGCTCCTAGAAAGGCTCTGGCGCCTGCGGAGAGAGAAAAACGGGCCTTCCCCACCCCCCCAAGGCCCTCTGGAGGCAGGAAACAGCCTGTTTCCCTACTTCCAGTGGGACCAGAAGGCCCGAAATCCGGAGCTGAGCTTACATGCCCACCGATATGGCTACACATGCCACCAGTTCGCCATCACGGGTATAGGATCTGCTTGAGCAGAGGGTTGGACTAGAAGACCTCCAAGGTCCCTTCCAGATCTATTCTGATTGATTGAATGGTTGCATAGTCCTGGGGTCAATCTTCCTACTTCCTACAAGCAAAGTCAATGGGGAAGCCGGATTTGCTTAACAACCGCATGATTCCCTTAACGACTACAATGATTTGCTTATCAACCATGGCAAACAAAGGTCATAAAATCGGGTGTAGCTCACTGAACACCTGCCTTGCTTAGCAATAGAAAATCTGGTGTGATAATAAATCAAGAACTACCTATAGAGCCATAGTTCCAGGAGTAAAGATAAACAGGTAGTCCTCAACTTACAACGAATCATGTAGCGACCGTTCGAAGTTATACAGCGGCACTTTAAAAAGTGACTTATGACCATTTTTTCGCATTTACGCCCTTTGCGGCATCCCCGTGGTCATGTGATCCAGCTTGACAACTGGTCCATATTTATGACCGTTGCAATGTCTTGGGGTCGTGTGATCCCCTTTAGGGAGCTTCTGACAAGCAAAGCCAATGGAGAAGTCAGATTCGTTTAACAACTGTGTGACTAAATTAACAACTTCAGTGATTCAGTGGCCAGAAAGGTTGTAAAATGAGGCAAAACTCATTTAACAACTGTCTTGCCTTTGTAATGGAAATTTTGGGGGTCAATTGCGGTTGTAAGTCGAGGAATACCTGCAAATTTTCTTTTTTTTAAAGTTTTTTTTATTTTTTACACAAACAAACATACAATGTATTTTTTTTTGAACAGAGTATTGGCCAGTTCACAAATTTAAACAAATTTTAGTCATTTCAACACAATTTATATATTCCCTTTTTGCCATAGTATTTATTCTCTCTATTTTTTTTATACCGATATCATCCTAACCTCTAATCTTAACCAAATTCAATTTTTCCCTTCATCTCTATATTAAATCCCTTAAATTTAAAATCTCACTTAATATAATTCCTAGTATTACAGTCATTTCTTATCAAAAAAATAAACCAAAATGTTTTATACCATACATTTCCTTAAATCTTATTCCAAATAATACAATCCAACATCTTAATAAAAATTAGTTATATAACAATCTTTTCTCTTTATATGATAATAATAAACCAAATTACTTTATACCATATATTTCCTTGAATCTTATCTCTTACTTTGTCAAACATATGTATTTATACCTCTTCAAACAACATCTTAATCATTTCTACTTTCACCACAATCTAATTAATTCATAGTACAATATCATTTCACCTTTTTTCTTTTTTGATTAGGTTTCAAATATGCAGTTACAAATATTCCAGTTGTTACAATTTCCCTAATCAAATTTATTCATATTTCTAAAACTTATCATTATATAAACTCCAACAATGCAATTGAGCATATTCCAATTGTTACAATTTTTCTAATTTTAGGTAAATATATTCCAACTATTACCACCTCATTTGTTAAATTTGTCATATTTCTAAAACTCATTTCAATTCATTTCATACATCCATATAGTTTTCCATTATTTTATATTACTTAAATAGTATCACAATCTCATCTTTTTTCTTTCATTACATCTATAAATCTTACTTCAATTCATATTTCAATTCTAAATGTATACAACATATTCCTCTTTCATTTCTTTCTCCCCTTCTATTTTTATTTTTTTATTTTTCTTTCCCCTTCTTTTCTTTTGTGCTTTAAAATCCTGAACTCTCCTGTTTTGCCCTGTATTTCCCATTATTTCCCATCTCTTTTCCCTCTTTCTTGTTTTTCCACTGTTAATCCCAGTGTAATCATTTAATTTTTTTAGATTCTTTCTATTCCACCCTTTTTTCTCTCTTTGTCTCTTTCCACTCTTTCTATTTTTTCCATTGTTAATCCCAGTGTAATCTTTAAAATTCTCCTTTTTATTGTTACTGCCCACATAATCATTTAATTTTCCATAGTCAATCTCTTTGTCTGTGTCTTCTTCTTTATTGTCAATCTCTCTTTCTTGCTTCTCATTCGTTATTTATTTGTCAGCTTGAGTGTACTCTAACACAATTTTTGAATCATCAAGTTTTGGTTTTCCATGCAACATTGTGATTATTTCCCTTACTTCCGTTTTCAGTGATAGGTACATCATTTTCATCATTTCCTTAAGTTCCTACAACATTTTATTCTTTCTGAGTTAATACTATTCCAATTTAAAGTTATATTTAAACCTATAAAGCCCTACATGGCTTAGGCCCGGGGTATCTGCAGGATCATCTCCTGCCTTCCTCCCACCATCCGGCGCGCTCACACAGAGCGGGCCTCCTCAGGGTGCCATCAGCCAGAAAGTGTCGGCTGGCGACTCCCAGGGTGAGGGCTTTCTCTGTGGGAGCGCCAACCCTCTGGAATGAGCTGCCCACCGGCCTCAGGATAGCCCCGGACCTCCTCTCCTTCCGCCGCGAATTAAAGACGTGGCTTTTTCACCATATGGGCTGAATCCGTAGGGGGATTTTAAATATTTTAATAATTTTAATTTGATTTCAATTAATTTTTATTTATTTATTTAATTTATTTAATTTATTTATTTAATTTATTTTATTAGATTTATATACCGCCCTTCTCCCCGAGGGGACTCAGGGCGGTGAACAGCCATAAATAAAAAACATATATACAAAATTTAAAAGCCAAATAAAACCAAATTAAACATTGGCCCCAATATTTAAAATCCCAAATTTAAAATATTAAAACCCCAAATTAAAATATTTACAATTTAAAATTTCTAAATTATTTTACAAAAGAAGGGGAAAAGGGAAGAATTAGGCCAGGCCCGCCTGGTGGAACAGGAAAGTTTTTAACTCACGGCGGAAGGCACGAAGATCCGGGATCCTCCGTAACTCTGGGGGGAGCTCGTTCCAGATAGTGGGTGCCCCCACAGAGAAGGCTCTCCCCCTGGGGGCCGCCAGCCGACATTGTTTGGCCGACGGCACCCGGAGGAGCCCCTCTCTATGGGAACATACCGGTCGGTGGGATTTTAAGTGTTTATGTAATTCTCTGTTGTTTTGTAAGCCGCCCTGAGTCCTACGGGAGAAGGGTGGCATATAAAATGCATGCATGCATGCATGCATGCATAAATAAATAAATAAATAAATAAATAAATAAATAAATTTGTAATCCTCCTTTTTTAATAATCAAAGTCAAGTCACTTGCAGACAAACAAACCCTCCTTAGAAGTTCCAAAGCATAAATTCAGTGTTGTAATGATCTTATTTCTCCTGTAAAAAAAAATCCATGTTGTTTGCAATCCACTTTAACAATCTCTACTAATTTTTTCCCCTCTTCTTCTTTTTTACCTTTATATACACCAAATCAATTTAAAGTCCAGTCCAAATTACAAAGTCCATTTTGCCCCTCTCTCTTTTTTTGGTACAAAACTTCCATTACAGGGCCTTAATTTTAGGTTTATCTTTAGTTTTTCTCCAACATTCAAAAAAGAAATCTGCTTATTTTCTTTCCAGTTCTCTACACAGTTATGGGGTTTTTCTTCCAATTTTTAAAATTCTCCAGATATTTTAATCCAAAAGTCATTTTTCTTTTCGGGTTTTATCACTTTCAATTTCTGCTTTAGCCTTCTTCCTTCCTTTCCCCCATGCCCATTAGCCGCTATTATTCCGCTGGGGCTCTTTTGACGAATTTAAAAATCATTTCCTTTCCTTTTCTTTTCTTTTCTTTTCTTTCTTTTTTTTTTTTTGCCTATGAACCAGCAATCACTCACCCGGCGTTCATACTCCGTTCAAATCACCACTCCTGCTCCGGTTGCCCCAGCTTCTTGATGGTCACAATGGCTGCCGCCAGTTGCCCCAGCTTCTTGATGGTCTAGTTGCCCCAGCTTCTTGATGGTCACAATGGCCACCACCACCGCTGCCGAGTTGGAGAGAGTTTCCTTTAACCTTCGAGGAAATTGCCTGTTCCTCTTGGTCTTCTGAGGTGCCTCTCCTTCTTCTCCGTCCCTATGAGATGGTTCTGGTCCAAAGACCCCTTGGCAGCAGCTTGGCAGCCCAGGATTTTGCAGAGCTCATCAGAGCCCGCTATTTCCCCAACTGTCTTGCCGCAACGCTTCAGGTCGAATCTACCTGCAAATGTTCTGTTGCATGAAAATTACACTTGGAGACAATCCGCTATTTTCCCAAATGTGCTTTTTCAAGAGGCAGCTGGACTTTCTGTTTTTTCTTTGAAGACGTTTCGTTTCTCATCCAAGAAGCTTCTTCAGCTCTGACTGGATGGTGGGGAAGGGAAGGATTTATACTCCTTGTAGGCAGCTGGTCATTTGCATTCTGTTAGCTAGTTCTAAGACCGCCTGGAGCTGTGTCTTCAGAGTCACCTGAGTGATGCAAATGGGTGTGGAGCCTTCCTGGAATTGTTCAGAAGACTGTGTGTTAGACTGGAGATAGATGATGTCTTATCCCTCCCTCTCCATTGAGAAAGGGCTGCTCAATTTTGACATATTATATGGCCTCTTTTAAACCAGCAGTCCTCTCTGTCCAAAATATGGACTTTGTAGTCTTCAAAAGAGTGGCCTGTGTCTTTTAAGAAAAGACTGGACAGTTGCTTGTCAGAAATGGTGTAGTGTTGAAAAAGCACCATCAGGACAACCATGACCTCAATGACTGAGAATCTCCATAAACAATCCACTATTTTGCGGCCAAAAGGCCGCCAAGCCTGTTGCAGTGGAGATTTTCTTTCCTATCTACAAGTCAAAAAGGACTTTCTTTTCCCAAGAAGATCAGAGGGAGGATGGACTGGGGGTGGCGGGGATGGGTGGTGGAGAGAGAATTAAATGAAATTAATTACAAGTATCTCGAATGAAAAACTATCAGGAAGTTTCTGGGCTGAGGACTGGATTGGGAAGTTCAAAAAAGCAACGTTGAAAGCAGTGAAGTTAACTCTGTACTTTTGCCGGGAAAGCACTAAGTTGGACTTACAGGAGTTTTGGTTTTACTCTGCTCAGTGGCACCAACTTTTTTATCTATTGCAATTCTTCATATATTTCATAGGATGATCCCTGACATATTTCATTATCAGTGACGGCAATAGCAACTTCTGGAGAGGTTCTGGGACCGTGATGGCGAACCTATGGCACGCATGCCAGAGGTGGCACGCAGAGCCCTCTCTTTGGGCACCAGCAGCTGTGTGCCATCAGCAGCTGCTCTTCTGGTTTCCAGTGCATGCATGCGTGCCGGCCAGCTGATCTTCGTGTGTGCCTGAGTGCCGGAAATCTGAAGACCAGCTGGCCGGTGCACATACGCACGCCAGCCACCTGGTCTATGGGTTTCCGGCTCTCCGGCGTGCACAGACCAGCTTGCCAGTGCGCATCTGCACGCTGGAAACCAGAAGACAAGGTGGCCCATGTCAAAAATGAGCTGACACACCAGTCAGCTCATTTTTGAGTTTCCGGGGCTCTGGCGCATGCATTCCAGTTTGGGCACTCGGTGCCGAAAAGCTTCTCCAGCACTGTTCTAGGGAGTGAACCCCAGGCTTTGGGGGGGTGCATGAGGTTCCTAAAGCATCAGGTAGGCGACATACCTGAACCCTATTCCCTAGAGCAGGGGTCAGCAACCTGTGGCTCTGGAGCCGCATGTGGCTCTTCTCCCCTCTGCTGCGGCTCCCTGTCACTCAAAATATGCGTCACAATCACCAATGTGCGACCCCTGCCGGCACACGATTTATTGAGCTTTTCAACTCCCGGTAGGCCAACCATGGATAAATCCAAGAAAAGAAAAGTTTCAGAAGAAAACAGAACATTTAATTCAACTACATATGCTAGTTTTGTGGCCGCTCAAGAAATAGTCAGGCACAGGAAATAGTCAGGCACGGGTGGCTCCCGGTATTTTCTTTTCTGTGGGAAACGGGTCCAAATGGCTCTTTGAGTGTTTAAGATTGCAGACCCCTGCCCTAGAGCAGGGGTCTCCAACCCACAGTCTCTAGACTGGTACAGGGCTGCGGCCTGCCACAAACCGGACCACGTGAACAAACAAAACAACCAGTCCCTGGTGCCCAAAAGGTTGGGGGCCACTGCTCTAGAGACGTATTTCTAAAGCTTGACAGCTTTATGGATGGACTTCAGCTCGCAGAATTCAACTCCCAGTCTGGTAAGACTGGCTGGGGAATTCTGGGAGTTGAAGTCCAAGTCATCTTAAAAGTTGCTAAAGTTAAGAAACACTAACAGCAAGTGTTTCTTAACTTTGGCAACTTTTAAAAGGAGTGGACTTCAGCTCCCAGAATTCCCCCAGTCAGTCTTGCTGGCTGTGGTATTCTGGGGGGTTAAAGTCCACTCATCTTAAAAGTTGCTTTGTTGTTGCTGTTAGTTGCGAACTTGTGTTCCCCACGGATAACGTTCCTCCAGGCCTTCCTGTCCTCTAGCATCCTCTGGAATCCATTTAAGCTCACGCCGACTGCTTCAGTGACTCCATCCAGCCATCACGTTCTCTGTCGTCTGGTTTTTGTTTTTGTTTTTTGCTTGTTTTTCAATCTTTCCCAGCATTAGGCTCTTCTCCAGTGAGTCCTTCCTTCTCATTAAGTGGCCAAATTATTTGAGTTTCACCTTCAGGATCTGGCCTTCTAAAGAGCAGTCAGGGTTGATCTCTTCTAGGACTGACTTCCTCTAGGTTTGATCGCCTTGCAGTCCAAGGGACTCGCAGGAGTCTTCTCCAGCACCATAGTTCAAAGGCCTCAAGTTGCTAAAGAAACACTATTCCATTCCATTCCACTCCATTTCATGGATTTAACTGACAAGCGTCAGGAACATTAGAAGACGCTTCCTAAAAGTAAGCAGCCATTTTGTGGTGGGAGTATTGTTGTTGGGCTCCTTTTCGCTGGTTGCTCAAGATGAACTTCCTGAGAATGGTTTAATCTGGATTCTTGCGCTAAGCAAGGAGCTGGATTGGATGACCTCAGCGGCTCCTTGCAGCTCTGAGATCCTGCGATTCAGCGAGTGGCTGTTTTCAGTGTTATATTTTTTCCTCCTCCTCATCCCTGTTTCTCTGTCTGTCCTTCAGGAAGAAGTCTGTTGGAGAGAAGACGCTCCCAGTATTTCTGTAGGTGAGAAGCTCTGAAATCCCGTCATCTCTTCCTTGTAAGTACCACTCTGAACTTGCCCAAACGTGGACCCAGGCCCCCCTCGGTCATGTCCGCAGAAAGAAAACAGTGCTGGGCTGGGAAGGCGAGCGGTTGAGCAGAGCCGAGGCCGAAATGGCGGCCGAGCGACGGGAGGTGTCCTCTGTGGGCCTCCACCCGTACGAAACCAGGGTGGAAAAAGGAGTCAAAATGGAGGAGTTTGAAAGAAATAGCCTTGCACTGGCCAGCCCAACACGATTCAGGAAGAGCCCTTACGTCGTCCAAGCTTTCACCGTCGGGGAGCATTTTAGCCGGATGACAGCCAAGCCAACGGAGCGGGACCTTGAAGAAGGGATGTTGTCGCCATGTTGGGAAGCCCAATGGAGGGACATCCTGAGGAACACACAGTCCCCGTATTCGGGGTGGGGCCACCCTCAGATCCCGGGGGTTCTGGCTCCTGCTGAAACCAGGGCTGGTGAAGAGCTCCTACAGGAAGAGGCAGGTGGGCTTCTGCCACTAGAGAGGCCCCTCAAGACCATTCTGGATGCAGACCCCACAGAACAGGGGGATGATGGAGAGGTGAAGGGAGAGGGCCAAGCCCAGGAGACCTCCAGCGCGGAACTGCATCGGCAACACTTCCGTTGGTTTTGCTACCAAGAGGCGGAAGGGCCTTGGGACGTCTGCGCCCGGCTGCGGGAGCTGTGTCTCAACTGGCTGCAGCCGGAGCTGAATTCGAAAGAACGGATGGTGGAGCTGGTGGTCCTGGAGCAGTTCTTGGCCATCTTGCCTGAGGACATCCAGGGCTGGGTAGGAGAAAGCGGGCCGGAGACCTGTGCTCAGGCGGTGGCCTTGGTGGAGGACTTTCTGCTGAGACACCAAGAGACTGAGAGGTGGAAACAGGAAGTAAGGGCGGGGGGTTCTGGGGTGGAATGGGGAATTGGGGATGAGTCCATCCGTCCTTCATCTCATAAGAGTCGCGGTGGTACAGGGGATAAAGTGCAGCCTTGCGGGCTAACTCTGCCCGCTGTTAACAGTTCGATCCTGACCGGCTCAAGGTTGACTGAGCCGTCCATCTTTTCGAGATTGATCAAATGAGGACCCAGATTGTTGGGGGCGATATGCTGACTCTCTAAACCGCTTAGAGGGGGCTGTAAAGCAAGGGGTCCCCAACCTCTGGTCCGTGGACTGGCACCGGGCTGCGGCATGCCAGAAACCAGGCCGCAAAAACAAGCGAAGCCCCATCCATGGGATGCAGGCAGCACATGAAACCAGGCCCCTTCTAGTCCACAGAAAAAACTTTCTCCACAGAACCGGTCCCTGGTGCCTAAAGGTTTGGAGGCCGCTGCTGTGAAGCACTATGAAGCGGTATAGAAGTATAAGTGCTAGTTCTGTTGCTGTTTCTATCTCACTTCTCACTGTGTCCCATCAGGAACCGACAGGTGGAATCAGTATTTCTCAATCTTAGCAACTGTAAGATGTGTGCACTTCAACTGCCAGGATTCCTGCTATTTTTTTTTTTGGTTTATAGTTATATTTGATTAGTTTATAGTATAAAATATAAAAGTACAAAAGCAAATAGTAGGACACCAAGGGGAAGGGAAGGGGAAAGAAAGAAGTGTGGAAAAGAAGGGGAAAAGGGAAAAAAAAGTATTGACTTCCTCCGACTCCCTTTGTTGCAGTAGAATAAAGCATTAACATCAAACCTCAGCTTTTTACTTTTCTATAGTAGTATAAACTAGCCATTTCTATAACGGCAAATTAGTTGAATCAATAAAACCCAAAATCAAAGCTTCAGGTTTTTTTCCATCTCAAGCACAAAGTCCAGAAGCGGTTTCCAAGCAGAAACAAAAGTCCTTGTCTTCTTTGATCAAAAACAGTCAATTTAGCCATCTCTGCTAAGTCCATCAACTTTTGTAGCCAATCATCCATGGTGGGAATCGAAGTGTCCTTCCATTTTTGTGTGTATAGCGGTCTTGCTGCCGGAATTCCTCAGTCCGTTTGTTTTAAGATCTGTCGGCTTTCAGCTCCCAGAGTTCAGCAGCCAAGCTTGCATTAAGATGTGTGAGCTTCAATTCCCAGAACTACCCAGGTCGCATGCTGTCTGGGGGAATTCTGGGAATTGAAGTTCATAAATCCTAAAGCAGCTGAGGGTGAGAAATTCTGTATTGTTGGCTGACATTAGCTTGTTGTTGTTTTTTTAAACATTTTCGAGGCTGCAGCTTCCTCAGCTGAGGGATGGACACGTTGCCTTGGTCGTGCGCCTGAAATGTTGATATAACTTAATTGAGATTTTTAGTAAAGAAAGATGATATTTGACGGAATATACTTAGAATCATTGAAGAAAAGAAGGCAGAATAGCAAGGGGAAAAAAGAGAAAACCAAAAATGTAGAGGGGAAAAAAAAGGAAAGAGAATATATTTAAAAAATAGCTTCCAATTTTCTTTACAGCAATTATAAGTATAACTTTATCTCTTATTCTGTGGTGATAGCAGGCTCTTCAGTTTTTCTGTAATTATTTTTTCCCTAATCAAAAGCATCTATCGCAAGTTCATTTTGTTCTGTTTCACCCAAAAAGTTTATAAGGCTTTCCAGTCAGCAGTAAACTTTGTGCCTGAAATTTTGAATTTCTCCCTTGAAGGATATCAGTGAACCAACAGCCTGAATGTAATGTAAACAAGCCGGTCTCTTCACCAGAAAATCTTTGGGTCTTTCTGACCTTCCCACTTCAGGGGTGTCAAACTTGCATAATCACATGACATATTCTGACTTCCCCCCCCCCTTTTCACTAAAATGGGGGTGGGCGTGGCCAGAATGTGATGCATCCTGCCCGCGGGCCGCCAGTTTGACACCCCTGTACTAAGCCCATGAATTAGTTTTCCAGTCTTTCTTCAGATATTACTGCCTGTTTAACATTTCCCAGGCCTGGGTCTTGTCCCACATTCTTTTGAGTGTTGACAAGACATGGCAACTTTAAGAATTTTGGACCTCAACTCCCCAAAATTGCCAAGGTTGAGAAACGCTGTTCGCCACATCTCCCGATCTTGCGCTAAACACTCAGTAGGTTTCCAGCATTTATGGTGAAGTTCCCCCCCCCCTCGACCGAACAGTTGCACCGTTGTACCGCAAACACCCACCGTCTTCATACGTGTGTTATTGTGACATCACACATACATCCCTTAAAGGGCCACAACCAGCAGGTGATGCTCCCTTCCTCATTCCGATTTGCAGCCACCCACGTTCTTGCTTTTTTTAATCTTCCAGGTGCTGGGAGAGTTCGAAGAAGTAGCGATGAGTTTTTCGAGAGAAGATGACGCCGGCGAGAAACAGCCTTGCCGGGAAATCAAGCAAGAGCAGGCCAATTGGCTGGGTACGGATGCTTTGCCGTCTGTTTCTTTATTTCTTTAATTGTTTTTTTACTACGTTTATATGCTGCCCATCTCGCTATGCTCAACATCCAACCGTCATTGAGCCTTGAATTGCGGTCATAAGTCATGCCAATCATTAAGCAGACCGCACCTGATTTTATGATCCTTTTTTTGTGGCAGTCACTAAGTGAACGGCCACAATTGTAAAGTGAACACCACGACTATTAAGTTAATCTGTCCTCTGCAATGACTCGATTTTCCAGTTCTTTCTCTTCCTTTCTGTCATCTTTGGGTCAGGGGTGGGTTCTAATTTTTTTTACTACCGGTTCTGTGGGAGTGGCTTATTGTGTGGGCGTGGCTTGGATAATGTGAACGGGCGGGCGTGGCCAACTTTTTTTTTTTTAACTTTTAAAAGCATTATTTCTACAACCTTAAGAGGTTGCAGAAAAAAATGCTTTTAGAAGCCTCAGACAATCAGGCAAGTCAGCTGGGATTGCCAGAGGCTTTTAAAGGGATTTTTTTTTCCTACAACAACCTCTTCGGCAGAAAAAATATTTTCAGAAGCCTCTGAAGATCCCAGCTGAGCCGCGCGATCATCAGAGGATTTTTTTTTAACTTTTAAAAGCATTTTTTCAGCCGAAGAGGTTGTAGAAAAAATGCTTTTAAAAATAATTTTAAAAAAGCCTTTGATGAGGTGGACGGAGTAAGCGAGCGGCGACCAGGCGGGGGACCGGTATGGGGGCGTGGCCAGCCAATGTTATTACCAATTCTCCGAACTACTAAAATTTTTTACTACTGGTTCTTGTGAACCAGTGCGAACCAGGAGCAACCCACCACTGCTTTGAGTGTTGCCATGTCTGCTTTCCAGACTTCATTCAGAGTTACGATGAACCTCCTCAAGGGCTACTTAACAACGTGAATTTGAAGTTTCCCTCCCCGCAGTCGCATGGTTGCATTCTGGGCACTCAGCAGCCCACCCTGATTTATGGCCGTTTGCAGCCACGCAAAGTCACGTGACTGTGATTTACACTTTCTGCTGCGCGATTGTGTCCCAAAGGTGCTTTTTCAGGAGGCATCTGGACTTTTCTTGTTTTTTCTTTGAAGACTTTTCGCTTCTCATCCAAGAAGCTTCTTCAACTCTTGACAGTCTTACAGTTAGGGAAGAAAAGCCAAAAGAACACATATAGACTGGGTGAAACCAGCTTTAATAGCAGTAACTGTGAGAGGGATCTTGGAGTCTTAGTGGACAAGCAGTTAAATAGAGCTCTGGTGGCTCAGCGGACTAAGGCAGTTATTAACATCCACTTACATCTGCTGCCTGCAATTACTGCCAAGTTCAAATCCCACCAGGCTCAAGGTTGACTCAGCCTTCCATCCTTTCTAAGGTAGGTAAAATGAGGACCCGGATTGTGGGGACAATAAGCTGACTTTGTATAAAATATACAAAAGTATGAAGGCTATTGCTTAACGCATTGTAAGCCGCCCTGAGTCTCCGGAGAAGGGCAGCATATAAATCAAATTTTAAAAAAAAAAGTCAACAGAGTGCGGCAGCAGCCAAAAAAGCCAATGCAATCCTAAATTGCATTAACAGAGGGATATAATCAAGATCAAGTGAGGTACTAATAGCCTTAGTAAGACCACACCTAGAGTACTGCATCCAGTTTTGATCACCACACTACAAAAAGATGTTTTGTTTTATTTATTTATTTATTTATTTATTTATTTATTTATTTATTTATTTATTTAAAATTTATATACCGCCCTTCTCCCTGAGGACTCAGGGCGGCGAACAGCCGGAATTAAAAACATACAATACAAATATTAAGAATTAAAATACATATAAATTTGGCTCCAATTTTAAAAATAACAAACCAATTTAAAAAGACGTCTAAAATTTCTTCCTAAGCCAGCCCGGCTTGTTGAAAAAAGTAGGTTTTAAGGGCACGGCGGAAGGCACTGAGGTCTTGAGATCTCCTTATCTCAGGGGGCAGCTGGTTCCAGAGGGTAGGTGCCCCCACAGAGAAGGCTCTCCCCCTGGGGGTCACCAGCCTACATTGTTTGGCTGATGGCACCCTGAGGAGGCCCTCTCTGTGGGAGCGCACGGGTCGGTGGGAGGTCATTTGTGGCAGTAGGCGGTCTCGCAGATAACTAGGCCCTATGCCATGGAGCGCTTTAAAGGTGATAACCAACACCTTGAAGCGCACCCGGAAGACCACCGGGAGCCAGTGCAGCTCGCGCAGGAGCGGTGTTACATGGGAGCGCCATGTTGCTCCCATCACTACCCGCACGGCCGCATTCTGGACCAGTTGAAGCCTCTGGGTGCTCCTCAAGGGGAGCCCCATGTAGAGAGCGTTACAGTAGTCAAGGCGAGAGGTGACAAGGGCGTGAGTGACTGTGCACAGGGAATCCCATGGGGAACACAGGGAATGTTGAGGCTCTAGAAAGAGAAATTGAATGACAGTAGCAATAGAAAGCAAAGATAATGCCCATAATAGCTTGGAGGCTAAAGACGCAGCATGGCCTTCTCCAATTCGAAGAGACACTTGTTCGGCAGGCTGAGGCAAAGAGGCAGTCCCGGAACCAGTGAAATCTGGGGGCTGGGCAGGGGACAGAATGTATCTGCCCTCAGTGTGGAAGGGATTGCCACTCTCGAATTGGCCTTTTTAGTCACACCAGGTGCTGTTTTAGGACCTCTTTCCATAGCCCTGTGATGGCGAACCTATGGCACGTGTGCCACAGGTGGCACGTGGAGCCATATCTGTGGGCTCCATATCTGTGGGCATGCAAGCGTTGCCCTAGCTCAGCTCCAGCGCGTATGCGTGTACCAGCCAGCTGATTTTTGGACCTTCTGGGCCCACCAGAAGTCGGGAAATGGGCCGTTTCTGGCCTCCAGAGTGCTTGGGGGGGGCGTTTTTGCCCTCCCCAGGCTCCAAGAAAGCCCCTTGAACCTGGGGAGGGCGAAAAATGGGCCTACCAGGCCCATTAGTAATCTTTTTGCTGTCGCGTCCCAAAAGGGGGGGGTTATGGGGGGGCATTGAATTATGGGTGTGGACACACATGCCTATGATCCCCCCCCATGCTGCCCCTGCTTTTGGCATGCGATGGCAAAAAGGTTAGCCATCACTGCCATAGTCTCTTGAGACTGAAGGATGCCAATGCTAGAAAGAGAAATTGAATGACAGTAGCAATAGAAAGCAAAGATAATGCCCATAATAATAACAACACCTGGGGTGCAATCCCAAAACATCCCGAGCACCACTTCAACTCCACTGGCATCAACAAAAACCTCCATCAGTCAATTGCAAGCGGCAGCTTTATTTGGAACAGCTGACATCCTGCAATATCCTTCCTACCATCAAACAGCAACATTTGCCTATCCCAGATCTTTGGGAAGGATTTGGATAGGTTGAATAAAGATACCAGGCTAAATATCTGGCTGACTGTGCAATGAACCCCATACTAGATCTCCCTAAAGAAGGTTTGGTGAGATTCCTACCTGGAAAGGATCCCTTCCAAGTTTTATGCAATGGGCAAGGAAACCGACTCCCAGCAGAATTTCAGGAATGAAAGCTTGAATCACACAAAACTCTGGTATGTGTGTGTTTTTAATGTGGTTTATTGTTCAAATGGATAAATGTTAGTCTAGCCAGCCAGGCAAAGTAATCATTGCTGGTTAGTCTATTTCCTGGTTTGTTCTCTCTCTCTCTCTCTCTCTCTCTCTCTCTCTCTCTCTCTC
>WNWU01000086.1:1784953-1800649 GCA_012654045.1 Ptyas mucosa
TCTCTCTCTCTCTCTCTCTCTCTCTCTCTCTCTCTCTCTCTCCCTCCCTCCCTCCCTCCCTCCCTCCCTCCCTCTCTCTCTCTCTCTTTTAATTCTTCTCTACTGAGGATGGTTGGGGCATGGCAGAAAAACAAACCAAGAGATAAGCCAGGAAGCTATATACTATATATAGAATAGACTATAAAATAACACAGTTGGAAGGGACTTTGGAGGTCTTCTAGTCCAACCCCCTGCTTAGACAGGAAACACTAGACCAGTGATGGCTAACCTTTTTGCCATCATGTGCCAAAAATGGGGGTCGCGCAGGGCGGGGTCACACACGTGCATGGCCACACCCATAATTCTATGCGCCCCCCCCCCCCGTATGTGCTCGCGACCCCCCCCCCCCCCCCCCCCCCCGCTTTTGGCACATGATGGCACAGTGGGTCCCGTAATCCTGTTTTTCACTCTCCCCAGGCTCCTCCTTATTTTTAGGTTGCTTCTCTCCTTGATTAGTTTCCACCTATTGCTTCTTGTCCTGCCTTCAGGTGTTTTGGAGAATAACTTCACTCCCTCTTCTTTGTGGCAGCCCCTGAGATATTGGAACACTGCTATCATGTCACCCTTAGTCCTTCTTTTCATTAAACTAGACATCCCCAATTTCAGCAACCCTTCTTTATTATGTTTTAACCTCCTAATCATCTTTGTTGCTCTTCTCTGCATTCTTTCTAGACTCTAGAGTCTTAACATCTTTTTCACATCATGGCAACCAAATATATCCCTGTTTCTCGCATTATGCAAAGCCTCAGGAAACAAGAAGCCAATAACTTTCAAATTAAAATTGGCTGCCCTGAAACAAATTGCGATTAAATTATCTTAAAACTGATTGTGGTCACACATTAGAATGGTAAAACAAATAAATGAAAAAACAGGATCTTAGCGCAGAAAATGAGTATGTGTTATTTCAACCATTGTAACTTGTTTTTAGTACTAGCTTTTCTAACGCTCTCTTTTAATCTTGACAGATAAGTGGGAGAGTGAGGATGAAGAGGCCGTGTTTGAAGCCTTATTGGAAAAAGCTGAAACTCAAGTCCTGGAAGAAAACTTTGGAGAACAAGAGGCACCAAGGTGGGAGCAGAGATTCCCCATAGACAAGAGAAGAAATAACGTCATTCTCGCCGAGAGCAGGATCTCCCGGGAACATGTCTTGGAGGACAAAGTGCAAACAGGAAAGCGGAGACACATGTGCACTATTTGCGGGAAAGGCTTCACTCAAAAATCCAACCTCAACCGGCATCAGAGAACCCACGTGGGAGGAAAGACATTTCAGTGCTTAAAATGCGGGAAAAGCTTCAAGTGGGAAACTAGTTTTATGCGACACCAGAGATTCCATACCGGTGAGAAGCCTTATCCCTGCGTCGACTGCGGGAAATGCTTTAGTCGGAGCGCAAATCTCATCATTCATCAGAGGATTCACACCGGAGAGAAACCCCACCAGTGCGTAGACTGCGGGCAGAGTTTTAGCCAGATTTCCAATCTCGTTCGACACCACCGAGTCCACACCGGGGAGAAACCTTACAAATGCCTGGAGTGCGAGAAGAGCTTCACTCAGAAATCAAACCTCGTCAAGCATCAGAGTGTCCACTTGGGAGACAAGCCGCCTCGACGCTCGGCTAACGGGAAGAGACTCGGTCAGAGGTCCAATTATAAGAGATTGGACAGGGATTCCCTTGGAGAAAACCCCTGTCAGTGCTTCAAGTGTGGGAAAATCTTTTCCCGGAGAGGTAACCTCCTCAGGCATCAGAGCATCCACACAAAAGACAAGCCGCACAAGTGCCTCGAGTGCGGGAAGCGGTTCAACCAGAGGACCAACCTGAATGCTCATCAAAGGATCCACACCGGGGAGAAACCGTACCGATGTCCGGATTGTGGGAAAAGTTTCCGGTGGAGGGCGCATCTGATCATCCACAAGCGCTTGCACACCGGCGAGAAGCCGCACAAATGTGCCGACTGCGGGCAGAGCTTCAGCCAGCGGTCCAATCTGGTGAGGCATCTCCGAATCCACACGGGGGAGAAGCCGTACAAATGCTCCGAATGCGAGAAGAGCTTCGGCCAGAAATCCAACCTTCTCAAGCATCAGAAGATTCACACGGGGGACAATACCCTCCATCAGCTGACCGGTAATGTCAGACAGGACCAAACGGGGGAGGAACCCTATCAGTGTTTCAGGTGTGGGAAAATATTCACCCGCAGGGGCAACCTTCTGAGACACCAGAGCATCCACACCCGAGAAAAACCTCACAAGTGCTCCGAGTGTGGGAAGAGATTCAATCAGAGGGCAAACCTCATCAGCCATCAGAGGATTCACACCGGGGAAAAGCCCTTCGCCTGTCTTGACTGTGGGAAATGTTTTCGGCAGAGCCCGCACCTTATTAAACACCAGAAAGTCCACGCAGAGGAGAAGGCTTCCTACCACCCTAGCTCGGATCATGGGGCGAGCATCAGCCTCGAGCCAGGCCACAGGAGCCACGAGAGGATCTACCTGAGAGGCAATCCGTATCAGTGCATGAAGTGTGGGAAGATGTTCAACTGGCAATCGAATTTCATCCGCCATCAAAAAATCCACGCCGGTGAAGAGCCTCGTCAGTGCTTGGATTGCGGGAAGACCTTCAATCGGAGGAAGAACTTTGTGGCTCATCAGAGAATCCACACGAAAGAGAAGCCTTACCAGTGCACCGAGTGCGGGCAAACCTTCACCTGGGAAGCGCACCTGGTGATCCATCAAAGGATCCACACGGGAGAAAAACCACACACCTGCGTCGAGTGCGGGCAGAGTTTCAGCCAGAGATCCAACCTCATCCGGCATCAGAGGATCCACACGGGAGAGAAACCCTACGCTTGCTCGGAGTGCGGCCAGAGTTTTACGCAAAGGACGCACCTTGTGGTGCACCAGAGAACCCACACGGGGGAGAAACCGCATAAGTGTGTGGAGTGCGGGCAAGGCTTCAGCCAGAGGGCGCACCTGATTGTCCATCGGAGAATCCACACGGGAGAGAAGCCGTATCGGTGCGCGGACTGTGGACAAGGCTTCTGCCAAAGATCCAATCTTACCAGACATCAGAGATCCCATGACTGCAAGAAACAAAAATAGGAAACGGGAAGGAATACCCCGCTGGAGGGTTTTGTCTTGAGTCTCAGTCATCCAAGCATGGGGAATGTGGGTGCGGGAGAATGGTAATGTTCAGATGGTATGGACATTTGGGGGACAAACCAAATTGGTCTTTATGGAAGGATCCACCAAGAACACAGAGCCTGAACTATAAAATATACAGAGTGGTGAAACAGTTTGAGGGCACTGGTCGTATTAAACCGGGACCCCCATCTTCAAAATGGCTACCGGCATCTTGACTTTTACAGCAGTAAAAGATTACAGTACAACATTAAGATTATTATTTTTAGGCTGTGCTTCTCCACCTTAGCAACTTTTAAGGTATGTGGACTTCATCTCCCAGAATTCCCCAGCCAACATGGCTGGCTGGGGAATTCTGGGAGTGAAAAGTCCACATGTCTTAAAAAGTCGCCAAGTTTGAGATAACGCTGTTTTACAGAACGACGTCACCAGTAAAAAATGCACTGATTTACCAAATATCCTTGGCTCTTCCCTGTTGCCTTTGCTTTAACCCAATGGAAGGTGGGAAAGAAATGATGTGAAGGAGATTGTACGTCAGCACCATTGTTTTCTGGGAAAAGGACCAGCTGGGCACCAAATTGAGGGCAGAAACTGATGAAAGAAAGATTTGGTTTGTAAATGAACTAGATAAGGTTGGGGAGTCCAGAGAACAACAGCCTTCCTCCCAATTCTCTCATATGTTCTGGGTCATTTGACTAGCAGGAAGGGAGGGGCTTAGAACGGCGGATTTCGCAGGATTCTGGGCCTCCGTTCTAAGCCCCTCCTCCCTGCTAGTCACGTGACCCATAGCACAGGACATAAAACTGTTTCTCAACTATTTGGCAACTTTTAAAATATCTGGACTTCAACTCCCAGAATTCCCTCAGACATCATGGTTGGCAGGGGAATTCTGGGTGTTGAAGTCCACGCCTCTTCAAGTTGAAAAACACTGATCTGTGGAGTCCAAGGATGCCATACAACAAGCAACTTATAGTTGACCCAAAGAAGATCCTTGGGATTGTTTGCCCTGTGCATCATTGTGATTTTGTGTTTTTGATCGCAAGCTTTGAAAAATCCCAGGGAAGTGTGCAGCTGACACGCAAAACCAATCCAGGAACATCCCTTTCTGAGGACTCTTAATAGACTAAACTCCCTTTCCTCCCAGCCTCTTCTCACCATTTGAATTGCTCTTGTCGTCCTGTGCTACATGGAGATAGTCCTCAATCTTTTTGAATCCACTACAGCAGGGGTCCCAAATCCCTGGGCCATGGCCTTGTATCCCTGCTGAACCATCCCCTTTGCCCCCAGGCCCCCACCCCACACCAAGCCTAGCCAGGGCCACTGCCGTATAGTATTCAGTATACCAGTATTTCTCTGGCACACCAGAAAATGTTGAATATTATACAGGTAGACCTCGACTTACGATCACAATTAACCCCAAAATATCTGTCGCTAAGCAAGATGTTTGTTAAGTGATTTTTGCCCCCCTCCATCTTACGACCTTCCTTGCCACCGTTGTTAAGTGAACCACTGCAGTTGTTAAGTTAGCAACCCGGTTGTGTAAGCGAATCTGGCTTCCCCGTGGTCTTTGCTTGTCGGAAAGGCGCAACTGGCGATAACATGACCTGGAACTCCGCAGTCGTCATAAATACGAGTCAGTTGCCAAGCGTCTGGATTTTCAATCATTATGTGGGGATGCTGCCATGGATTTAAGTGTGGAAAACGGCTGGGTTTTTTTTTCAGTGCCGTCGTCATTTTGAACGGTCACGAAATGAACTGTTGTAAGTCAAGGACTACTTGTATTTTTAAGCGCTCACTTAATTTTGGCCGTGTCAGGTGGGGGAATTCACTGGAGAAGGCAATGATGTTTGGAGGAGTTAGCGGTAAAAGGGAACCAGGCCGCCGAAGAACACATCAAAGCTGACCCCAGTCAGAGCGTAGAACAACTCAAAGAAATAGCACGAGTTTGGAAGATGTGGCGAGACCTGGTCCATAGAATCGCCAAAAGTCATCGCGACCAGTAGTGGGATGCTGCCGGTTTAATAACCGGTTCAGTGAGCATGCACTTTGCACGTGCCTAAGGCGCTTCCATGCAGCATTGAAAATGGAGCTTTTAGAGCAGTGTTTCTCGACCTTGGAAGCTTGAAGATGGGTGGACTTCAACTCCCAGAATCCCCCAGCCAGCAGCGCTGGCTGGGGGATTCCGGGAGTTGAAGTCCACCCATCTTCAAGCTTCCAAGGTTGAGAAACACTGATTTAGAAGCTCAGCTGCTTACCTTCCAAGTCAGCAATGGTAAATAGAACAAGGTGGAGAGGGGGGAAATCAGCTGTGCCGCACGATTGAGAGGAGTTACAAAGCAGGAAACAGGATAAAACGGGGGCGGGTGGGCGGAGCCAACTGATCATTGGACCTACCGGTTTGCCCGAACCGGCTGAATACCACTTCTGATCACAACTGAATTGGGTAACCCATCATCATTATCACCAGGACCCGGTTTTGAGGGGAAATGATGAACATTTCTGAAAAGATCGCCGCCGTTGAACATACTCGGTGCAGAAACATAAAATAAGAGAAGGACGACGAGTTGGATATTATTATTATTTATTAAATTTATAGGATAGGTTCACCGCCTTGTGTTCATTTGTAAAAATAATCAATTTCAATTTATATGCCACCCCTCTCCGAAGAATCAGGCATCCTATTGAAATATTGGAAGAAAAAATAGAATAAGACAATCTCATGGCACAACTGGAAACAAGCCTAGTTGAGAATCACTGCTCTAGGGGCATTAAATTCCTAAATTCCGTTTTCTGTTCCTCTTCGGCTTCTCCAGCTAAGTGGCATTCTCTTTTTCTCCCTTACAAGTTGCCACCTTCCCACAATTTCGACCTTGGAGAATGCCACTGCCGCTAAAGAAGAGGCTGGACAGCCGTTCGTTTGAAACCGGATAAGAGTCTATTGCCCGGGCAGGGGGTTGGACTAAATGACCTCTGAAGTCCCTTCCGACTCTTCTTCTGAAACATAAACTTTCTCCCTCTTTTCTCTTTCCTTCCTAAAACATCAGTCTCAAAGTAGTGAGCAGGGATGTCATTTTTGGAATTCCCCGTCGCATCTTGCCTAAGCGACCTTTGGAAGAATTTCAAGATGGGGGTGGACTTCGACTCCCAGAATTCCCCAGCCAGCATGGCTGGCTGGGGAATTCTGGGTGTTGAAGTCCACCCCCATCTTGACGTTGCCACAATCGAGAAACACCGGCCTACATTAACCTCGATTGATAATGAAGCAGGATTTTCCCAAAGGCTTTAGACAGGATTGATGGTTGCCGAGTCGGCATGGCTTTAAAGGGCAAAGGAGTCAAAAAAAAAAAAAAAAAGTCAAGAAGGGGACCACCATTACAAACTTTTTAAAAGAAAGAGGCAAGGCTTCTGTCAGTGACGGCTCCATCTTAACTTTACTGATGCCTGTTAAGGGCCCCCCTCTAATTCAGAATAAATTATCTTTGTACGTGTTTTAGTGACTCTAAACACAGTTTACCTGAAGGTGGAAAAACACTTGGTGGCACAAAAAGTCACTGGGGATTGGTGTGGGTGGGTGGGGCAGGATGAAAAAAAAATGGAGCGTGTGTTTTTAGTAAAATAAACTGGCAAATTCAACAGTTCCCATTCCAGTTTAGAGCTAGCCCTCGAGGTACGACCACAATTGAGCCCAAAATTTCTGTTTCTAAGCCAGTTAAGTGAATGTTGACTCATTTTATGACCTTCCTTGCTGCTGTTGTTAAGTGAATCCCTGCAGTAGTTAAGACGGTTGTTAAGCAAATCTGGCTTCCCCCGCTGACTCTGCTTGTCAGAAGGCCGCAAAAGGGTGGGATCGCATAACCCCAGGACTCTGCAACCGTCGTAAATACGAACCAGTTGCCAAGCATCCAAAAATTTTTAACTGTGCGACCATGGGACAAGCTGCTGTGGTCGTTAAGTGTGAAAAATGGTCATGAGTCGCGTTTTTCAATGTTTTGGAACCGTCACTAAACGAATGGTTGCAAGTCGAGGATTGCCTACATTTCTCATTACTTTGTCTTCTATAGCCAAATTGCTCTCCCACGATGCGAGTCCCATTGAGATTGCCTGTGTGTGTTTGTGTGTTGGGGCGTGTGTGTGTGTGTTACAGGCCAGCAAGTATGTCAGAATTTGTCTCCTGATAGCTGCTTTTAACTCACGTCTGTCATTGTTTTTCCAATAAATGTAATTTTTAAAATATATATATATCTATATCTGTGTGTTTTTGCATGGTCATCTAGCATTTCATCCCAGAGACTGCGTTCCTTTCGTTCTTATGCTTTGGACGGCATTTTGTATATTTATGATAATTATATTGATTTTAACCACACTTCTCTTATTGGATTCGGATGTGGGAAGTGAAATATAACATTCCGATGGTTGTTGGTCTGCACTTAAGTGCAGATTTGGCTCGAGAAACTCACAGGGATGGTTTCTGGTCCATTATTAGCCCCATTCATGTAGCAATAATACTTAGACTTATATACGGTGTCATAGTGCTTTATATAGCACTCTCTTAAGCCAGGGGTGTCAAACTCAAGGCCTGCGGGCCGAATCCGGCCCATGGGGTGATTAGATTTGACCCATGGGGTTGCCCTGGAAACAGCGAAGGACTGGGCCATGGTGCCTTTGCCAGCGATAATGGAGCTCAGGAGGCCCTTCCGAGCTCCGTTTTCGCTGGCAGAGGGTTGCAGGAGGCCGTCCCAGCTGAAAATTGAGCCAGTTTTCACTGGCAAAACACAAGGGCCACCATAGGTGTCGACATAAGTGATGGCCAACCTACACCGGCCACGCTTATCCCGGCCCCTCAAGGTCAAACGCAACCCTGATGCGGCCCTCAATGAAATCGAGTTTGACCGTAAACCCTGCTCTAAGCGGTTTACAGAGTCAGCATTTTGCCCCCCAACAATCTTGGTCCTCATTTTACCGACCTCGGAAGGATGGAAGGCTGAGTCAACCTTGAGCCAGTCAGAATCGAACTCCTGACAGTGGGAAGAATTAAGCTTGCAATACCGCATGCTAACCACTGGGTCCCCGGAGCACATAACAAGTTAAATCATTTTATGATCGGGGGGGGGGGGGGGGAAATAGTAACCCCCCCGCAAACTGACGACGTTTTGATTCCGTTTTATTTATCAATTCATAAGTACATGGTTTAGAGAAAAGCTGTTAAAAGATCAATGAAATGTTACAAATTTAAGCGCTTCATTCCGTAGAGCTCTGCCATCAGGATAGATAATAGAATACAATTACAAGAATTAATATAACCTATAATATAATAAAACCAGGAAAGTCCCCTGAACTTTTGTTTTGTCTAGACAGCATGGAGGAAGAAGTGGGACAATAGGTTTCAGAGAACGAAAGGGATTCTGGAAATCATCTCGTCCAGCCCTTTCCTTGTAGTGAAATAACACTGGATTAACACCGCGGTAATAAAGACGGATTGCTAAATGCCCCCAGCGTTCTTGAGACGGACATGAAATGTGTAGACATGCACTTTTTAGAGCCATTGTGTTGATTTGAGTCTTACACCCTTAGATTGTTAAATTTTCTCCGATTCCCCTCAACCTGGTTTTTCAGGTCCGCCTCCATCAGTCATGGTAAGAATATTTTTGGCTAGAGAAACGGATCCAAAAAGCAATCCTTTTTTCTTGGACTGTGGGATCCACTCAGAAAACACCTTCAAATGCTTTGAGTTCTAGAAACATAAGATGAGCCTTGCTGACATTTCTGGTGTTTTGTGTGTGTGTGGGGGGGGGGGGGGGAATCCAGGGTCAAATTCTTAAAACTCGCAACTGCTTCTTCCATTCCAACCCAGTTTTCCTTGCACAACTGTTGGTGGAAGAAAGAAGACCACGTTGGCTGCCTTGAGCACTAGAGGAAAGAAGAAATGAATGAAATGGAGGACAGGGAGGGAAGAGGGTGGGTTTTCCAACCTCTGGAAGCTAGAAAGCCGGCTGAAATGTTACTTAGAATTGACCGAATGGTGATGATGCCGTATTAGAAGAGACATTCACAGTTAGGTTTACGGGATCACAGCCTCCCCGCTTCCTGTCAGGCAGTGGGAAGAGCCTCCACATACACCCTCCAAATAGTGGGGTCTCTCTCACTGGAGGTCTTTTAGAGGGTGGATGGTCGGTCGTCTGTCAGAGTTGTTCCAACAGAGTTTGGGGCAAGGGGGTCAGGCTAAATGACCTCGGAGGTCCCTTTCAACTCTTATGGTTTGGATTCAAATTCATTTCTGTCCAGGGCGATAAAAGGATCTCAAATCAAGGTTGGGTTCACTTGGAGATTAGAATGATGATGTCTGACCAGGTGAGCAAGGAATTCCCACAACCATTTCCGAAAAGAAAATGTTTTTCTGCCTTTTCTCTCTCTCTCTCCATGCCTGGCCTGCCTTGTCAGGGATGTTGTGGGAGTTTTAAGAGAAAAAAACAACAACCCCAGAAAGCAGGGGAAAGGGGTGTCTTGTTTCGGTCTCCTTGGGAAGACGTTGGTGTATATATATACACACACATATATATGTAATCCACAAAGGTAATGTTTTATTCTGTATTTTCAACCAAGTTCATCACTCTCGGCAAGAATCCAGCAATCACCTCTGGATTCTTCCTTCAAGATCAATCAGGAGGATTTTTCAAATTATCACCCGCAGAGGTCCCCTTAAGGACAAAGCAATAATGGTTCAATAAAGCCCTTTTAACATGCACCGTTCCAACTTTAGATTGCATAACATTGGCATGTTGGTTTGTTTCTTTTTAAATCCCCTAGGACCAGTGGTGGGATTCAAATAATTTAAAAACAGTTTCTCTGCCCTAACGACCGGCTGGGTGGGCGTGGCCATGGTGGGCATGGCTAGGGGGTCTCACAGGCAGCACTCGGCCTCTTGCACCCCCCAGGGAGCGAAAACGGGACATGGGGGAGGGGGGCGCACCGCCTCCCCAGGCCCCGTTTTGGGCCTGAGGCCTCCCTGCAGCCTCCTGGGAGCAAAAACGGGTCACCTCCTGCACCCCATTTTAGGCCTCGGAGGCCTCCCTGAAGCCTCCTGGGAGTAAAAATGGGCCATGGGGGGGAGAGCATATCACACACACCCCCCACGGCCCATTTTGGGCCTAGGAAGCCTTTCTGCACTTACCTGAGAGCTAAAATGGGGTGTGTGGGGACTCCTGGAAGAGAAGGGGAGGGGCAGAGCCAGCCAGCAATTTAACTGCCAGTTTGCCCGAACCGGCTGAATCCCACCACTGCCTAGGACTGCAAAATGGCTTGTAGGCCAATGAGCCAGTCACATCCGTTGCCATAGATATATGATATACAACCTGGTAGGAAGAGATCAAAAAATATAGCATGCCCCCCCTTGTACAACCAACAAGATTTTGAATTACCACACACACACCCCAAAAAAAGAGAGAAAAAAATATGGACACTATGGAATCTCTCTAGGTTTGAAGAGATTTGGGGCATAAGAGTCTCCTACCTACCTTGTCCCTGTGGATTATGGCTCTTAGTCTGGATGGCAGGGTGGCTGCCTCTGAAGGCCATCAGCTGGGAGACCAGTGGTTCACCCTTAGGTGTTTTGGTGGGCCAACTGGGAGAACAAGCTGTGAGATCAGATGGGCCAGGGATCTCAATCCAGCAGGGCACAGTTTAGGTTCTTACGATAACATTTCAACAGGTGGCAGATTGACAGATCCCATGTTCGTTAAGATAGAATGCTCCTTCTCAGGGTGCTCTACTTCACAGCATCCATGAGAAGGAGAGTTAACTCACTGACTGAACGAAGGAAGGCTCTTAGTCTTGACGGCAGGATGGCTGCTCTGAGGGCCATCTTCTGGGAGACCTGAGGGATCCCTTGGGCAAAGAAGAGGGGCCTGAGATCCGATCCAGCAGGGCATTGCTTACATTCTTATATACCTCTATAACAGGGGTGTCAAACTTGATTTCATTGAGGGCCGCATCAGGGTTGTGTTTGATCTTGGGGGGGGGGGGGCAGCTTGACATCACTCATGTCGGGGGCAGCTGTGGTGACCTGAGTGCTCTGCCAGCAAAAACAGGCTCCTGAGCTCCATTTTCAGCTGCGACGGCTTCCCGCAATCCTCTGCCAGTGTAAACGGGGCTCGGGATGGCTGCCCACGGCCCTTGCAAGCTTCGTTTTTGGCTGCGACAGCATCCTGCAACCCTCTAGCAGCGAAAATGGAGCTCGGGAGGGCCACGGGCACCGTTTTTGTTGGCAGAGGCATCACATGCCAGTCCTTTGCTGTTTCCAGATCTAAGCACCCCGTGAGCCGGATCCGTCCCCCAGGCCTCGAGTTTGACACCCCTTCTCTATAACATATAATACACTATCCTTGACTATAGTTTTCTAGTTCTGTTCGTCCATGTATGTAACAAATGAAGAGGTCCCAAAGGTGCTTTTCCAAACGGCAACTGGACTTCCTTGGTTGTTTTTTTCCCCCCTTGAAAACATTTCGCTTCTCATCCAAGAAGATTCAAGTTTGAAGAATTTCCATTCCGAAGCGTCTTGGATGAGAAGCGAAACGTTTTCAAAGAGGAAACCACACCAACCCCCCCCAAGAAAGTCCAGTTCCCTTTTGGAAAAAAGCATCTTTGGGACAACCACGACCTTCGAGGATCTCCAAAGACGACAACGAAGAAGCTTCTGAAACACACTCGATTATTTGACATGAAACGAGTCAGTTTTCTTTCCCATTTTTTTCTCCCCTTCGCAATTGAAGCTCATTGCAGAGTGACCTCCCGTTGCGCCAAATGCCCTTTAAACCCCGGATCAGATGATTTCCGCGGCGTGGATCCTCTGATGCGAGACCAACGAGTCGCCGCGCGAGAACTGTTTCCCGCAGACGGGACACTCGTACGGCTTCTCCCCGGTGTGGATGCGCTGATGCGACGTGAGGTTGCTGCTCTGGCTGAAGGCTCTCCCGCACTCCAGGCAGGTGTACGGCTTCTCCCCGGTGTGGGTCCTCTGGTGCAAAGTGAGGTGTGCGCTCCGGCTGAAACTCTTCCCGCACTCGAGGCACAGGTAGGGCTTCTCCCCCGTGTGCATTCTCAGGTGCGAGGCGAGGTTCCCGCTGAAACTGAACCTCTTGCCGCAATCCAGGCATTTGTACGGTTTGTCCCCCGTGTGAGTGCGTTCGTGGGACAGCAGATGCTTTCGACAAGTGAAGGTCTTCTCGCACTGCAGGCAGCGATACCGGGCTTTGCGGGTGTGAATTTTCTGGTGCCTGGTGAGGTGGGTGCTCCGACGGAAGCTCTTGCCGCACTCGGCACAGGTGTGCGGCCTCTCGTTCGTGTGCTTGGCCTGCTTGTGTTGGGCGAGCTTGGCCTCGTCGCCGAAGCTTTTGCCACAACGGAAACACTTGTACAGTTTCTCGGCCAGGTGGACTCTTTTATGGGAAATCAGCCGGGTGCTTCGGTAGAAGCCCTTGCCGCACTCCGAGCACTTGTACGGCTTCTCCCCCCGGTGAAGCTTTTGATGCAAAATCAGATAATCGCCGCGACTGAAGCTTTTCCCGCACTCGAAACATCGGAAGGGCTTCTCGCCCGTGTGAGTCCTCTGGTGCCTGGTGAGGTCCGACTTGCAACTGAAGGTCTTTCCACACAGGGCACACTTATTCGCATTCGTCCCTTCGGTGGTCGGATGCTCGAGTATCGTTACAGACACCTCTGCGGGTTCCTCCTTAATCTGGATGTTTTCTGCAGGAGAAAAAAAAAAGGAGTCTGGAAAAAGGTTGGGCTTTAGGCCCTGTCAGATAACCGGATTAAAAAGCCAACCCCATACAGGCCAGGATTACCGTTAAAGTAACAGAATTCAATAAAGGAGAATATTTGTAGCTCAGGGTTGAAATGAGGAGTCTCTGAGCTTGGTGGTTTTCTTGCAGATGTTTTGTTTTCATCATCCTAATGCAATTCTAAATTCCATTAACAGAGGGATACAATCAAGATCAAGTGAGGTACTAACACCACTCTATAAACTAAGCCTTAGTAAAACCACACCTAGAATACTGCATCGTTTTGGTCACCACACTATAAAAAAGACGTTGAGACTCTGGAAAAAGTGCAGAGAAGAGCAACCAGGATGATTAGGGGACTGGAGGCTAAAACATACGATGAATGGTTACAAGAACTGGGCTAGTCTAGTGAAGAGAAGAACCAGGGGAGACATAATAGAAGTCTTCCAATATTTGAGGGGCTGCCACAGAGAGGAAGGGGTCAAGCTATTTTCCAAAGCACCAGACAAGGAATAATGGATGGAAACTGAACAAGGAGAGAGTCAACCTGGAAATAAGGAGAAATTTTCGGACTGAGAGCAATCAACCAATGGAACAGAAGTTGCTTTCAGAAGGTATGGGCAGTGCCTTCATCACTGGAGGCTTTCAAGAAGAGATCGGACTGCCATCTGTCAGAAATGGTGTAGGATCTCTTGCTTGGGTGGTGGTGGTGGGGTGTTGAACTAATGACCTAGATCCATTCCTTTCCAATTCTGTCAATCTGTTCAATCATCTGTTAAATCCTTGCTGGCACTGATGATGTTACCTAGTTTTTGTTTTTGTTTTTTAAATTTGATTTATATGCCGCCCTTCTCCGGAGACTCAGGGCGGCTTACAGTACGTTAAGCAATAGCCTTCATACTTTTGTATATTTATACAAAGTCAGCTTATTGCCCCCACAGTCTGGGTCGTCATTTCACCTACCGTAGAAAGGATGGAAGGCTGAGTCAACCTTGAGCCTGGTGGGATTTGAACTTGCAGTAATTGCAAGCAGCTGATCTTAATAACAGTGAATTAGTCCACTGCGCCACCAGGACGCCACCAGTTGGGTAATGAAACGTTTGCAAGAAAACAACCAAGCTCAGAGAGCACTTAGTAACATAATCTGGCAAGTCTTGAGTGGGCTTCCTTCTCCCGCCTTTTATCTTTTTTAAGAACTAGGGAGGGGCTTGCCCGAAACGTTTTCTCAAATTACTTTCTTGGCCAGGGCTCATGTCCCTCTTATCTGACCACTGCCTCCTCCTGCTCCTCCTTCTGTCCTTCAAGGCCATTTCCTCTATGATAGTCCTTGAGTTACAATCAACCTAAAAAAGGGAATTAGGACCCGGATTCAAAGTTCTGACAGTTGGGCCCCCCTCCACAGTCAAAGGGTCAAATTTTGGGCAATTGGTGACGTGGCCGCATTTACAGTCCACACTCCCAGTTTTTGGCAAAACTGCGCCTATAGTGAACTGTTGGTTTTCTTAACGACTATGGCGTTTTGCTTAATGACTGTTACAGCCACTCTACAGCCAATCATTTGTTTAACAACCATTGCAAGAAAGGTAATAATATTGGGTTTGTCATGAATGTTGCAACCTCTGACCATAATGGGCAGGCTCCATTGCAGTCATATGTCGAGGACTACCTGTATATGAACCCCCCCTTCATAGAAACTCTCAAGCAAAGATTTGATGGCTAAGCTACCTTCCAGAACTGCGGATGGAACTGTAGGCATCTCATCACACACCGTGATCACAGCCATTGTGAGTCGAGAACAAACCACACTGGTCTTAATCCAAGAAACAATCCAGGCCACGATTGGAAGAATCCAACTATTATTGCTGAATATGGCATAGGGCCGTGATGGTGAACCTATGGCAGCCGGGTCACAGGTGGCACGCGGAGCCATTTCTGTGAGCACGCGAGCTGTCGCCCTAGATCAGCTCTACCGCGCATGCGCACGTGCCTTCTGCCAGCCAGCTGATTTTCGGGTCTCTGCCGTGCATACGGGAAACGTGTGCGCATGCCCATGCTGCCCCTCCTCTCCCAGGAGTCTCCACGTGGCCCGTTTTGGATGCCAGGTAAGTACAGGGCTCACACGGAGGCTCTGGGAGGGCGAAAAACAGGCCTACCGGAAGTCCAGAAATGGGCCATTTCCAGCCTCCAGAAGGCCTACTGGAAGTCCAAAAACAGGCCGTTTTCGCCCACCTGGAAGCTTCAGGAAAGCCTCCGGAGCCTGTGAAGGGTGAAAAACAGGCCTACCAGAAGTCTGGAAACGGGTCATTTCTGGGCTCTGGAGGCTACAAGGAGTCCTACTAGGCCCAAAATGGGGCACGTGGGGTTCATGCGCATGCGCGGGAGGTGGGATCACACACGCCTGCGCAGGGGGGCCATTGCATTATGGGTGTGGGCACACATGCACGATCGCGCACTTTTGGCACCTGACATAAAAAAGGTTCGTCATCGCTGACATAGGGTTTCCTGCAGGGGTGGGTTCTACATTTTTTTACTACTGGTTCTGTGGGCGTGGCTTATTTTGTGGGTGTGACTTGATGGTCATGTGACAATTCTTTAGGATTTAGCAGAGGTACTGGTCTACCGGGCTTTTAACTGCTTGCAGAGCTGTACCGGTCTACCCATTTGTTTTTCGAGGCACCAGTCTACCCATTTGTTTTTGGAGGCACCAGTCTACCCATTTGTTTTTGGAGGCACCGGTCTACCCATTTGTTT
>WNWU01000086.1:1801751-1826426 GCA_012654045.1 Ptyas mucosa
CATCGTTCCCCATGCTGGCTCAGGAATTCTGGGAGTGGAAGTCCACAAGTCATAAAGGGGCCATCGTTCCCCCATGTTGGCTCAGGAATTCTGGGAGTTGAAGTTCACAAGTCATAAAGTGGCCACAATTCTCCACTTCTGGCCTAGAAAAATCCACCTTCAAATTTCTGCTTCTGCCCTCTGGCTGGTCATTTTTGTCATGGCTCATCTTACCTCACAAGTTTGTTGATATTGTAGGAAGAACATTTGGGCAACCTTTCTCTTTGAGGTCTCAGAAAAAAAGGCAAGCAACACATTCAATATAGGTAGTCTCCACTTACGATCTTTCTTTTAACAACCGTTCAAACTTATGACAATGCTGAGAAAAGTGAGTTGCAACCCGTCCTTATGACTGCCACAGCGTTACCAACAGTCACATGATCAAAATTCAGATCCTTTGTATGTACTTATGACCGTTGCAGTATCACACGGTCACATGATCTCCACTTATGACTTTCGTGGGGAGGTTTCTGACAAGCAACTTCAATGGGAGCAGCTGGATTTGCTTAACGATGATCCTGTTCACTGAAATACGTCATTCTTTAGCGATGGGACATTCCAATCCCAACTGTGATCGTAAGTCGAAGACTACCTGAGATGAAAATCTGCCCCTTTCTTTCCTCTACAGGTAAGTCAACCATATGACTAATTTAACAACTGCAGCGATTCACTTAACAAATGTGGCAAGTAAAGTTGTAAAATGGGGCAAAATTCACTTAACAAATGTCTCACTTAGCAACGAAAATTTTCAGCTCAATTGTGGTCATATGTGGAGGACTACCTGTACATTAAAAGGACAAAAAAAAGTGACTGATTCAAATCCAGCAAAGGATATTAGGCTAGATTAAACTCTCACTTCCTAGGTTTGGCAACTTAATACAGGTAGTCCTTGACTTACAACAGTTCATTTAGTGACCATTCAAAGTTACGATGGCACTGAAAAAAAGGGAGTTTTGACCGTTTTTCACAGTTACAACCTTTGCGGCATCCCCAGGATCACACGATCAAAATTCAGACACTTGGCAACTGATTCATACTTATGACCATTGCTGTATCCCGGCCCCACGGGATCCCCTGTTGCGACTTTCTGACCAGTAAATTCAATGGGGAAACCAGGTTCGCTTAACAACCAGGTTGCTAATTTATCCACTTGCAGCGATTCACTTAGCCACTGTGGCAAGAAAGTTCGTAAAAGGGGGCAAAGCTCATTTAACAAATGTCTCACTTCACAACAGGGATTTTGGGCTCAGTTGTGGTCGTACGTTGAGTCCCAGACACTGTGATTGAGCTGTTGTGATGTCACAGAATGGACATCCCAGCTGCCGAGAATTCCTATTGAGCACTCTTGTGTTATCAAGGGAAATGGACCACGGAACTGTTGTGGCCCGTACGCGGCCTGTGCAGCTAGTAGCTGATTCCGACAGCAAGGAGGCTGGTGTGGTGCTGCGCCAGCAGCCTGTGCAGCTGGCACTCGAGTCGGATAATGAGGAGGCTGGAGAAGATGTAGTGCCAGAGGTGGGGATTCAGCCGGGGCCTTCAGAACCTCCAGAAGCTCCCATAAGTGAAGAAGACAAAGAGGAGAAGCCTCTTCTCAATGCATAGGCGCGCAGAGCTGCCAAAAGGCAGGAATGGCTCCTCAGGAGGAGGTCTCTTCGAGAGTAAGGCTTGGGGTTAATTGGCCACACCCTTAGCCTATTTAAGGAGGAACGCCGACTGAAGCAATTTGCAAGGAACAACTTCATTCACATACCTTCCTGTCTTGTCTTGCTTATCTTATCAGCTTCCTGCAAATTGCTTCTGGGCATTCTGCCAACCATAGTAAGCTTTCAGTTATTATTCTTTGAATCCTTGGCGGCTGTTAATGCAGTTAATTAACAGCTGTTGTTGTAAAATACTGGTTTATTTAGTAAACTAAGGTTTGAACAGATTTTGTGTATGCTGCATTCTTTGGGGTCCGTAGCTGGGGCAGAACAGGAAGCCACAAGGGAGCAAAGCTAAGCCTGGCCTAGAAAGGAATTTCAGGGACCTTCAAGACCCCTCCATTCTCCCTCCCCAAATTGTGTTATTCCTCTTTACCTGACGGAAAGGCCTCTTCACTGTCATCTTCCTCCTTGACGATGACACGCAGCAGCCCCAATTCAGAGTCCCAGAAAGACTGGGAGGCATTGGAGCAATCTGGACTTCTGGACTCCTACAATGACAGAGAAATTCAGCCAGATCTAAAGACCTCAACCTGCCTTGCACCCTCCACTTAAAACGGGGAATCGGGCAACTTCGTTTTGGGACCAGGCTAAATTTACCCTATGATTTTTCACCACTGAGGGCTGCAAAAGACACAGGGGAGGATGCGATGATTTGGTGATGTTAGGAAATGATTATTTGTCTAACTAGCTGGTCAGGCAATATATAAACCAACAATGTATGTTTGCAGTCAGAAAGGTATTATATTGCTTTAAGACTGTATTGCATCATCCTGTATCCTGATTGGCTAAGCTCTGTAGCCAATGTACTTAACGGAAGTCAGGATCATGTCTTGTGTGGATACTACACCATTTTACCTGCTTATTTGCTGTAACTCTCTACCTGATCTCTCTGCATGATCACTGTTTGATCATAGCAACATGTTGCTTTCTACTATTTATTGAATGTTTTGTTAATGAACTTGTTCCTGTTTTGAAACTCAAGAAGAACTGTTTTATTGTGTATGACTACAACTGGTAAGAAGACTTTGTACTTGAAATATCCCTGAATTGATCTTTTAACTCTCGTCTTATCTGTGTATGACCTGGATTGTTTTTCGACTTTGCTTTATTTTTTTCTCAAAAGTAAAAGACTACAACAACTCAGTGTGTTTGTATGTTAACTGTGATTGTTCACAACCACTCCCAGTTGCTTTTCATGCGTTTACTAAAAGGGTACTCTGCTCAATAACCCACAACATTGGTTATGAGCCAAGAATATCCTTAACAGGTAACGTATAGGTCCGTGATGGCGAACCTATGGCACCCGTGCCACGCAGAGCCATATCGGTGGGCACGCGAGCTCAGCTCCGGCATGCATGCGTGCGCCAGTCAGCTGATTTTTGGGCCTTCTGGGCCCATCAGAAGTCAGGAAACACACTGTTTCCGGCCTCCGGAAGGCCTCTGGGGGGGGGGGGGGGGCGGTTTTTGCCCCCCCCCGGCCCCTAGAAAGTCTCTGGAGCCTGGGGAGAGCAAAACCGGGCCTACAGAGCCCGGTAGGCCTGTTCACGTGCCAAAAGCAGGGGGAGCACAGGGGGGGCAGGGCGCATAGAATTATGGATGTGGGCACGCGTGCGTGTGACCCCACCACGCTCCCCCCGCTTTTGGCACGCAATGGCAAAAAGGTTAGCCATCACTGGTATAGGTAGTCCTCAACTTACAATGGTTCATTTAGTTACAACGGCACTGCAAAAAGGGACTTTATGAGCATTTTTCACACTTAGGATCATGGCAGCATCTCCACGGTCACCTGATTTACATGCGGATGCTTTAACCACTGACTCACATTTATGACGGTTGCAGTGTCCCGGGATCACATCATCCCGTTTGTCGACCTTCTGAGGAGCAAAGTCAACGGGGAAGCCAGATTCACTTAACAACCATGTGACTAATTAAACTGCCGCAGTTATTCACTTAACAAACGTGGCAAGAAAAGTCGTAACCTGGGGGCAGAACCCACTAGACAAATTTCTCACTTAGCAATATACATTTTGGGCTCAATTTTGTGATCGTTAAGTCGAGGACTACCTGTAATTGGAACGAGCGGGCAGAAGTTTTGGGGAGCGATTTAGAGTGTGGAAGTGAAGCCGGGTCAGATCCGGCTATTGGATGGGGGCCCCTGGGATGGGGGCTATTGGATGGGGGCCCCAGAGCTGTGGGATGTGAAAAGAGATTGCAGAAGAAATAAATGAGAAACTCCCACAAAACTGCCCAAATTCAACCAGCCAGGTTGACCTTTACTTAAGAACCTATTTAGCATTTAAAAAAAAAAAAAGCAGGTAGATATTTTCAGATTTGCCACTGGGTGGCAACAACTGAGAGATCGGATTAGGACAGGGAAAACCCAATTTTATTTTCCATTTCAGCCACAGATTAGCATTTAGCATTAGCATTTAGCCTTACCGTATTTTTCGGACTATAAGACGCACCGGAGTATAAGACGCACCAAGATTTCAAAGAGGTAAACAAGAAAAAAAAAGATTTTGCCCTCCCCGGTCCCCGTTTTTCACAAAAACGGGGCACGCAAAGGGTTTGGGAGGCCTGCAGAGTGCTCCTGGGGACTGGGGAGGGCAAAAACGTCCTTGTTTTTGTGAAAAATGGGCCCATTTTTGGCCTCCCAAATCCCCCACGTGTCACATTTTTGCCCTCCCCAGCCTCCAGGAGCACTCTGCAGGCCTCCCAAACCCTCTGCAGGCCCTGTTCTTGCAAAAACCGGGCCTGTTTTTGGCAGGGTTTCGGGACGCCAAAAATGGCTGTATTCGGTGTATAAGACGCACCAACATTTCCATCCTCTTTTAGGGGGGAAAAAGGTGTGTCTTATACTCCGAAAAGTATGATATATACCCAGTGGTGGGATTCAAGTAATTTAATAACCGGTTCTCTGCCCTAATGATTTCTTCCAACAACCAGTTTGCCAAACTGCTCAGAAAGTTAACAACCGGTTCTCCCGAAGTGGTGAGAACTGGCTGAATCCCACCAGTGAATATACCGCTTCACAGGTCTCTTTAAGCAGTTTACAGAGTCAGCCTATTGCCCCCAACAATCTGGGTCCTCGTTTTACCGACCTCGGAAGCATGGAAGGCTGAGTCAGCCTTGAGCCTGGTGAGGTTCAAACCGCCAAATTGCAGGCAGCTGGCAGTCAGCAGAAGTAGCCTGCAGTTCTGCATTCTAACCACTACGCCACCACGGCTCCAGATGCTTGGAGGGAGGCGGGACTCTGGGCCACTCACGTTCAACCTAGCCTACTTCACAAGATTGTCGTGGGGGAGAAAACGGGAACAGGGAGATTCTGTGTGGTGCCTTGAATAAACAAAGACTGATACTCAATGTTAAAAGTTAGGACTGAAGCTTAAAATAGCACTTAGTTGCCAGCTGCCTGCAATTACTGCAAGTTCAAATCTCACCAGGCTCAAGGTTGACTCAGCCTTCCATCCTTCCGAGGTAGGTAAAATGAGGACCCGGATTGTGGGGGCAATAAGCTGACTTTGTATAAAAAAGAACACCGCTTAGGGGAGCCCGAAAACCCTACTAAGCAGGTATATACACAGTGGTGGGATTCAGCCAGTTCACACCACTTCGGGAGAACTGGTTGTTAACTTTATGAACAGTTTGGTGAACTGGTTGTTGGAAGAAATCATTAGGGCAGAGAACCGGTTGTTAAATTATTTGAATCCCACCACTGTATATACAAAAGTATGAAGGCTATTGCCTAACACATTGTAAACCGCCCTGAGTCTTTGGAGAAGGGCGGCATATAAATCGAACCAATAAATAAAATAAATAAATAAACAAAAGAGAAGCCAGCTGAATCTGATCATTACCATTTTGTGTTCTTTTGCCGATTCTTGAAATGTGGTTGTGCTGCAGTTCCCAATCGTCTTTCAGCTGGAGTCCTGAATGCTTCACCTCCCAAGAATTCCCACCAAGGTTGACTGGATTTATTTTTAAGCTTCGCGTATATGTCACTGCAACCTAGATGATGAGAGTGGAAAGTTAGATTGTTAGAATGAAGTCTATAATAAGAATCATTTGCAAACTGACTTGTTTTATTTTTCTATCGTTCATGATGGAAAAAGGTAGAATTATTGAATTGTGGAGTTGGAAGGGGCCACTAAGATCGTGTAAACCAGTCTCAACCGCCGCAATTTTAAGGTATGTGGTCTTTAACTCCCAGAATTCCTCAACCAGCATGTCAATCCAACCCTCTGCAATGGAGAGGAAAATCAGTCAAACCATCCTCCAGTCCAGATCCTGTATACTATAGCCTCTTCTTAAAAACCTCCAGCAGTGGAGAACTCACAGAACTTCAAATAACACATATTAAGAACTTCAAATAACATTTACTTGTCCCAAAGGTGCTTTTTCAAGAGGCAACTGATTTCTTGATTTCTCTGTTTTTTTTACTCGAACTAAAGAAGTTTCTTGGATGAGAAGCAAAACGTCTTCAAAGAAAAACCAGAAAATTCAGTTGCCACTTGAAAAAAAAGCGCCTTTGGGACAACCATGATCTGGATGACTGAGAATCTCCATAACATTCGTGTTTTATTTCATTTATATCTCACTTCTTCAGGAGTTCAAGGCAGTCCACCTTCACTACTTACGTTTATCAATACTAAGGACTTTTAAGATGCGATCCATTGTTTCGATGACACATTTTTAGAAGGAGGATTGTTATATTGGTAGTCCAGTATTTTCCTTGTTTATTTTATGTACTCCTAGCTTCAACTGGCTCCTGGCAGTTTGTGATTGTGTTAAAATTGGCACAATAAAATGACAGTACATTCAAAACAAAAACCACATTGCTGGAGAATCCTCCAGCATGCCCCGTGGAAGAACTCTCTCTCTCTTTTTTTCCTGTGACACTGTTTTCCTATCTCAAAAGAGATACAGGGGTTTTCTGAAAATTCAGAATAAAAATGTCATCCAAAGGGAGTGAAAGAAAGCATCATTCCACAGAGAGGAAACCTGTCTGCAGTGCTCAGAGCCTTGGTTGAGTTAGTCTAATAGCATCTTCTGAGAATAAAAGCAGTTTTTCTCCAATCTTCTGCCATCTATGCTGGATTTCAACTCCCAGAATGCTCTGCTGGGAGCACTTAAAATGCCACATTGCTGGATAAGGATCATGGGAGTTGAAGTCCAACAGGGATACGTGTTGGGGAAAGTTGATATAGGGAATAAGAAAAGCCAAGTTCAGGTTCAGCCATCAAAATTGGATGGTTTGGGGCAACTCCAGCCTACCTCACAAGCACATTTTGGCAATACAACAAAAGGCAACCTTTTTGAGCTTTTGGGGAAAAGGTAAGATAAAAATCCATCCAAAAAGAAGATTATTTCTTCCCTCCTCCCAACTTGTTTCCTCTACAGTACATACTGAGGAGGCAGCCATTATTTTATTACTATGATCCTGATTTATCACTGGTTGCTTGTATGTACACTGAGAGCTTTTGCACCGGAGACAAATCCCTTGTGTGTCTAATCACGCTTGGCCAATAAAGAATTATCTTCTATTAAGAAGATCCCAGCTGCCATTGTAAACTCCTCTATGGCAGAAAGCTAAGGTTGGGGATGCTAGCCTAGGCAGCTCAGGTAAGCGAGCCACTTTGCATATTTCAGATACAAAGACAAAAAAGGCTGGTTAGACCATCCTGATGCAAAAAATGATGTTTGCAGATCACCTCAATTGATACTGGGCTTGATAGGGAGTGATTTGCAAACTCTCCTAAAGTTAGCATGCGATCTATATGGTACTACATTGAGCAAACCTAGTTAAACAAACCATGGATTATCGCAAGAGGTGCCAAAAAGCCTCAACAGGAGCGCTGAAGACTTAGGGCTGCCATCTTACCATTATTAATGGTAAAATAAGTTGACCCCCTCTTCTTTGTGACAGCCCTTCAGAGACTAGGATCATGTCCATCCGTCCGTCCGTCCCAGTCCTTCTTTTCTCTAGACTAGCCAAACCCAAATCCTGCAAATTGTTCTTCCTATGTTTTAGTCTCCAGGCCTTTTTTTATTATTATTATTATCTTAGTTGCTCTTCTTTGCACTTTTTCCAAAGTCTCCACATCTTTAAATGAAAAATATTTAAATGAAAAATATTTAAATAAAAAATATTTACAGATCCCTCGCATCCTAGACATAAACTATTTCAACTCCTACCCTCAAAACGACGCTATAGAGCACCGCACACCAGAACAACTAGACACAAGAACAGTTTTTTCCCAAACGCCATCACTCTGCTAAACAAATAATTCCCTCAACACTGTCAAACTATTCACTAAGGCTGCATTACTATTAGTATTAGTCTTCTCTTAGTTCCTATCACCCATCTCCTCCCACTTATGACTGTATAACCTTGTTGCTGGTATCCTTACGATTTATATTGACTGTTTCCTAATATGATTTGATTGCTTATTTGTTCCCTATGACTGTCATTAAGTGTTGTACCTTATGATTCTTCACGAATGTATCTTTTCTTTTATGTACACCGAGAGCGTATGCACCAAGACAAATTCCTTGTGTGTCCAATCACACTTGGCCAATAAAGAATTCTATTCTATTCTATTCTATTCTATTCTAATTCTAATTCTAATTCTAATTCTAATTCTATTTTATTCTATTTGTTTGTAATCTGGGGACGAAAACAGAATGCAGTACAGAATGCAGTCCTCAACTGATGATCTGGAATTTATGCTGCTAAGTGAGGCATTCGCTCAGTGAGGTTTTGCCCCGTTTTACCACCTTTCTTGCCACCGCTGTTAAGTGAATCACTGCCGTCGTTAAAATTAGTCACAGGGCGCTGAAGTGAATCCGGCTTCTCCATTGACTTGGCTTGTCAGAAGGGAATCCCGTGACCCCCGGGACACTGCAACCGTCATACATGCGAGTCACTTATCAAGCATGCAAATATCAATCCCTTGAGCGTCGGAAACGCTGCAACGGCCCATAAGGGGGTGGGGAAGTCACTTTTTACAGCGCCGTTCTAACTTTGGACGGCCACTAAACGAACCGTTGTAAGTCGAGGGCTGCCTGCGTTCCAGGTGCGGCCTTACCAAGGCATGCACTTACAGGTGTGCGGGTAGGTACACGTGTGCAGGCATGCAATTGCAGCCCTCCAACGCCCATCCTAATTCCTTCCCTTCCCAGCGGATCTTCCCTCCTGTTTGGACCCGACGGCCGTCGCACTCACAGCGGACACTTGTGGGTGGGTGGCAAGGGCCGTCCCAAGAACCGTCCAAGAACCGGGCAGCGAGCGGGTCGAGAGAGGCCGGACGGGTTGCAAACGGGTCAGAGCCGGGACCAGCCTGACGGGCTCATCGGACCCGAACGCAAATGGTGTATATGAACAGGGTGGGATGGGGGGGGGGGGGGGGTTACTTCTCTCGGCTCTTCCCGGGGCGGCTCTTCCTTCCTCCTTCCCTCCCTCCCTCGGCTGTCAAGCCCGCCCGCTCACCTGGCGCGCGCGCGCCGTCGCGCTCGAGCTCCGCTTCGCTTTTCCGCGCGGAGAAACAGGAAAAAGGTCCTCCTCTCTCTTTCCCGAGGGTGTGCGCGCGCGCGCTCGCCCCCGCCCCCCCTCCGCGCCCCACAGACATACACACACACACACACACACACATATACAAACCGCCGCCGACGTCTATTCTAGGCAGCTCAACTCGTCTGCTTTTCATGCCCTTAAAACCCGCCCCTTTCCCGGGAGAAGCGTGGACGGCTTGGGATCATGGCGGTCGCCTTCCCCTTGCCCGCCCCCCCCCCCCCCCCCCTGAACCCGGGGGGGGGGGTTGGGGGGGGAGGGGAAGGGAGGGGTTTGGAGCTCTGCGGCCCTCAGGAAACGGAGCGGAGCCGCCCCAAAGAAGGCGCTTTTCCTTCAGAAGCGGGGACTGGGGGGGACACGGTGTCAAGGAGAGAAGCCATATAGAGCATAGGGGTGGGGAACGATGGCCCCTTTTAATGACTTGAGGACTTCAACTCCCAGAATTCCTGAGGCAGCCATGCTTACGAGCCACGCTGGCTCAGGGATTCTGGGAGTTGAAGTCCACAAGTCATTAAAGGGGCCATCGTGCTGGCTCAGGAATTCTACCATTACCCTCAGAATAGAGCTGGAAGGGACCTTGGAGGTCTTCTAGTCTAGTCCAATCTCAGGAAGCCCTGAGAGTTGGCTGTCTACTCTCTTCTCTGAAAGTCTCCCAATGATGGAGCACCCACAACTTCTGGAGGCAGCTCACTCCATTGGTTAATTGTTCTCACTCCTTAATTCCAGGTTGTTTCTCTCTCTCTTATTTTAAAAAAATAATTTTTTATTATTTTTTTTTCTTTAAAAACAAGAACAGAAACAAACACAAAACATAAATTTCCATTTTACAACAGTTTCATATCGGTCTTCTTTTAAAATTCACATTTTCCCCCTCCCCGTCTTTACATATATTTATATTTTGTGGTTCCCTTGTTCCTTATTTATGTATATATTTCTTTATCTGTTATACATATTATTGTATTGCTTCTCTCCTTTGATGGAGAGAAGTCCCTTTGATGGGCTGTATGCTAAAATAAAGCCAGGTCAAGACCACACTTGAAAGTAAATCAGGAAGCCTGTAATTGCGGAGTGTGTCTGGCAAGAACTAAAGTAGGAAATGCGGGTCCAGCTAGATGACCACTGAAGGGCCCTCTCTAATAATAATGATGATGATGAATGCGGGACCTACTAAATGACCACTGGACATCTTTCTAGTATTCATTTCCAAATGTATCCAATGGATAAGTACAAGAGCCAGCCAAATTCCTTTGTATAAACAACAGTCTGTGAAAAGGGCCTCTCTCTTGTCAGGAGGAGCGATATCTTGGGTGATATACTGTTTGAAGGTTATAAATGTCAAGGATGCCAAAATAAGACAGTGAGTCTCATTCAGCAAAGATAATATTGAATACATGGTACGGTAATCTTCAGAACAGTTATAATTGTTTGGCAAGACATGTAAGAACTTTTGTAATTAGGAAATGTCTCTTTGATGTAACAAATGTTTCTAAATGAAAACTGCTGAGTTCACAGAACCCTTTGTTTGAAACTGTATAAAGACCAGGGGCCCCGACCCATAAGTTGTTCAGACTTTCAGGTACGAATCGGACTCTGAACCTTATTGCAATAAATCTGATTCTGTTTGCCCTTTGGGATGACTCTCAATCTCTTCATTCCATAACAGAACAAAGAATGCTTGTCTACAGGAAATATGCCATGTGTAAATCTTGTAACAATTCTGGGTAGTTAGAATAGGTAAAAGTAACAAGAGTTAGACAACTTGCAGGCCTCAGCTAACAATTAGGAATACAGATGGCCTGCAGCCAATAAAATGTGCATTAGCGAACTCCTGGGGCATTCATTAGCCAAGGCTTAAGAATAGGGACAGCTAGAGACCAATAGAACAAATTGTAGAATTATTACTAAAATGTTTATTAGATGATATTTCTTATTATCTCGCCTTGTCCCGCCTTTTCTTTTACTGAAAATGTACAAAGCTTACTTAATCCTTGGTTCTTGGCATTTTGGCCAGGAGCCCTTTTCCTTGGGGTACCCCAATAAAAAGCAATCAGAAAACCTGCACCTTGTGTCTGGCGTCCCATCATTGGCTTCGGCACCAGGCTCAGACCTAATTGGGGACAACACTTGATTAGTTTCCACCCATTTCTTCTTGTCCTGACTTCTTCTGGTGCTTTGGAAAATAAGTTGACCTCCCTTCTCTTCGTGGAAGCCCCTCAAATATTGGAATACAGCTATTGTGTCCCACTCTAGTCCTTCTTTTCTCTAGACTGGCCATACCCAATTCCTGCAACCGTTCTTCAGATGTTTAAGTCTCCAGGTCTTTAATCATCCTAGTTGTTCTTCTCTGTACTTTTTCTAAAGTCTCAACATCTTTTTTGTAATGTTGGGAGCAAAACTGGATGCAGTATTCCAGGTGTGGCCTTAATTAAGGATTTATAAAAGTGAATAGAATAGGAATAGGAACAGAATAAGCTGGAAGGGACCTTGGAGGTCTTCTAGTGGTAGTTTTATACAGTTTGAAGGAGTCTGGAAAGCTGCTGCTGCTGAGAGAGTGATGCAATTTGTTAAGTGAGTTTTTCCCCATTTTACCACTTTCCTGGCCGCATTTGTTAAGTGAATCCCTGCAGTCCTTAAATTAGTAACCTGGTTGTTAAATGAACCTGGCTTCCCCGTTGACTTCGCTTGTCAGAAGGTCGCAAAAGGGGATTGTATGAACCTGGGACACTGCAACCAAGTCATAAAGGTTAGTCAGTTGTCAAGCATCTGAATGTGAACCACATGGCCGTGGGGATGCTGCAAATGACGGCCGTGGCCAGGGAGGCTTTTTATCAGGTTCGCCTGATTCGCCAGTTGCAGCCCTTTCTGGATCGGGATGCCTTGCGCACGGTCCCTCATGCCCTTGTCACCTCCCAGCTGGACTACTGTAATGCTCTCTACATGGGACTCCCCTTGAAGAGCACTCGGAGGCTCCAACTGGTCCAGAATGCGGCGGTACGGGTGGTTATGGGCGCAACCCGTTGTGCCCACGTGACACCCCTCCTGTGCGAGCTGCACTGGCTCCCAGTGGTCTGCCGGGTGCGATTCAAGGTGTTGGTCACCACCTTTAAAGCGCTCCATGGCATAGGACCTGGGTACCTTCAAGACCGACTTCTGCCATCAGTAGCCTCCCACCAGACAGTTCACTCCCACAGAGAGGGTTTCCTTATGTCGGCTGGTGACACCCAGGGGGAAGGCCTTCTCTGTGGGAGCCCCAGCCCTGTGGAATGAACTGCCCCCGGAAATGCGTAAGATCTCCGACCTCAGAGTATTTTGCTGTGCCCTTAAGACCCTGCTGTTCCGCCAGGCCGGGCTATCAATGTAGTGATTTTAAACTGGATGTTTTAAATTCTGGGGTTTTAATATCGAGCCAAAATTATTTAATACTTTTAAATTATTTTAATTGTTGTTTGTCTTTGTGCTTTTAATAGGCTGTACACCACCCTGAGTCCCTCGGGAGAAGGGCGGTATAGAAATAAAATTATTTTTATTATTATTATTATTAAAGATCATAAGTGTGAAAAACACTCATAAATCCATTTTTTCAGTGCTGTTGTAACTTCAAACGGTCACTAAATGAACTGTTGCAAGTCGAGGAGTGCCTGTATTGTTGAGTGTATTGCTAGATTTCATTCATAAACAAATAAATAAACGAGATGTAGTAGCTAATCATGGTAAGATATGTGCGTAAAGGGAAGTACAATAGGAGTAGCAGCAGATTTGGGGAAAACTCATATTGTAGTTTGCAGAAGTATAACCAGGCAGATGGAGATCTTTAAAAAATCCTTAGGGGAAAGCCCCTGCCTTAACCAACCCCCAAAGACTTATTCTCTGTGGCCACAACAGACTTGCGGTCTGTTGCCCAGAAAGAACGGCAGGAAGTAAAAGTGGGCCATCGGTAGCTGGCTGGCTGGCAAGTTTCCAAGAAATACCTAGAATTTCTGTTGCAACATAACGAACATGCCGTGTACTTTGCACACACACACACACACCCCAGAGCACTGCTAGCTTACTCTAGATTTATTAAACTTACCAGCTGAATACCCGTGCTCCGCTACGAAACTATGTGATCAAGCTTTACTGGCTGAGGAATTCTGGGAGTTGAAGTCCACGCATCTTAAAGTTGCTAAGGTTGAGAAACACTGACACAGATGTTTCTAGGCCAGGCCAGCCTTCTACTGCACAAGCATACGTTGGCTACAACGACCGCCGGGCAAGATTTCTCTGAAAAGTTTTTTTTATTACCATCCGAGCATTTACACAAGTGTATTAAGATGGAGAAATGGGAGCTGCACTTGCTCACCATCTTAAAAAAAAAAAAAAAAAGTTCGACTTGTGATTTCTCAGGGGATTCTTTGATGAGAGAAAAAAACGACTGCCCTCAGATTTAAACTATCGTATTCAAGGCGCTGTCCCAGTCCTGCCAATTTAGGAATGTGCTCCCCACCCCCACCTCACGCTCCTGAAAAACCGTGTCCCTTTTATTTTGAAAAAGATTTGGGAATCGCCTCTTGCTTTTGTGAGCGTCGCTTGGGGTTTGCCCAGAGGTGGTATTTACTTACCTCCACTAAAAATGTGGAAAAATGGGACATCATGACGTCCGTGTGAGTGGGGGGGGGGGACATCCCATGGTCGCCCCCTACCGGTTCAAGCGAACCAGATAGAACTGGCTAAATACCACCACTGGGTTTGCCGCCCCCCGTGAAAAATTCTCAAGCGCTGAAGAGGACTTGATTGATCACAAAAGCCTTTGCTACCGTCTGATTCCCGCCTTGCTCTTTCCCCGCGTGGATTTTCTGATGGGTAGCCAGGCAGTCGCCTCGACTGAAGCTCTTCCCGCATTCAGGGCACTGATAGGGTTTTACCCCCGTGTGAAGCCGCTGATGCCGGATCAGGTCCGAGTTCTGACTGAAGCTTTTCTCGCACTCGGAGCACTTGTAGGGTTTCTCCCGGGTGTGGATCCGCTGATGCCTGATGAGACTCGAATGGGCGCTTAAGCTTAGGCCGCAGTCGGAGCAGCTGAAGGGCTTTTGGCCCGTGTGCATCCTCAGGTGCATATCCAAGATGGACTTGCGAAGGAAAGTCTTGCCGCAGTTGGAGCAGTCGTAGAGCTTCTCCAGCCGGTGGACTCTCTGGTGCGACGTAAGGTTCGCTTTGTGACCGAAGCCCTTGCCGCAGTCCGAGCATTTATGGGGCAGTTCTCGGCTATGGAGTCTTTGATGGAGGGGGACCCCCTTCCCGAAAGCTGAGTATTTACCGGGTCTCTCCTCTGGGATAACAACAAGGCACCGGTTTTTCCTCTTCTGCTGCTTTTCCTGAGGAACTGGGACCTCGTCCACATCAGCGGTCCGATCCGACAGAGATTTATCCTTTTCTCCAGCCTGATCAACTTCCTGCATCTGTGAACTATCCGGATTCCAGGCGATTTCTCTCAGAGCTTCGCATCTGGCTCTTTCTAACCCTTTACGTGTTTCACCTCCATCTTCCTTCTTGGAGACACTTTCTGGAGCAAGAAGAGAGACACCAAAATGAACTACAAGTAGTTCTTGACTTACAACAGTTCAGTTAGTGACCATCAGAGGAGGACGTCAGATTCACTTAACAACCATGTAACTAACTGAACAACTGCAATGATTCCCTTACATACATAGACTCCTTAGAACTAAATAGAGAATGGTCCCAGTAAATTGAACATTTCTGATTTAACATTTAGTGTTTCACCTTGTAACAGAATGACGTTCAAAATGTGTATGAATGTACCATATTATGTATTTATGTGTATGTATCACTAAATATTCAATCAGAAATATTCAATTTCCTAAGGCCATTCTACATTTAGTTCTAAGGAGACAATGTGTATAGGCAAAACCTCTTTTTGATTCCTGGGGATTTCATGGACATATCCAAAACTCTTTTAATTTTCCAATCTAATCAGCAGACCTGTGACTTCTTGGTGGTCTCCCATCCATGAGCAATCCTGCTTAACTCCAAGCTCCAATCCCAAGACAAAAAAAAAATAAAATAGGATTGTCAGAGCAATTAGAATATTCTGTTGGGTTTTTTTTCCTATTGTGAGCCTGCTTAGTTTTTCAAGTAGCCCCCTGCCTTAAGAAAAGGACTGATAAAGAAGGATTTTTAAGACCCAAAGAGTCTAGTGGGAATTCACAGGAATTCACCACACCTTTCCTGATTGACTAAACCCAGCTCAGGTATTCTTACCTAAGTTAAACATTGATCCTGGTTGTGAATTACTAATAAACATATCTTCCGTGAATCAGTCTACTCTCATTTTATATTCTGCATCTTAGAGAGTATCATAATACCCGTGGCAGTGTTTAACGAAGAGTTTTATTATGAGTTTTATTATTTTTCTAACATCCTATTTTGGTCTGCATTTAATCTCCTGCCACAGGACTTCTTGCATAACCATGAGATTTCAAATTACGAGAGGTTACAAAATCTATAATTTTACATACATATTCAGGGGCATCCAACTCTAACGTGAGCAAAACCCCCAACTCACTTTTTTAAATCTCACAGCAATTCAAAATTGCTAAAGAAGGCAGATGTCCATTTACCTAGAGGTGTTCCTTCTTCTGAACTCTGAAAAAATGTCTTGTTTTTCTCTCCCAGCCAAGAGACATCACTTTGGGGTAACAGTGGACTTTCTGCAACAGATGACAAAAAAGCAATACAGATATATGAGTGAATTTCTACATTTCTAATGGTAGACAAGTATTTCAGTATTTAAGAAGAAGAATCTGTTGACCTCACCTGTCTCGTTAATCTAAGCTCAGAAAGGCCATTGAGTAATGCCTATGATAGCAATAGCACTTAGACTTATATACCGCTTCATAGTGCTTGTTACAGCCCTCTCTAAGCAGTTTACAGAGTCAGCCTATTGCTCCCAACAATCTGGGTCCTCATTTTACCCACTTCGGAAGGATGGAAGGCTGAGTCAACCTTGAGCAGGTCAGGAATCGAACTGTCAAACTGCAGCTAGCAGTCAGCTGAAGTAGCCTGCAGTGCTGCACTCTAACCACTGCGCCACCTTGGCTATGAGCTACGGACACAAATACCGTTAATGATTAGTGGAAACTAATCAAGGAGAGAAGCAACCTAGAACTAAGGAGAAATTTCCTAACAGTGAGAACAATTAATCAGTGGAACAACTTGCCTCTAGAAGCTGTGGATGCTCCAACACTGGAAGTTTTTAAGAAGATGTTGGATAACCATTTGTCTGAAGTGGTATATGGAGTTTCCTGCCTAAGCAGGGGGTTGAACTAGAAGACCTCCAAGGTCCCTTCCAACTCTGTTAATCTGTCAAGGCCCAGCTACTACAAAATACCAAGAAGTTGAATCAGACTACAGAATCATAGAACCGTGGAGTTAGAAGAGACGATCAGGATCATCTGTCCGGTGCTTTGCAATGTCCAGAAAACCAGATAAACCATCCTCCACAGGTGGCTGCTCATCTGGTCCTTAAAATATTGCAAAGCAAGAGAACACAAACTCTGTATGATTTGTACACATCCTATTGCCAGGAAGTTTTTCTTTATATTTTGAAGAGTTCTTGGGAGCTGCAACCTATGACCATTATTGCCGGTCCTTGTTGAAAAACAGAGGCAGTTGATGTTCAGATAAAAGCATCTTGGACAGATGGCTGTCTGAATTTCTCTCCACCACTATCTCTGTTTTCCCAGGATCCTGGTGATTGTTCTGGTCCGCCAACAGCCTGCGGAGCTGGCAGCAGTTAGACAGTGAGGAGGTTGGGGAGGAACATGGGCCAGTCCTGGAGTCTGGGGAAAGCTTGGATGAGGGCTCTGCGTTGGGGGCAGAGATGGGGCCAGGGCCATCTGGGAGTTATGTGTGGACTCCAGAGCCTCCAGAGTCGGACATCAGAGAGGCAGAGGAACAGGGGGAGCCTGTTCCCAGTGTGCACATGTGCAGAGCTGCCAGAAGGCAAGAACAGTTAAAACAAAAGGGACAACTCGGGAGTAAGGGTTGGAGATGATTGGCCCCTCCCATAAGACATAAAGGAAGAGCAAAGGCACGTGGGCACTTTGCAGGAAGCAACGTTGTGGATGGTGTCAGTTTGTACTTTGAAGCTCCATTTTTGACTCTGTGTTTCTGTGTGGCCTTGCCAAGATAATTGCCAATTAGGTCTTTGGCAGCGTGTCAAAGCAGATAAAGGTGGGTGTTTACCAGCCTTATCCGAAGGACTGTGGCAGACGTCTGTTGGACTATTTATAAACTCTTGGTGATTCAGCACGTGCTGTGAATGAAAGGAATTCAGCCGTTAAAATAAAAAAAAAGGGTTTTGGGGACTAATTGTGTGCTTTTTACTATATCAGGAAGCCTAGGTCAGAACAGTGATTTTCAGGAAAAGAAAAGTTCTCCGGCTTTCTTACGGGAGAGAAGGAATGAGAGTGATAACGACCTTCCATAGATCGGAGAACTGGAATCCTCCTTACCTAACAAAGTGGCCTGTCCATCACTGCCTTCCAACGTTGATTCGACATACAGGGGTCTCTGTCCAGGCTCAGCCGGAGTCCAGGAGTAAACAGCCTGGACTTCCTCCAAGATGTCCTATGAGATCCATAAAAAAGAAACAAGTCACAGATGGCGTTAAATAGTACAATCCGATCTTTTTCCCTGCTTGGTACTTGGAACTCCACCAAACTAGAAACAAGAAAGGAGGTGTTTGCTGAACCCTAGAGATCATCTTTGGAAGATCAGGTGAAATTCTGCAAAAGCTTAGTTCATGGATCTACATGTACTAAGGCTGTTGCAGTTCCAGGAAAAGACACAGCTCCTTTAAAGGGTCCTGGATCCCGTATTTTTCCATGTATAAGACACTACCCCCCCCCCATGTATAGAATGCTCTCCCCCAATTTTTCTTACCCCAAATTCAGAAATCAGTATTTTAAATATGAAATAGAAGGCATTTATTTTGCAGAGTAAGACATTCGCTTACCGGTACTGGCATTTATTTATTTTTTTCTTTTCTGACATTTTTATGGGTTCAGAATGCTCCGACATTACCGCTCCCTGTCGCATTTGGCTACACACTCTCCACAGCATCAGCTGCAGTGGTGGAATTCAAATTTTTTTACTACCAGTTCCATGGGTGTGGCTAGGTGAGTGTCTTGGTGGGCGTGGCAGTGGAAGGATACTGCAAAATCTCCATTCTCACCCCACTCCTGGGGAAGGATACTGCAAAATCCCCATTCCCTCCCTACTCCTGAGGGAAGGATACTGCAAAATCTCCATTCCCTCCCCACTCCTGGGGGGGAAGGATACTGCAAAATCCCCATTCCCTCCCCACTCCTGGGGGATAGATACCGCAAAATCTCCATTCCCACCCCTCTCCGGGGGAAGGATACTGCAAAATCCCCATTCCCTCCCCACTCCAGGGGAAGGATATTGCAAAATCTCCATTCCCACCCCACTCTGCCAAAGGTGGTATTTGCTAGTTCTCCGAACTACTCAAAATTTCCGCTGCTGGTTCTCCAGAACCTGTCAGAACCTGCTGAATTTCACCCCTGATCAGCTGACTTCAGTTAAATATTGATTGATTGATTAATTGATTGATTGGTTGATTGGTTGGTTCAATTTATATGCCACCCTTTTCCGGAGACTCAGGGCAGCTTACAATGCGTTAAGCAATAGCCTTCATACTTTTGTATATACCTGCTTAGTAGGGCTTTCAGCCCCCCCAAGCGGTGTTCTTTTTTATATAAAGTCAACTTATTGCCCCCACAATCCAGGTCCTCATTTTACCTACCTCGGAAGGATGGAAGGCTGAGTCAACCTTGAGCCTGGTGAGATTTGAACTTGCAGTAATTGCAGGCAGTTGGTGCTATTTAACAGCACTTTAGTCTGCTGCGCCACCAAGGCTCATGATTGGAGGAAACCTGTCAGCTTGTCTCTGCAAATTGGAAGTTTCATTCGTGAGGTTAGTTTGCAGAGATAAGGTATCGGCAGTTTCGTAACTGCGATTCTTCTCTCACACACACACCCCTGGTGTATAAGATGCCCCTCCATTTTTAGGTAAATATTTTTAAAGAAATGTATCCTCTTATACATGGAAAAATACGGCAAATGGTTGTGTAACAATTTTCACATCTGAAAAGCACCTGTTTCCCTTCAAGCACTGCTGAGTCCTCCAGTACAGGGCAGGGGTCAGTATGAGGGTGGAGGGCTTAATATATACAAGGTGTCCTCACTTACCAAAAGCTATCAGGATTAGCAACTCCATTGCTAAGCAACAGGTTTGTAAAGTGAAAAATCACACGACTGCATCCAACGTATGATAACTCAGTTCAGTCTACAGCCGTGATGGCGAACCTATGGCACGCATGTCCGAAGTGGCACACGGAGCCATGTCGCCTGGCACGTGCGACGTCGCCCGCTCCTCTTCCGGGTTTCTGGCACTGATCAGCTGGCCTTTTTGCATGCGGCAGTGCCGGAAACTGGAAGCGCCAGTCTTCCGTTTCTCTACGTGAGCATGCATGCCAGCCAGCTGATCGTCATGTGCACATGCGCGCCAGAAACCTGGAAGAGCTGAAACCGGAAGTTCAGTAGCTGAAACCGGAAGTTCATTTTTGGTCGCGTGCATGCGCTCTGGGCAGCTCCTCTTCCGGGTTGTAGCCCAGACAAGTGCGCACGTTCCCTTCACCATCACTGGTCTATGGTCATTAAGCAAATCACCTATGGTTATTAAGTGCAATGTGAACATGACTGTTCTGCCCCAGCTACGGATCCCGAAGAACGGAGCACACACAAAGTCCGTTCAAACCTTAGTTTACTAAATAAACCAGTTTTTTACAACAACGGATGTTAATTAACTGCATTAACAGTCTCCAAGAATTCAAAGAATAATACTGAAAGCTTACTGTGGTTGGCAGAATGCCCAGAAGCAATTTGCAGGAAGCTGATAAGATAAGCAAAACAAGATACAAAGGTATGTGAACGAAGTTATTCCCTGCAAATTGCTTCAGTCGGCGTTCCTCCTTAAATAGGCTAAGGGAGTGGCCAATTAGCCCCAAGCCTTACTCTCGAGGAGACCTCCTCCTGAGGAGCCACTCCTGCCTTTTGGCAGCTCTGCGCGCCCGTGAATTGAGAAGAGGCTCCTCCTCTTTGTCCTCTTCACTTAAGGGAGCTTCTGAAGGCCCTGGCTGAATCCCAGCCTCTGGCACCACATCTTCTCCAGCCTCCTCATTGTCCGACTCGAGTGCCAGCTGCACAGGCTGCTAGCGCAGCACCACACCAGCCTCCTCGCTGTCGGAATCAGGAATCAGCCACCAGCTGCACCGGCTGCTGACGGGCCGCAACAATGACTTGCGATTTCCTCTTGGCTTCCCCACTAACTTTGTTTGTGGGAACCCAACAGAGAAGGTTATAAATGTCAATCCTCTGACCTTGATACCGTGAGCATTGTAAATAAGTGCTGGCTGCCAAGTGCCAGAATTGAGATCACATGACCATGGGAACATTAGAAAAGCTACACCAATTGTAAGACTCCTTATTCAGCGTTGCTGTAGCTTTGGAAGTCTCTGGGTGAGTGATCAGTAAGGAAGGATTAGCTGTGCAAATAACCCTTCGGGATTTTATGGTCCACCAGTCTGGATGTCTATGGAGATTCTCAGTCATCCAAGTCATGGCTGTCCCAAAGATGTTTTTTTTTTCAAAAGGCAACTGGGCTTCCTTGTTTTTCCTTGAAGATGTTTCACTAATTATCCAAGAAGCTTCTTCAGTTCTGACGGGATGAATGAGAAGTGAAACGTCTTCAAGGAAAAAGAAGAAAGTCTAGTTGCCTTCAGAAAAAGCATCCTTGGGACATCAGTCAGGATAGGAATTTGGCACCCTCCAGATGTGGGAACTCAGCTGCCATCATCCAGACTCCTCCCTCCTCCCTCTCTCTCTCCCCAATTTATATGGCTGCCCAGCTTTCTTTGGGTGGCAAAAGATAAAAACATTAAATCAATTACATCAAATTCACTGAAGCTCAGTAAAATCAGAATGCTATTTATCACATCATAAACCCATATCAGATCCCCAATACTAACATTCCTAACTCCAGTATTTGGGAGCAAAAGCCAGAATGTCCTGGCCAGGAGTCAAGGATGACGGGAGAAGTAATCCAACACCTCAGAAAGACCACAAGTTGTCCATGTTTATTACAGACTTGCAGGCCCTGAAATCAGAATCTCATTCACGGTGGTTCCAAATTACAAGTAATCCTTGTTTAGCCACTGTCTTGTTTAGCGACTGTTTGCAGTTGCACCAGTGTCTAAATTTTTTTTATGACCAATCCTTGCACGGATCGCCTTCACAGGTCTATCAAAGGAAGGAAAGCTAAAATCGGATTGCAATCTCACTTGTGGTTTCATTTAGTGACGGCTTCACTTAACAACCAAGTCTCCAGTTGGTAAATGGGGACTATCTTTCAATCTGCATTTGATGCTGATGAAAACATGGCTTGGTTCAAGACTTTAAATGGCTATATTTTTAAATATACCAATACATAAACACCGCCACTTGGTTTGTACTACGACTGAGTCAGTGGTGAAATGTAAAATTTGTTACTACCGGTTCTGTGGGCGTGGCTTGGTGGGGTGGGTGGGTAATATGACTGAGTGGGCGTGGCCAACTTTTTTTTTTTACTTTTAAAAGCATTTTTTCTATAACCTCTTTGGCTGAAGAGGTTGTAGAAAAAATGCTTTTAAAGCCTCTGACGATCCCAGCTGAGCCACGCGATCATCAGAGGCTTTCTTTTTTTTACTTTTAAAAGCATTTGTTCGTCCAAAGAGGTTGTAGAAAAAATGCTTTTAAAAATTAAAAAAAACCCTTTGATGATTGTGTGGCTCAACTGGGCAATTGGGGGGGGGGGGGGCAGGGATTTTTGCTACCAGTTCTCTGAACCACCCGCCTCCATCGCTACCGGATCAGGCGATCCGGTCCGAACCGGGAGCATTTCACTCCTGTACTGAGTGCATTAACAGAAAATGCAAAATCCGAACTCTTGTCCTGCTTCAAAGCCGAAGCATCGCTTTGAAGACCCCACAGTTTTGTGGAGGAGCACAGCCCACAGGTTCAACTCACCTGCTTTTCCTTCCTCGGAGCCTCTCGCTGCCTCAAGAGGAAATCCTCCACCAGGGCCACAGCCTCGGCACAGGTTTCCATGCCGCATTCACACACCCAGCTCTGCATTTCCGGGGGAAGGATAGCCAGAAATTGTTCCAAGACCAGCAATTCCACAATCTGCTCTTTGCTGTTCTTCTCGGTCTTCAGCCACTGGCGGCAGAGGTCCCGCAGCTGGGCATAGACGGCCCTTGGCCCGTCGGCCTGCCAGTAGCCAAACTGCCGGAAGCGCCGGCGAATCTTCTCTCTGCTCAGAGCATCCCCTCGCAAGATGGCCGTCTTCACTTTCCCATAATCCTCTCGGTCTTCAGCTTCCAGCTTATCGAAAGCCTGTCTGGCTTCTCCATTGAGGGCGGGCAAGAGCCAGGTTACCCATTGCTCCCTGGGCCAATGACAGGCCTTGGCCACTTGCTCGAAGGAGCCCAGGAAGGTCTTGGCGTCTTCCCACAAGGAAGGCTCCTCTGGGAAATGGGTCATTCCCCAGCCCGAGTGAGAGGACTCCATTGTCCTCAAAAATGTCTTCCATTGGACTTCCCAGTGCTGGGTTAGATCTTCTTCTGATTCTCCCTTCACCTGAGGTAGGATGGCCTGTCCACAGGATCTTCCCGTATCTCCATCCAGAGATTTGCCTCGTCCTCTGAAGTCCACTCTGGTCTTGCAATCCACAATGACTCCGTGAAGGATTTCTCTGGCTGGTTTGGACGGCTCTCCTGGCAGACAACTAAGAGTTCCTTCTTCTTCCATTTTCATCCTTGGAGATCTTCACTAAGATGGCGGCACACGGCAGAACCTTCAGAGACAAAAGACAACAACCTGGGAGGGACACGAGGAGGAGAATCTCAAAAAAGTTTGTCACAACGATTAAAAATAAACATTTGTATTTTGTTGGCAAAATTGTAAAGCTGTATTATTAAATTTACAGAGCCTATTAAAAAAACCTATGCATAGTTATTCAAAGAACCCCCAACTTCTCCTTGCTTCAAACATGAAATTAGGTATCGCACGTGCAAATTGAAAAGTGGCCATAATGGAAATTAATGTGCTTATTTAGAATTTTGCAAAGGCACTGCTTCTTATCACCTGGTACTGGGCTGGATATATCTGCAAAGACAGGAAGAAACAGGTTTTGCTGTCCAGATACAGCTCAACCTTGGAAATTTAAAGAAGTTTGGCTTTCAACTCCCAGAATTCCCCAGTCATTCTACACATGTATGTAGATTGAGGAATTCTGGGAATTGAAGTCCACCCAGCTTAAACTTTCCAAGCTTGAGAAACACCGGCCTCAAACGGTTTCCAGCTAATCCCCGAAGCTTGTGAAATTTACACAGTGAGCAAGACAAAGGATGCCTTTGCATTATGGATGTGGAGAGGATTAGGACCAGCACCACGGATTGCAAGAACAGGCCTTAGTTTCAAAGAAAGCAGGGAATCAAGCAGAAAGTAGGCATGTCAATCAAGAAGATGTCGGACTAAACCAGGGGTGAAATCTACCAGGTTCTGGAGAACTGGCAGCGGAAATTTTGAGTAGTGCAGAGAACCTGCAAATACCATCTCTGGCTGGCCCCAGAGTGGGGTGTGAATGGAGATTTTGCAGTATCCTTCCCCTGGAGTAGGGTGGGAATGGAGATTTTGCAATATCCCTCCCCCTGGAGTGGGGTGGGAATGGAGATTTTGCAGTATCCTTCCCCTGCCCACCAAGCCACACCACACCCACCAAGCCACGCCCACAGAACCGGTAGTAAAAACATTTGGATTTCATCCCTGGACTAAATCCCAATCAACCCACCCAATTTTGGCTATAGTTGATTGAGGGTGGAAGGAGAGGAAGCCATGGTGTGGACAGTTGGAAATGGGATCCAAGAAAATACGGACTCCCTTCGGAAGAGCCACAAGCGATTTCCACAGGCAGTCAAGGTGGCCTGCCCCCGATCCTAACTTGATAAAACGCTGCAAAGCACCACAGGATCCAGTGCCTAAATATATCTCTATCTATCTATCTATCTATCTATCCATCTATCCATCCATCCCTATCGTAGTATCTATCTATCTATCTATTCTATTCTATCTATCTATTATCTATCTATCATCTATCTATCTACCTACCTACCTACCCATCCATCCATCCCTATCATCCATCTATCTATCTATCTATCTATCTATCTATCTATCTATCTATCTATC
>WNWU01000086.1:1840157-1853557 GCA_012654045.1 Ptyas mucosa
CAATTTTAAGCTTGGCGGACTTCAACTCCCAGAATTCCCCAGCCAGCAAAGCTGGCTGGGGAATTCTGGGAGTTGAAGTCCGCCAAGCTTAAAATTGCCAAGGTTGGAGATTCCTGCTCCAAAGGTAGCAAGAAGACGTCTTGCTGATTATTGTTAAGAGGACGTGTCCTCAAGACGCTGCCTTCTTCTCACACCTGCCCAGCATGAAAGGTAACCAACATTCATCTTTAGGGGATTCAGCTCAGAAGGAGCCGTTTACAATCCTGTGGCTCCCAGCAGTTTAGAGAAAAGTTGTCGATCGCACAATAACATAAAGCAAATTAGTAAAACAATAAAACCGTTTTTGTTCTTTTTAAACATAGGCTGTCATATCGGGCAGCGGAATTGGGTAGTTTCGTTATATTATCTTTTTTCTTAAGCTTGAGGTTTTACATTTCATTATTTAAAATAAATGCGTACGCATCACCAATCCCTTTTTAAGTATCGTTTCATTTCCTTTATCCCTTGTAAGGTTGATTTGTCCCAGGTGTGAAATGCTACCGGTTCAGACCGGTTCGGCTGTACCGATCGTGACAGTGGCGGGTGGTTCGGAGAACCGGTAGCAGCGGCAGTGCGAGGCTCCGCCCACCTGCCCGGTCATCGATACTTCCTGGTTTTAACCAGGAAGTAACCAGTTTTTTACCCTCTGCACGTGCACAGAAGGGTTTGCGCATGCGTAGAGGGTCCAAGTGCACATGTGACACACACACGCGAGGAGAGCGGGCAAGCGCAGGCAGTGCGTGCACTTCCGAGCCAGTAGGGGAGGTAAGTAGATTTCACCCCTGATTTGTCCCCCTGGTGGAAAAGAAAGGAACGAATGCTGACTTCACTTTCAATCATCTATCCGGGAAGTGACGTGATAGCAATTGTTTCAATTTTGGATGGATGGAATAATTAAAAGCATTTGGAGCTTTTAACTGCCAGGAAGGCAGACCAGGATAGGGGAATCTCCCTTGTTGCACACACCACCTGGGATTAGGGGAGGACTATCTCACACACACATACACACATACACATACACACACACGACTCTCTCGAGACTAAACATGCTTTACTCCTTCTATTCAACTACGGAGGATTTGATTTCCACTCCCTCATCAGCTTTGTTGCTCCACTGTGAACCTTTCCAATTGATCTGAATCTGTATTGCTGCCCAGAACAAGGACATTCTCCTTGAGGCAGGCTCTAATCGTAGTACAACACCGGGAGAAAATTACTCTCCTCATTTGAAAGTTATGGTTTATTTGATGTAGTCTAAAATCAGACATGCCTTCTCTCAAGACACTTTATGCTTCTGGCTCATATTTACTCTCCCATCAATCTGTGTTAGACAATATTTTTAGCAGGCCAAGGATTCTCCACCTAATGTCTTTTGATTTTTGTTTCCTAAGTGAAGGACACTGCATTGTAAAAGACAGAAAATAATGCCACGGTGGCGCAGTGGTTAGAGTGCAGCACTGCAAGCTACTTCTGCTGCCCGCCGGCTGCCTGCAATTTGGCAATTCAAATCTCACCAGGCTCAAGGCTGACTCAGCCTTCCATCCTTCCGAGTTCTGTAAAATGAGGACCCAGATTGTTGGGGGCAAGAGGCTGATTCTGTAAACCGCTTAGAGAGGGCTGGAAAGCACTGTGAAGCGGTATATAAGTCTAAGTGCTATTGCTGTTGCTATGCTCATCTCAGATGGCATGAAATCAGACTGGTAGCCCTTTTCTGACTACCGGTGCATCAATCCTGCCACTCTATGCATTTCACGGAGCCAGCTGCACTTCACAAATTTTAGTAAAATTTGGCATTCAGAAAAGGGCTACCAGACACCCCCTGATTTTTGTACTTGAGGAATTCTAAACAAAAGAAAATTTGTTTCTGGTGCTCAGCGTAACTGTTGCTCCCCTGCTGGAGGCAGGAAATAGGGCAAGGACAGTGGCTGAGAGAGGTTCTAAGGGCATTTCATCAAGATCAGCCAACTCTTGTGATGGGATCTGTTGCTTCCCTTAAATCGCCTGAAACCAATTCAACAGACTCCTCCTTGGAAGTCGACGAACTTCACACATGGAAAAAACCCCAATGAATTAAAGGCCAAATGTCCTCACATCTGGACACAACTATCTCTCCCACTATCCTCCAATCTGAAAGAGACCCCAGGGCAGTGATGGCGAACCTTTTGGGCACCGAGTGTTGCGCGGAAATGTCGGGCGCACACGTGCTCGTCAGAACCACACTCTGGAAAAATTGAACTTCTGGTTCTAGCGCGCATGCGTGCCCGACTATCGGCTGACCGGTGCACATGCGTAGGCCGGTTTTATGCCAGTGCCATACGTGTGAAGGGACCGCACTCCGGAAAAGCTGAACTTCTGGGTTCTGGCATGCATGCGTGCCTGACAATCAGCTGGCTGGCGTGCATGCGCACACCGGATTTTGGCACTGCCATGTGTGTGAAGGACAGTTATCATCGCACATGCATGCACGCCAGAAACCCGGAAAACAGGCAAGGCCGCAAGTGCCAGGAGAAATGGCTTCATGTGCTAGTTTGGGCTCGCACGCCATAGGTTCACCATCACAGCCCCAGAGTTTCCCTCCCAGTAGCTTCTCACCTTTCAGGGCCACCTCCAGAGGCTCCTTCAGGCCGTCGTGCTCCACGTGGCACCGATAATGGCCCCTCTCCTTGGGGTCGATCTGGATGCTGAGCCAGTAGTGGTAGGTCCCATCGGCGTTGGGGACCACAGACCCTTGGAGGGTGTCCTGCAGCCAAACCTCCCCATCTCTCCTCCAGGTGGCATCGATCTCCCTGGGGTAGAAGCCATCCACTCGGCAGACGTGCGTCTCCATCCCATCCTCGGCCTCCGTCCTGCTGCTCACCGTCACCACTGGGGTCTCTGCAGAAATGGCACCACTGGAATTAAATCTGAGCCCCTCCAGAACCTGGAAGGTGGATGGGAAACTTGAAGGAGCAACAAAGTCTCCCACTGCTTAGTTTTAAGGCAGGGATTTTCCACTGAAAACCAGCATCTCCAGAAGGTTTAGGAAATGCTCTCAATCTGGAAGATGTTCAACCAGAAAGTACTCTGGATTCTGAGTCCCTCACAGTGATTCAGTCGGAAAAATCTCTGGCAACAAATTGAGGGTCCAAATCAGGGATGAAATGCTCCCGGTTCGGACTGGATCGCCCGATCCGGTAGCAATGGAGGCGGGTGGTTCGGAGAACCGCTAGCAAAAATCCATGCCCCCAACCCCCATTGCCCAGCTGAGTCGCGCGATCATCAGAGGCTTTTTTTAATTTTATTTTTAAAAGAATTTTTTCTCTTTGGCCGAAAAAATGCTTTTAAAAGTAAAAAAACAAAAGCCTCTGATGATCGCGTGACTCAGCTGGGATCACCAGAGGCTTTTAAAAGCATTTTTTCTATAACCTCTTTGGCCGAAGAGGATATAGAAAAAAAAATTTTAAAAGGAAAAAAAACCTCTGCCGATCAGGCAACTCAGCTGGGATCGTCAGAGGCTTTTAAAAGCATTTTTTTACAACCTCTTCAGCTGAAGAGGTTGTAGAAAAAATGGTTAAGAAAAAAAAGTGGCCACGCCCACTCAATCATATAACCCCTCCCCCACCAAGCCACGCCCACAGAACCGGTAGTAACAAATTTTACATTTCACCCCTGGTCCAAATAAATTCCACTCAGGCTGCTTTGAACTCTGACTCATCTTGGCCTGTTACCTTCACGGGAGGGATATTGGAGATGCTCTTTTAAGTTCCCCTTTCAAAGAAAAACTACGCAGAAGTTTCTCCCTACTTTTTGGATCCTCCTCCGCTTCCCCAAATCTTAGGCTGCTCTAGGCCTTTTTTCAAGGGACACAACCCCACTTTCAAATTCAATCAGTTTTGCTATCTAATCCACAGACACCCACCAGACAGATGCTATGCCTCATGGTTCATTTAATGGCTGCCTGGCCATTGGGACCTAACAGGGCTTCCTGCGTACTGGAGATGTAAGGCCACACTTAGAATACTGCATCCAGCTTTGGTCACCAGATTATTAAAAAAAAAATATTAAGGCTCTGGAGTGCAGAGAAGAGCAACTAAGGATGATTAAAAGCTTGGAGACTAAAACGTATGAAGAACGGTTGCAGGAATTGGGTATGGCCAGTCTAGAGAAAAGAACGACTAGGGAGGACATGATAGCAGTCTTCCAATATTTGAGGGGCTGCCACAAAGAAAAGCAGCTTTATTCTCCAAAGCACTTAAAGACAGGATAAGAAACGATGGATGGAAACTGATCAAGGGGAGAAGCAACCTGGAATTAAAGAGAAACTTTTTTTTTTTAAATTTGATTTATATGCCGCCCTTCTCCGGAGACTCAGGGCGGCTTACAATGCGCTAAGCAATAGCCTTCATACTTTTGTATATTTATACAAAGTCAGCTTATTGCCCCCACAAACTGGGTCCTCAATTTACCTACCTTAGAAAGGATGGAAGGCTGAGTCAACCTTGAGCCTTGGTGAGATTCGAACTTGCAATAATTGCAGGCAGCTGATGTTAATAACAGGGCTTTAGACCACTGTACTATCCAAGGCTCTTCCTAACTTCCTAACAGTGAGGACAATTAACCAGTGAAACAGCTTCAAATGTTGTGGGTGCTTCATCACTGGAAGTTTTTAAGAAGAGACTGGACAACCACCTATCTGAAATGATATAGGGCAGTGATGGCTAACCTTTTTGCCATCGTGTGCCAAAAGCGGGGGGAGCCTGAGGGGTCGCATGCACGTGTGGCCACACCCATAATTCTATGTGCACTATCCCCCCACATGCGCGCACGCCCCTCCATCCCCCGCTTTTGGCACGTGATGGCACCGTGGGCCCAGTAGGCCCATTTTTCGCCCTCCCCAGGTTCCAGAGGCTCTCTAGGAGCCTGGGGAGGGCGAAAATGACCTTCCCCAGCCCCCCGGAGACCCTCCAGAGGCCAGAAACAGCCTGTTTGCTGACTTCCGGTGAGACCAGAAGGCTTGTTTTTCGCTCACCTCAGCCTCCAGAGCCTTTCTAGGAGCCTGGGGATGGCGAAAACGGGCCTTCCCCACTTCCCCAGAGGCCCTCCGGAGCCTGTTTCCCGACTTCTGGTAGGCCCAGAAGGCCTGAAAATCAGCTGGAGCTGAGCTCACGTGCCCACCGATATGGCTCCGTATGCCACCTGTGGCACACGTGCCATACGTTCGCCATCATGGATGTAGGGTCTCCTGTTTGAGCAGGGAGTTGGACCAGGGGTGAAATGCTCCCGTTCGGACTGGATCGCCCGATCTGGTAGCGATGGCGGTGGGTGGTTCAGAGAACCGGTAGCAGAAATCTCTGCCTCCATCCCAGGCCCAGCTGAGCCGCACGATCATCAGAGGCTTTTTTTTTTTTACTTTTAAAAGTATTTTTTCTACAAATGCTTTTAAAAGTAAAAAAAAGCCTCTGATGATCGTGCTGGGTTCATCAAAGCCTTTTAAAAGCATTTTTTTTTACAACCTAAGAGGTTGTAAAAAAATGCTTTTAAAAGTCTCTGACAATCCCAGCTGAGTTGCCTGATCATCAGACGCTTTTTTTTCCTATCAAAAGCAAAGAAAAAACGCTTTTAAAAGAAAACAAAAGCCTGTGATGATCAGGTAACTCAGCTGGGATTGTCAGAGACTTTTAAAAGCATTTTTTCTATAACTTCTTCGGCTGAAGAGGTTGTAGAAAGATGCTTTTAAAAAAAAGTTGGCCACGCCCACCCAGTCACATTACCCCACCACCACCAAGCCACGCCCACAGAACTGGTAGTAACTAATTTTACATTTCACCACTGGGTTGGACTAGAAATCCTCCAAGGTCCCTTCTAGCTGTATTCTGAATGAAAGGAGCTGGAAGGGAAGGAGGATTCCCTCCAGGTCTACCAGGGAGCCAAAAAGGCTAAATGTGCACAGGAAATCCATTCAGAAAGGAGGGAAAGTCCAGCCTGGATCCAGAAGCTCACCTGTCCTCAGCAACATCTCCTTCCCATAGGACAGGTACTTCTCCAGCCACCCAATGCATTCCTCCTCTAGGTAGGACTTCACTCTCTGATTGAATCCAGGAAGAGCGTCCCATTTCCTCTGGGTGATCTGGGCTTGGGGATTGGGAGCCACCCAGGTGAGGGTGTCCTTGTCGAAGGTGATGAAAGTCCTTCCATCATATCCAAAGTGATAAAATCCTCCTTTGCTCCCATCTCTCCAGCGCTCACAGCCATATATCTGCTGAATCATGTGAAGGTCTGAAAGACGGACAGGATGATGGTTTTGTGGAGTCCTCAGGAGAGGCAGCCATCCACCCCCCTCCCCCTTGCAGGACTTTGACACCGGATAGAGGTACTGACACCTCCCTTTCATCCCCTGGTGTCTTCCTGGGTCTCTGTCTTCTCCAGGAAGGACCACCTGAACCTCACCAGGAAAAGGGGCAGCTGGCAAGTCCCCCTTTTGGCTTCCCCGGATGAAAAAAAGCAGCAGGGATCTCAGGAGAGAAAAGATAGGAGGCACAGCAGGGTTGAAATGCTACCGGTTCGGACCGGTTCGGGCGAACCGTTAGTAAAAAATGCTATCATTTTTAGCATGCGCTGGCTGAGGAATTCTGGGAGTTGAAGTCCACAAGTCTTGAAGTTGCAGCAGACTAAAGTGCTGTTAAGTAGCATTTAGCTTCCAGCTGCCTGCAATTACTGCGAGTTCAATTCTCACCAGGCTCAAGGTTGACTCAGCCTTCCATCCTTTCTAAGGTGGGTAAAATGAGGACCCGGTTTGTGGGGGCAATAAGCTGACTTTGTATAAAAATATTAAAAAAGTATGAAGGCTATTGCTTAAGGCATTGTAAGCCACCCTGAGTCTCCGGAGAAGGGCGGCATATAAATAAAATTAAATATATATATATATATATTTGTTTAGTTTAAATTGTTTTAGTAACTGTCACCTGAATAGAGTAATTCAGTTATGGGGTAAGGCAGAAAAAAAATCACGTTATTTCTTTTAAAGCAAAAAAATATTTCTAAAATCACCTTTTTAAAAAAATTAGAAAACAGCTTTTCTCCTGGGAGGGGCTCCTTTTCTTCCCCCCCTCCCACCTGCTCCTAGCGGGACAGGGGGGAGATGGGGCAAGGGGAACCACCCAACCCATCACTCACCTTTGCTCTGATTGTGGCGATTCCTCAGAGTCTCCAGGGCTGTTCTGTAGACCTCCTCGGTCACCTGCCCTATCTGGCTCTGAGTGTCCCAATAGTCCTTCTCCACTTTCTCCATCCAGGAGGCTCGAGGCTGGAACTTCCTGCTGTCACTGTCGTAGAGGATGAAGATCTGACTGTCCACATAGCCCAGAACGCCAAAGTGGGGCAGCCCTTCACTGGGGTCTGAGACGGAGGTGTAGAAATACTTGAGGGAGTGCAAGGAGAAGCCTGAAAGAGACCCAAAGGGGCAGAATTAGGGGGCTTCAGCTGCGGGACCCAGAACTTGTGGGGCAGGGGTCACCAACCCTTCGGACCTCAGGGACCACTAAATTCATACTTTTAAATCCTGTGGACCAGTAATACGATCTGCCTAATGATCAGCTGGGTGGGCGTGGCTAGGTGGCCATGTGACTGGGTGGGTGTGGCCAACTCAATGTCACTCAACATCGAGGAGCGCCTTCGACGGCCTCTACTCGCCCCCACTCCCCAGCCACTCTTCACCTGCCCACCCGGGCTCCTTAGGGCCACAACAGGAAGCAGTTGTTGGAGCTAAGCGGCCACCATGAGAAAGAGCTGGCAAAACAGCTCAATTCAAATTGGATCTGACTGAGAAGGAGGCTCAGCAGAAGCACCTCACTGAGGACTAGGAGCATAGGCTTTCCAAGCAGAGGGAAGACCTGTGGGAGTGCAAGGCCAGGTACCGGCGTCTGGAGGCTCAGTGGGAGTGCAAGGCCAGCTACCGGCACCTGGAGGCTGACCATCTCAGCCCATTCCAGCCCACTGGATCGAGGCCCTCCGGCTCTTCGCCGCCAGTGGCACTTCCCTCCAGCCTTCGCCCAAAGCCCCACACCAGGAGACTGAAGCAGACCTCAAGTCGGAATTTCTGTCCCCCTCCAACCTGCACAAAAACACCCCAAAGGGGGAGACTCTCTGCAGCAACACAAACGTTCACCGGGAGGGTTTTTCATCAGGTTCGCCTGATTCGCCAGTTGCGTCGCTTTCTGGATCGGGACTCCCTACACACAGTCACTCATGCCCTCGTCACTTCCTGCCTGGACTACTATAATGCTCTCTACATAGGGCTCCCCTTGAGGAGCACCCGGAGGCTCCAACTGGCGCAGAGTGCGGCCGCGCGGGTGGTGATGGGAGTGACGTGGCGCTCCCATGTTACTCCTCTCCTGCGCGAGCTGCACTGGCTCCCGGTGGTCTTCCGGGTGCGCTTCAAGGTGTTGGTTACCACCTTTAAAGCGCTCCATGGCTTAGGACCCGGGTACTTACGGGACCGCCTACTACCACCAATAGCCTCCCACCGACTGGTACGTTCCCATAGAGAGGGGCTCCTCCGGGTGCCGTCGGCCAAACAATGTCGGCTGGCGGCCCCCAGGGGGAGAGCCTTCTCTGTAGATAGCATCATCATCAGATGGATTTGTAGCTGGCTGACAAACTGTACTCAACGAGTAGTCCTTAATGGTACTACATCTACATGGAGGGAAGGAAGCAGTGGGATACTAAGTTCCATTAACAGAGGGATACAATCAAGATCAAGTGAGGTACTACTACCACTCTATAAAGCCCTAGTAAGACCATACCTAGAATATTCCATCCAGTTTTGGTCACCACACTATAAAAAAGAGTTGAGATTCTAGAAAGAGTGCAGAGAAGAGCAACCAGGATGATTGGGGGACTGGAGGCTAAAACATACGATGAACGGTTGCAGGAACTGGGCATGGCTAGTCTAGTGAAGAGAAGGACCAGGGGAGACATGATAGCAGTCTTCCAATATTTGCGAGGCTGTCACAGAGAGGAGGGGGTCAAGCTATTTTCCAAAGCACCTGAAGGCCAGACAAGGAATAATGGATGGAAGCTGAACAAGGAGAGGTTCAACCTGGAAATAAGGAGAAATTTTCTGACTGAGAGCAATCAATGGAATGGGACATCTTGCCTTCAGAAGTTGTGGGAGCTTCATCACTGGAGGCTTTCAAGAAGAGACTCGACTGTCATCTGTCAAAAATGGTGTAGGGTCTGCTTGGTTCGTATCACACGTGGTGGACATGCCCAAAAGCTAAAAAATATTGGACGAAAATACATACTTGGTTGGAAAAAATGACAAAACAACACATAGATTTGAAATCGGAGATATTTTTGCTGGGCATTCTACTGGAAAAATATGATAAAAAGACTTATCTTTCTGATTTTGCATATACTGACTGCAACTAGAATTGCATTTGCACAACAATGGAAAAATGATGAGATTCCGTCAGAGGGCAATGCAATTAAGAAAATATTAGAACGCGCAGAAATGGATAGATTAACACTCACTATTAAGGATAAAGAAGAGACTGAATATTTTTTGATATGTACTTTATCAATGGCTAGACAATAGAAACGGAAGTTAGAAAGGAGATATAAGAAGAGGAAATGTTAATGCGGAGAGTTGTTAAAGAAGATGATGTTAAGTATTATTGTTATTACATTACTATATTACATTATTAATATTGTGATGAATACTACAACAAATATGTAGATTATGATTGTTTAAAAATGATTGTAGGCAGATCACACACTTTTTGATGGAAATCGAATGTTATATAAATAAAACACGAAAAAAAAAGTTGTGGGAGCTTCATCACTGGAGGCTTTCAAGAAGAAACTCGACTGCCATCTGTCAAAAATGGTGTCGGGTCTCTTTGCTTGGGTGGGGGGGTTGGATTAGATGATCTACAAGATCCCTTCCAACTCTGTTAATCTGTAATCAGAGCAGGACCCCAAATCCTACCCACACACACTCACCCGCAAATTCTGACCTCCCTCTTCCAGCAAAATATCCATCATACCCTCTTCTGAATATCTCAAGACTGTCCCAAGGAGGCTGCAGTTACCCCACAGGGAAAAAGGGGGGGGGCTTGAACCCCAGAGCCTCAAAAGCAGCAGGAAACCCCATCTGGTCACTCTAACTTTCCATTCACAAGGTGTGTGGGGGGGTGGGAGGTGGAAATCCATTCTCATGTCACTGCAGGCCAGCATGGATTGTTGATAAGTGCAGTTTTTAGGGGACATTTTATAAAAGGGGTGAGAGAAATGGGGGGGGGGGGGGGAGGGATCCAAGTCAGGGGTGAAATCTACTTACCTTCCTTACCGGTTCGGAAGCGCACGCGCAAAGTAAAAAAACATTTACTTCCTGGTTAAAACCCGGGCAGCGAGTGCTACCAGATCACCGAACCCCAGGGAAAAATCGCTACCGGATGAGGCGATCCAGTCCGATCCAGGAGCATTTCACCCCTGATCTAGATGAAATCAGAGGTTGTGGGATCCTTGGGGAAAACCCAAACCTGGAGTCCTGGTGGCGCAGTGGTCTAATTCACTGTTATTAAGATCAGCCGCTTGCAATTACTGCGAGTTCAAATCCCACCAGGCTCAAGGTTGACTCAGCCTTCCATCCTTTCTAAGGTAGGTGAAATGAGGACCCAGATTGTGGGGGCAATAAGCTGACTTTGTATAAATATACAAAAGTATGAAGGCTATTGCTTAACGCACTGTAAGCCGCCCTGAGTCTCCGGAGAAGGGCGGCATATATATCAAATTTAAAAAAAAAACCGCTTGAATCTCGGAAGACAAAGAGAGGAGGGAAGGGAGCAGCAGAAGCCTCCCTGCTTTACCTTCAGATAGGAAATTCCTCCCCCCTCTGAGTAGGAATAGATTTCGAACCCAGGACTCAATGGGGCTCATTGCACAGAAAATCTCACTGCTGGTTATCCCATTTTTAATTTTTTTTTTTGTCATGGCTGCAACCTAATTATGGCACTGAAACCATCATTCCAGGAGCTTGCAATGCACCAGGTTTACTCTGGGTCTCATAATACTTTCTTCTAAGGCTGAAATGCTCCCGGTTCGGACTGGATCACCCAATCTGGTAGCGATGGAGGCGGGTGGTTCGGAGAACTGGTAGCAAAAATCCCTCCCCCACCATGTCTAGCTGAGCCGCACAATCATCAGAGGCTTTTTTTTTACTTTTAAAAGCATTTTTTCTACAACCTCTTCAGCAAAAAAATGCTTTTAAAAGTTAAAAAAAAAAAGCCTCTGATGATCACGCGGCTCAGCTGGGATCGTCAAAGGCTTTTAAAAGAAAAAAAGCCTCTGCCGATCAGGCAACTCAGCTGGGATCGTCAGAGCCTTTTGAAAGCATTTTGTAGAAAAAATGGTTTTAAAAATAATAATAAAAAAAATTGACCATGCCCACCCAGTCACATTACGCCCCTCCCCAAGCAAGCCACGCCCACAGAACCAGTAGTAACAAATTTTAGATTTCACCACTGCTTTCTTTCCTTTCCAACGAAAATGTTCAGGAAGTTGTCCTCTTGCAGTGCTGATCCTGCATTTTGTAGAAATGTAGTGTGGGGAGTGCCCCCACTCCCCGAAGAATGAAATATTTTGGGAAATATAAAGGTAGAATAGTATATTTCCCCTGAAGGAGAAATGGAGAAACATGTTTTTAGAGGCAGAAAGCAGCCCCCGGTCTTTCTTAATAGCCTACAGCAGATACCAGCACTTAAGGAGATAAAGAGCTTATTGAAAGAGGAAGCCAACTATTAAGATGGTGCCATTCATAAGCAAAGCAAATGCTTCCAGCAGAAACCCATTCAAGACAGAATATTTCAAAACTCCCTGTGGCAAAGTTGGACACTTAACAAAAGCAGAATGGTAGGATTAGAACAAGCAGCCCCCTCACCCACAATCCAGCACAGGACGAAAGCCATTAGCCACAATAGGAATTGCCTGACATCCTTTCAGAACACAAGCCCTTTCCATTGCACAACCTCCCTTGCCCCTCAGCAGCATTTCAGGACCTGCATAAAAAATCCTGGCACTCATCTAGCTAGTTGTTTCAGCTGACCCAGAACTGCACTCTGTCTTTGTGTGTGCGGGGTTCTGTTCACCGATAAACGGACCTTCTTTCCCATCAGCCTCCAGCCTCCATTTTGTCAGACTCCTAAACACAATCACAATCACTCCACGTACATATGGAAAAGTATGACTAGGGTTTTTTTTCTTTCCCCAATTACTTGTATAAATTGGAAATTGTCTTGTCTTGTATTTTCTGTTATGGATTGTACCAATAGAGGCGAAACCAATTTCATTGTATACATGATGTACAATGACAATAAAGGCTATTATTATTATTATTTGATTGATTGATTGGTTCGATTTATATGCTGCCCTTCTCTGGAGACTCAGGGCGGCTTACAATGTGTTAAGCAATAGCCTTCATACTTTTTGTATATACCTGCTTAGTAGGGGTTTTTTAATTTATTTATTTATATGCTGCCCTTCTCCAGAGACTCAGGGCAGCTTACAATGCGTTAAGCAATAGCCTTCATACTTTTGTATATTTATACAAAGTCAGCTTATTGCCCCCACAATCTGGGTCCTCAGTTTACCTACCTTAGAAAGGATGGAAGGCTGAGTCAACCTTGAGCCTGGTGAGATTAGAACTTGCAGTAATTGCAGGCAGCTGATGTTAATCACAATGCTTTTAAGTCTGCTGCACCAGGGTTCTTTTGGCCTAAGCCAGTGATGGCTAACCTTTTTGCCGTTGTGTGCCAAAAGCAGGGGGAGTGGGGGGGTGGGTCGCGCACACACGTGCCCACACCCATAATTCAATTCCTCCCCCTGCACCCCCCCCCTGTGCATGTGCTCATGCCCCCCCCACGGTCCCCCCCCCACTTTTGGCACACAATGGCAAAAAGGTTACTGATGGGCCTTGTAGGCCGTTTTTCACCCTCCCCAGGCTCCAGAGGTTTCCTGACTTCCAGTGGGCCCAGAAGGCCCAAAAACCAGCTGGTTGGCGCACGCATGAGTGCTGGAGTTGAGCTAGGGCAACGCTCATGTGCCCACAGATATGGCACCCATGCCACAGGTTCGCCATCACGGGCCTAAGCGGTGTTCTTTGTTATAAAGTCAGCTTATTGCCCCCACAATCTGGGTCCTGATTTTACCTACCTCGGAAGGATGGAAGGCTGAGTTAACCTTGAACCTGGTGAGATTTGAACTCGCAGTAATTGCAGGCAGCTGGCAGCTAAGCGCCACTTAACAGCACTTTAGTCCGCTGCACCACCAAGGCTCCTATTATTATTATTATTATTATTATTATTATTATTATTATTATTATTATT
>WNWU01000086.1:1855002-1903682 GCA_012654045.1 Ptyas mucosa
CACTCCAGGGGAAGGATACTGCAAAATCTCCATTCTCACCCCACTCCTGGGGAAGGATACTGCAAAATCCCCATTGCCTCCCTACTCCTGGGGGAAGGATACTACAAAATCTCCATTCCCTCCCCACTCCAAGGGAAGGATACTGCAAAATCTCCATTCCCACCCCACTCCAGGGGGAGGATACTGCAAAATCTCCATTCCCACCCCACTCTAGGGCCAGCCAGAGGTGATATTTGCCGGTTCTCCAAACTACTCAAATTTCCACTACCGGTTCTCCGAACTGCTCAAAACTTCCGCAACCTGTCAGAACCTGCTGGGTTTCACCCCTGCATCTTTCTATGGGAAAAGATTGGGGGTCCCAAGTACAATACATTCCTTCCCCCATTTCTGAGAGGAATCGTCTTCCTTTCGGGGGCCGATCCTGCGTTTTTCTTCAGCAACACTTTAGAAATAGCCCTTAACAAGCAGAATTGAAAAGAGCCCTAGAGATCATCCAGTCTCCCTCACCTCCACCCAGTGCACAAGTTCAAAGTAAATAGAAATAGAATGATGTAACCTAACAGTAGGTTGGATCTGATGCGGCACTATCTGAACAGCGAGATTTTGGGGTATCCCAGATACTATCCTTGGGAGTAATCCCAATATCTGGAGGTTCGCTGTTCTGGGGGTTCTGAGAAGGCTTCAGCTGGGGGGACACCCCCTCCCCTTTTCTCTGCTCAGTGTCACAAGATGAGGAGATTCCAGGGGTGAAATCCAGCAGGTTCCGACAGGTTCTGGAGAACTGGTAGCGGAAATTTTGAGTAGTTTGGAGAACCAGCAAATACCATCTCTGGCTGGCCCCAGAGTGGGGTGGGAATAGAGATTTTGCAATATCCTTCCCCTAGGAGTCGGGAGGAATGGGGATTTTGCAATATCCTTCCCCTGCCACACCCACCAAGCCACACCACACCCACCAAGCCACACCCACAGAACCAGTAGTAAAAAAAATTGGATTTCACCACTGGTAGATTCCATTTAAATTACGCTAAATATACAAGATGATCTCCACTTATGACTTTTATTATTATTTATTATTATTATTAATTTAATTTGTATACCGCCCTTCTCCCAGAAGGGACTCAGGGCAGTGAACAGCCAAAATTAAAAATACATACAGTACAAAAGTTAAGATAATTAAAAATAAATTAAATCAATCGGCCTCCCAATTTAAAACCCCAAATCTTATAAAGTTAAAATCCCATTAAAAAACTATTTAGGCTAGGCCAGCTTGATGGAATAGATATGTCTTCAGGGCCTTATGGAAGGTCCGGAGGTCCGGGATCAGTCGTATTCCAGGAGGTAGCTCATTCCACAGGGCGGGTGCCCCCACAGAGAAGGCTCTCCCCTTGGGGGCCGCCAGCTGACATTGCTTGACCGACGGCACCCTGAGGAGGCCCTCTCTGTGAGAGCGTATTGGCCGGTGGGAGGTTATCGGTAGCACCAAGGAAAAGCAATCACATTTTAGTCTTTGGCGGTGAGGTCTTTGTTAAAATTTTAGCCTAGCAAATGATTGTGAGATTCAAGCATTTTAATGTATTCGTTTGAACTTCAAGGGTTCCATGGTCTGAAAAAAGTTTGAAAACCCCTGCAATGGCCTATTGTTATTGGTTATAAAAAGAACAACTGCAGATTCAGTCAGAAAATGAAAAAAAGCCAAAAAGGACACTGCCTTGAAAAGCAGAATACAACATCTATTTTCTCTCTTTTCGTGCTGTTCTCAAAGAATATCTCGCAGTGGTGCCCATAAAGTCACAAAGGAGAACTCAGCAACTCTGGCAGGTGTTGAAGAAAAAGAAAAAAGAAAAAAGACTGCAAGCAGCAGCAAGGATCTGGTTGGCACTTGGCCAAGAGACCTCCAGAAAATTCCAGAGCCTCACCAGAGACTTATGTAAGGCTTACACTGGGCAAAAAATGCATTGGACTTCTCTGGCACATGGACTGGGCATTTTGACGAATCAGCGCACTTGCTGATGGCAAAGACCGAAGCAAATTCAACAGAGTGATAAGGAATGCAACTTGCTGTGAGACCTGAGCATCCTCGGTGAGAAGCTGAGCCGTTTGTGGCCAAGCACAACCACACATCCTTTTCCCGTCAAAGGGTGAGTGTCAGCGTTCCAAGTAATGCACCCATTCAAAATAGAACTCCGAGGCAGAGAGATTCCTCAAAGAACAATTTATTGGATACAACATATTGGTAGAACTGGTGAAAACCGACTCTGAAAATTCCCGCAATTTTCACCGAATTAAAAAGTGAAAGTTACCCCTTTCCCCCAAGTCATCAGCAACATTGCTCAATTGAGGTGCTGGCCGGTTGCTTGGTTATTTCACTCCTCCTCTTCCAGCCACCTGGTTCCCACAGGAAAAACTTTTTGTTTTACTCGTTTCTCTTTTATTTCTTTTGTCAATTTATCCATCTCATCACACTCCAGCACTTTTCTTATCACATTTTTCTCTGATGGTATGGTATTGTTTTTCCAGTTTTGTGCATACACAATTCTGGCTGCGGTTATGACATGTAATATTATTATAGTTTTTTATCTATTTTTATTTATAGTTTTATAATTTCCTGTAATTATACCTAATAAGAACAATTCCGGTTGCAATTCTATTTGGCGTTTGATTATCTCCTCAAGCCATTTTCTAATTCTAATCCAATATTTTTTTGTTATGGTAATACGTTCTGGTAATACATATATGGTAATACGTTCCCTGAGCATATCTACATTTCCAGCAATCTGGAGATGTGTTCAGGAACATTTTGGCCAATCTCGCTGGTGGAAGGTGCAATCTGTCAAACATTTCATACAGGTTTTCCTTATAAGCTGCTGACATGGTTAATTTGTAATTTTTTCCCCCAAAGTTTCTCCCATTTCTTTAATTCTCTTATACCCTAAGTTTTTAGCCCAGGTTATCATAATTTCTTTAACTACCTCCTCCTCCATTCTATATTACAATAAATAATTATATATTTTCCTAATTCTTCTGTGCCTTGTAAAATCTTATCCAATTCTTGTGGTTCTTTATGGAATCCGTATAGTTCTGAGTCTTTTTGGTATCTGGTCTGAATCTGCATAAATGGCCACTGGTATGGAATGTATGGTACCAATGGTTAGAGGTTAGGTGCACTAGTTAAGAAAGTATCAAAGTAAGGAAACTTAGGAGTTAGAAAATAGTAAATAAATCTTTATATATATATGACACAAAATGTATGTTTATAGGTTAGTATAGTAATATATTTGTATATATAAAGGACAATGGAAAACTTTTTTTTTATTTATTTATTTATTTATTTATTATCAGATTTATATACACCGCCCTTCTCCCAAAGGACTCAGGGCAGTGCACGGCCAAAGTAAAAACATAAATACAAACATTAAAATACAGTTAAAAAGATATATATGCGTTTGGCCCCATAGTTAAAAAACAATAACAAAGCTATTAAAAACATTTTTAAAATGTGTTAAGCCAGCCCGGCTTGCTGAAAAAGAAAGGTCTTAAGGGCACGGCAGAAGGCACCGAGGTCTTGGATTCTTCTTATCTCTGGGGGCAGCTGATTCTAGAGGGCAGATGCCCCCACAGAAAAGGTCCTCCCCCTGGGGGCCACCAGTCTACATTGCTTGGCCGATGGCACCCCGAGGAGGCCCTCTCTGTGGGAGCGCACAGGCCGGTGGGAGGCCATTGGTAGCAGCAGGCGGTCTCGAAGATATCCAGGTCCTATGCCATGGAGCGCTTTAAAGGTGATAACCAACACCTTGAAGCGCACCCGGATGACCACTGGAAGTCAGTGCAGCTCACGCAGCAAAACCCAGCTAACTATTCCTGTCCCCCTCTTCTGCCTTGGGGCAACCCTGAAGCCACAAAGATGGCCTCGGCCAGGTTCGCTTCAGGGTTGACAGTGGGTTGACGACAAACTGTCCTATTCCAGGCCAAGCAGACGCAAGCGGGCAGAGAGGCAGTTTGCTCACGTTACTCAATGAGCTTCTCAAGTAAGTAAATGACACACGCAGTTGGAGCAGGAAGCCAAGTTCTCCCCCCGTTAGGAAACGATTTTACCTAACTTGTTGAGTTGGCAATATATCAACCATCAATATAGCTTTAAAACTGCTGTATTGCTGTATTGCATCATACTGTGTCTTGATTGGTTAGCTCTGTAGCCAATGTCCTTAAAAGGGAGCTTGAAACATGGTTTGTTTCTCTTTACTGCTCTCTTTGATGCTCTTTGCTGTTTGCTGTGTTTGCTACTGTTTGCAACTGTTAATGTGTATGACTACAACAACTGGTAAGAAGACTGTTATTGGACCATCCCTGGACTATTGTTTTACTAGCTACTACTTTATCTGTGTATGACCAGGAATGTTTATTGGGCTGTGCCTTATTACTATTTCCTGAAAGTAAACACAACTCAGTGTATCTGTGTGTTGGCTGTGTTATTTCCTAACTACTCTCAATCACTTTTCATTTGCACACCCTTGCTACTCAAGGGTTGCTCTGCGAATTCCTCAATACCCCCCTCCCAAAGTTCAGCAAGATTGTCTTGCAAGAGTCCCAAATCAAAACGGGGGGGGGGGGGGGGGGTGGTGCAGAAGAGGAGGCAGGCAAAGTTCCAAGAGTCGGAGGTGGTGTGAGGCTCATCAGCGAGTCCAGTTCCAAAGTCCGGTTGTGAGTTCAAGAATCAAGGCACAGGATTAACGGGGATTACATGATAACAGATGTACTGGAGCTTTAGAATAGAATAGATTTTTTTTTTAAATTGGCCAAGTGTGATTGGATACACAAGGAATTTGTCTCGGTGCATAGGCTCTCAGTGTACATAAAAGAAAAGATACGTTCATCAAGAATCATAAGGTACAACCCTTAATGATAGTTATAGGGTGCAAATAAGCAATCAGGAAACAATATCAATATAATGGTGGGAATGATGAGAATATTAATAGTAGTGCAGACTTAGTAAACAGTTTGGCAGTGGTTTTTTTTCTTTTTTTAAAAAAATATTTTATTCGTTTTAAAAGTAAAACAATGGACATTGCTCAACGTCTCTGGTTTCTAACATTTACATCAAATTCAAATTAATAAGTAATATATTTCTTAATCTATATACAAATTTACATATCTCCTATTTCATTATATATCAAGTATACAGTATTTTACTTCCTAAACATATATGTAGTAAAGCTATATTACATTCACAAATTCAATATACCTTGATATATTGATATACTGTACATTGATATATACATTTCCAGACATTCATTATCCCTTGTTTTTGGCATTCTTCCTCTTATCTAACCAATTATAAAATTTATTCCAGACTTCATAGTATGTTGATTCACTTTTTTCTTTGAGTTCTAAAGTAAGTCTGTCCATCCCTCTACAGCTGTAAATTTTGTGTATTACTTCTTCTTCTGAGGGTATTTCTTTACACTTCCATTTTTGAGCGAATGCTACTCTTGCCGCGGTAAGTATATGCAATATTAAATAGCTTACGTTTTTGTCATATTTGCCATCAGTCATGCCCAGTAAGACAAATTCCGGCTTGATTTCTATTTTGAACATTAACATCTCTTCTAACCAGCTCCTTATTTGCTGCCAAAAACCTTTTGCTCTTTGAGGTCAGAATTTTCCTTTGGGATCAAGGTAATTGTCACTTCTTTCCATGAGGTTGGAATTTTTGCCTCTTTTAAAACATCATTATAGACTTCTAACAAAATAGGGCTTAATATAGTTCAACAGTGTTGAGGGAATTATTTCACAGCTCTGTTTTATTATGTACAGGTGATCCTTGACTTATAACGGTTCATTTCATGACTGTTCGAAGTTACGATGGCACTGGAAAAAATGACTGATGACCATTTTTCACACTTACGACCGTTGCAGCATCCCCACGGCCACATGATTTACACTCGGATGGTTCATATTGATGACGGTTGCAGCGTCCCGGGGTCATGTGATCTCCTTTTGCGACCTTCTGACAAGCCAAGGCAATGGAGAAGCCAGATTCACTTAACAACCGGGTTTCTAACTTAACTAAGGCCTCCTCCTAAGAGTCCAGCCTAATTCAGAAGATGGTTGATCCCCTCTTCTTTCCTCTCTGCTTATGCTGGGAATGAGCAGCGCCAAAGTCCGGCTGCAAAGAGGGTGGAGAAAGCGAGCAGAGTTAGTCGGAGGGGGAACCAAGTGGGGCAGTGGTGAAATCCAATTTTTTTTTACTACTGGTTCTGTGGGCGTGGCTTGGTGGGCGTGGTGTGGCTTGGTGGGCGTGGCGTGGCTTGGTGGGCGTGGCTTGGTGGGTGTGGCAGGGGAAGGATACTGCAAAATCCCCATTCCCTCCCCACTCTGGGGCCAGCCAGAGGTGGTATTTGCCAGTTCTCCGAACTACTCAAAATTTCCACTACCGGTTCTCCAGAACCTGTCAGAACCTGCTGGATGTCACCCCTGAAGAGGGGGAATCACACAGAGGGGTCAATAAGAATACAGCTGGAAGGGACCTTGGAGGTCTTCTAGTCCAGCCCCTTGTTCAAGCAGGAGACCCTATCCCAGTGATGGCGAACCTTTTAGAGACCGAGTGCCCAAACTGCTTGTGTGTACATTCCCAAATTGAAAGGGCATGCATGAACGCATGAGAAGACATGCGCAAAAGCGCACTTGCGGACATGCACGGACATGCACAGTTTCCACCTGCAAGGGGGGGGGGCTGCTTTAGAACCTGGTTGTTCCCTACTTTGGAGAGAAAAACACAGAGTGAGTCTGTGCCTTGCCTGGATGTTCTGAGGAGAAGTCCATCATTCTTCATCATTCAACCTTCATCATCATCACATTTTTCATCATTCAACCTCTCAGCTTCAGGAACCTCTTGGAGGAGACCAGGCTGTGGCACCAGAACGGTCTCTAACCACTGGGGATCATGGCATTTCTGGTCATTTCTCACATTTCCATATTTCCCACCCCTGAGGGGCCCTTTGCTCCAAAGGAGGCCGGGGTCCACCATGCAGGTTCTGGGCCGCCTTCAGGGGTGAAATGCTCCTGGTTCGGACCGACTCAGGCAAGTAGGTAGCGATGATGGCTGGTGGTTCAGGGAACCGGTAGCAATGGCAGCTGGAGGCTCCGCCCACCCGCACCATTTCCCCGACTCCGGCCTTGCCGCGGAGCTGCTGCCTACTCACCCAGGTGGGCGGAGCCACGTGGCGAAGGACGAGCAGGCAGCGGCTCCGCGGCAAGGCCGGAGTCGGGGAATGGTGCATGGGTGGGCAGGGAATGGGGCAGGTGGGCGGAGCCGCGGGAGAAAGGTAAGGACATGCCGGCAGAATAGAAATGTTAAAAGTTTTCCTACTGGGTTCTGTGGGCGTGGCTTGATGGGAGGGGGTCTTGTGACTGAGTGGGTGTGGCTGTGAGTGACATTGAGTTGGCCACGCCCACTCAGTCACAGGACACCCACCACCACCAAGCCACGCCCACAGAACCGGTAGGGAAAAATTTTAGATTTCACCCCTGGCCGCCTTCCCTGACCGAATGAAGGATGCTGAAAATCCTGAGTTTCCAGGAACAAACACCGGTACAAGGAAAGTGATTACAATCAAACTGCAATTCCCCCCTCAAATAGTTCTGCCTCTGATCCCCACCTCTGAATTGGGACTCACCTGTAAAGGGGACAAATCAGTCACTTTATGCCAGTCTGTAGCCTTTTTGATGTCTCTCTGCAAGGACAAAATAAAGCCAGTGAAAGCTCAAAAGAAGCTATCAGAGATCATCCAATCTCTCCTCCTGTATGCAGAAGAGCCCCAGGAGAGGTTTTCACACTTGTTTAAGCCACAACCTCTCCTGGACGTTCCTATGAACAGTCCCAGGAAGGTCTTCTGACTTTACCACCTGATCTGCCCCAAGAGAGAGCTGCTGCCTTTGAGATGGATGGAGGGGAAAGGGGAGGAAAGAGCAGCTGGGAGAGGAGGAAGATTTGCACTCAAATCTTTCTCTGCTACTCTTTGGCTAAAGCCTCTGAAAGAAATGGTGATGCCTCTTCCCAACTCTGGAGAAGACAGGACTGCCTCAACTTCAGAATCAGCCGAATGGAGACTGGAGTTCTAGCAAGAGGCCGAGATCTCAGATGCTCCCCAAAAAGACTGGCAAAACAGAAGGAAACCCAGAAGCCCAGCAATCTCCCCTACTCAAAGGGGGAGACTTGGAAGGAATCCCCCCATCTTCTTTCACCCAGAAAAGGATACTTACTGAATGACCAGATCCCAACAATCGCACACACCAGGACAACATTAACCGCAATGCAGCCGATAATGAGCCCCAAGGTGGATTCTGGAATAGAATTGGAAGAAAGAGCAGATAATTGAAAAACCACCCCAAAACAATCGTCCCAACTGGGGGGGGGGAGATATTTTAAAAATAGTTTTTATTGAACATTTTCCAACTTTAAAAACCACAAGTAAAAAGAAAACCGAGGAAAAAAATAATAAGACAAATACAAACAAATAGAAAAACCAAAAAACAACAACAGTGTAACACAATTTTCCAATTTTCCGCATCAGCATGTATATTCTACTTTTGTAATTCACTATTCAATATTTGCATTCTCATAGATTTTAACGATTCTAGTAATACTATAATTATATTATAATAATATAATACTGATTATAACCGTTCTGAGTATACATATATACATATATCTTTATATTATAGTCAATAGTTTTAGAACTTTTATTTCTTGTTTTGGCTTCTATTCTCTAGCCACTTATACAGTCTACTCCAAGTTTTATAATAGTCCGATTCTTCTCTTTCTTTTAACTCCATGGTCATCCTACCCATTTCAGCACACTCAAGTATCTTTCTAATTACCATTTCATCTGAGAGGGTATTTATTTGTTTCCAGTTTTGTGCAAAAGCGATCCTAGCAGCAGTTAGTATGTGTCATATTATGTATTGATAATTCTTACCCATTTTTGGATCTAGTATGCCTAACAGACCTAATTCTGGTTTTAATTCTGTCTTATGTTCCGTGATTCCTTCCAGCCATTCCTTAACTTTGAGCCAATATTTCCTGGTGTTGGGACATGTCCACCAGATGTGATAAAATGTCCCAGATTTATGTCTACATCTCCAACACTCGGGATAGGTTTGGGAACATTTTGGCCAATCTCGCTGGGGGTAGATGCCATTGGTAGAACATTTTATACAGATTCTCCTTATAGGCTACCACCATCGTAGGAAGAGATCTAATTCAGCCAACGAACTCGAAATCCATCAATTTATAAAGGTAAGGATTCATTTTCATGTCCCTCTAAAGCAGGGCTGTCAAACTCCCAGCCAGTGGGCTGGATGTGTCACATGCTGGCCACGCCCACACCCGGTTTAGCGAAGGGGGGGAAAGTCCCGATATGTCACGTGACACCTTCATGACATGTATTTGACACCCCTGCTCTATAGGTAGCATGAAGATGCCTTGCTGACCATTGTTAAATGTGTCTAACATGATGTTACCTTCGTCTCACACCTGCCCAGCATGAAGGCAGCTGACAGTTATCTATTGCTGTCCAGCTCAAAAGCAGCATTTTGAAATCTTGTGACTCTCAGCTGTTTACAGAAACAAAAACTGCAGCAGCAGAACAATATAAACAACTTTCGGGAATCAATAAAAACATTTGTGTTCTTTTTGGAGGCTGCCCCAGTGGTGAAATCTAAAATTTGTTACTACCAGTTCTGTGGGTGTGGCTTGGGGGGGGTAATGTGACTGGGTGGGCGGGGCCATTTTTTTTAAACTTTTAAAACCATTTTTTCTACAACCTCTTCAGCAAAGAGGTTGTAAAAAATGCTTTCAAAAGGCTCTGACGATCCCAGCTGAGCCGCACGATCATCAGAGGCTTTTTTTTTACTTTTAAAAGTGTTTTTTCGGTGGAAGAGGTTGTAGAAAAAACGCTTTTAAAAGTAAAAAAAAGCCTCTGATGATTGTGCGGCTCAGCTGGGCATGGTGAGGGGGGGAGGGGCAGGGATTTTTGCAACCGGTTCTCCAAACCACCCACCTCCATCGCTACCGGATCAGGCGATCCGGTCCGAACCGGGAGCATTTCACCCCTGGGCTGCCCCAGTATGTCACGATCATCCTCGTGGATGATCACTTGAATATGAGCCAGCAGTGTAGAGCAGCAGCCAAAAAAAGCCAGGACAATCCTGGGTTGTGTAAGCAGCAGCATAGAATCAAGATCACATGAAGTATGAGTGCCACTTTATAAAATCTTAGTGGATTTGGACATTCCTTGGACAAGGAATGCTTTGAAGATGAGAAGGGCATGGGCAAGACATTGCCCACATTGGGTAACAAACTTTGTCTCTGATTAGCTTCATGAGTGTGTAAGATATTAGCCACACTCTCCCCAAGTGTGGCTTTTTCCTTGCATGCTTTCTTCTTATATGCTGTGAAAACCGTCCACCCAGCTGTTTTGTTTTGGCCAAAATAAAAGCTGTTACTTTTTAAAAAACTCTGCTTGAATCTTTCTGATCGGCACTATTGGGGACTTTTTGGACATTTTGAACCTTACAATGGGAGAAACCAATGGATTAAAGCTCAAGCGTGCTCACATCTGGACACATCTGGCATCAGATTCCTTTTCCTCAATCCTCCATCTGGAAAAAGACCCCAGCTTTTCCCTCCCAGTGACCTCTCACCCTTCAGGGCCACGTCCAGAGGCTCCTTCAGGCCGTCGTGCTCCACGTGACACCGATAACGGCCCCTCTCTTTTGGGTTGATCTGGATGCTGAGCCAGTAGTGGTAGGTCCCATCCGCATTGGGGGCCACAGACCCATGGAGGGTGTCCTGGAGCCAGACCTCCCCGTCCCTCCTCCAGGTGGCATCGATCTCCCTGGGGTAGAAGCCATCCACTCGGCAGACGTGCGTCTCCATCCCATCCTCGGCCTCCGTCCTGCTGCTCACCGTCACCACTGGGGTCTCTGCAGAAACACCACCACTGGAATTAAATCTGAGACCTTCCAGAACCTGGAAGGTGGATGGGAAACTTGAAGGAGCAACAAAGTCTCCCACTGTTTAGTTTTAAGGCAGTGATTTCCCACTCAAAACCAGCATCTCCAGAAGTTTTAGGAAATGCTCCCAATCTGGAAGATGCTCAACCAGAAAGTACTCCAGATTTTGAGTTCCTCCCAGTGATTCAATCTGAAAAGTGTCTGGCAATAAATTGAGGGTCCAAATAAATCCCACTCAAGCTGTTTTGAATTCTGACTGATCTTGGCCTGTTCCTTTCATGGGAACTGCTCTTTTAAGATCCCTTTCAACAAAAAAGCAATACAGAAGATTCCCCCTACCTTCTCCACTCCCCCAAATCTTAGGTTGCTCCAGGAATCTTTCCAAGGAAGACAATCACAATTTCAAGAGGAGGAGAACCAGAATCAAAGCAAGGGGCTCAGGGCTTTGGGAATTTCACACTAGTTAATTTGAAAAAATGGTTCTGCATCTCAAAGGGAGGCACAGATATGTTAGGTCAGGAGTCAGCAACCTATGGCTCCGGAGCCGCATGTGGCTCTTTGGGTCTTCTGTTGTGGCTTCCTGTCAGATGATCCCAACATTGGCTGGCCCCGCCCCTCACCCTCCCCTCCCAGTCACTCCTCGCCTGGCCTGAGAAGGTAAGGGCAACGGCGGGGGATGGAGAAGCGGCCAGGGCAGAGACAGAGAGATACAGAGAGAGAAGGAGAGGGGGGGAGAGAGGGAGGAGAGAAAGAGAGATATCAAAAGGATTTTGTGGTTCCCGGTGTTTTTTAACAACTGGTTCTCTGCCCTAATGACCGGCTGGGTAGACGTGGCTAGGGGCAGGTCATGTGACCGGTGGAAGTGTCATGAAGTTGGCCACGCCCACCCAGGTTTTTGGCTCCTGGTGTTTTCTTTTTTGTGGGAAACAGGTCCAAATAGCTGAGTATTTAAGATTGCAGACCCCTATGTTAGGTTAACGGAATAGAGAGACAGTCCTCCCCAGATAGAGAGTGGCTACTGCAGTGGTGGGTTGCCCCTGGTTCGGTCCAGTTCGCAAGAACTGGTAGTAAAACTGGCAGGAGGTTCTGCCCACTGACCCGGACGTCATCAGGAAGCTTCTGCCCATATGCAGAAGAGCGTGTGCTTGCTTCACTTGCGTGTGCGCACAGCTCCGTTGAACCAGTAGTAAAGGTAAGTAGAACCCACCTTTGGGCTACTCGTATGGGGGGAAGATAAAGCCTGATCTCACCCAGCCAATCCTGGAGGGATCAACAATCCCAGAGAGAGACGTGGTACAGCTAGAGGGGGAAGATGGTCTTGATAGGAAAATATGAACAAACTTGAAGCAAAAGGTTATAATGTGAGCAGGAAGCTTTGAAGGTTGAGTGGGGAGAAGGTTCTTTTGATGGGGGAGTCACTGTAGGTCAGAGTTGGAAAAACTGTTTGTAATTAAAGTAGGAAATGGGGGTCCAGCTAGATGACCACTGAAGGGCCCTCTCTAATAATAATGATGATGATGAATGCGGGACCTACTAAATGACCACTGGACATCTTTCTAGTATTCATTTCCAAATGTATCCAGTGGATAAGTAAAACAGCCAGCCACGTTCCTTTGAAGCTATCAGAAGAAGAAACATTTTGGTAACATACAATTTGAAGGTTAGGATGTCTACACAGACTAGAGGTCTCTATCAACAAGTGATAAGTAGAATACATCGTCCAGTGAATACAGAAAGCTTATGATTGTTTGCCAAGAATAAAGTAACAAACTTAGAATATGCCAACTGATGTAACAAATGTTTCTAAATGAAAATCACTGAGTTCACAGAATCCTTTGTTTGAAACTGTATAAAGACCAGGGGCCCCGACCCATAAGTTGTTCAGACTTTCAGGTTACGAATCGGACTCTGAACCTATTGCAATAAATCTGATTCTGTTTGCCCTTTGGGATGACTCTCAATCTCTTCATTCCATAACATAATCGCTCCAAACCCGATTGCAGAAAATACAACTTCAGCAACAGAGTGGGCAATGCCTGGAACGCACTACCCTACTCTGTGGTTTCTTCCCCAAATCCCCAAAACTTTAACCTTAGACTGTCTACTTTTGACCTCACGCCATTCCTAAGAGGTCACCAACGTGCCTACCATCCCTGTCCTACGGTCCCCATTTATTCGTATCCTTATCCTGTATTCATAATCATGTTTATACTTATATCTGTTAATTTGGACATGTTTGACAAATAAAATAAATAAATAAATAAAATAATTTAAGAAAAATATCCAGAATCCTCAGCAGTGTTTTTTTTTTCTCCTGAGAAGAAAAAAATCCATCCATCTTGACTTTTTTGCCCAACTGGAACCACTGATAATGTCCTCTAAATTGTAAAGGTGGTGTCCCCTAGAGCAGGGATGTCAAACTCAAGGCGCGGGTGGCTCGCGGGCCGGCCCTGGAAACAGTAAAGGACCGGCCTACCGTGTCTCTGCCAGGGAAAACAGAGCTCGGGAGGGTCACACACGGCCCACCCGGGCTCCATTTTCGGCCCCGACGGCCTCCTGCAACTCTCTGCCAGTGAAAATGGAGCCCAGGTAGGCCATTCGCGGCCTCCTCAAGCTCCATTTTCGCTGGCAGAGGGCTGCAGGAGGCCATTGCGGCAAAAAACGAAGCCTTGATGAGTGGCCCACCCTGATCACACCGCTGGCCACACACACCCAAGGTCCAACACAATCCTGATGCAGCCCTCAATGAAAGGGAGGGAGAGGGGATGAGAGGTGCACCATCAGATGAAAGGGAGGGAGGATCCCCCCGTAAGATGGGGAGGGAAGGAGAGGAAATTAAGAGTGCCCCTCACACTTGGTTCCATTTTGACTAATGCTGGCTCCACTGGAAGGAGCCTGAGTGGCGTAGCAGGCTAATGCCTCCTACCAAGGCAGCATTTAACATCCAGCTGTCTGCAATTACTGTAAGTTTGAATCTCACCAGGCTCAAGGTTGACTCAGCCTTCCATCCTTTCTAAGGTAGGTGAAATGAGGACCCAGTTTGTGGGGGCAATAAGCTGACTTTGTATAAAATATACAAAAGTATGAAGGCTATTGCTTAACGCATTGTAAGCCGCCCTGAGTCTCCGGAGAAGGGCGGCATGTAAATAAAATAAAATTTAAAAAAAACCAAGTGGCCCTGTTGCCTCTTCCTGGACTGTGAACAGGACACTCTTAAGTGCTTTTGCTGCCTGATCCACACAGAAAAACACCAGGCCGAGGCTAGCATATCCTGGTCCATTTAATGGTTGCCTGGCAATAGGAACAAAACAGGGCTTCCCATATCCTGGGGAGAAGCTGAAGTGGGAGAGGAGTCTCTGCTGGCCAGCCAGGTTGCAGAGCAGGGAGCCAAAAGGGGGAAAGCCCAGCCTAGATCCGGATGTTCACCTGTTCTCAGCAGGGTCTTGTTCCCGTACGAAAGGTACTTCTCCAGCCAATTAATGCAGTACTCATCCAGGTAGAACTTCAGTTTCTGATTGAATCCTGGAATAGCATCCCATTTCCTCTGGGTGATCTGGGCCTGGGAGTCAAGAGCCACCCAGCTGGCTGTCTCCTTGTCGAAGGTGAGGAAGGTCTTCCCATCGTATCCATGATGCTCAAACCCTAGTTTGCTCCCGTCTTCTCGGACCTCACAGCCGAACGTCTGCTGTATCATGTGAAAGCCTGAAAGAGGAACAGGAGGGTGGTTTGGGGAGTTCTTAGGAGAGGCCTCTCTCATTGCAGGACTTGGACACTGGAAAGAGACACTGACTCCATTGCCATTTCCTCCCTGGCATTCAAGTGGTGCAGTGGCCTAAAGGTGGAGCTCTCGCCTCACAATCAGGAGGCTGTGAGTTCGATCCTAGGTACAGGCAGATATTTCTCTCTCTGGGCACACTGAGAATATATTTGCTGAACAAAAACTCCGCATTGGCGACAGGAAGAGCATCTGGCCATGAAATGCTAGCTCCATTTAGTTGCCCAGACTCCATCCCACGAGGGATTATGGGGTCGTTAAAAGATGATGATTCAAGGGGAAAAAGTCTCCCCATCAATCCCCCTTTTGTCCTCCATTGATGTCAACCTGCGTCTCCCCTGAACCTTGCCTTGCCAGGAAAAGGACAGGTGGCAAGTCCCTCTTTCGTTTCTCTAAATCAGAAATGGCAGTGGCGGATCTCAAGAAAAGATGGTGGCACAGAAGAAATGGGGGGATGGAGCCTCTTCTGTCTAATTTTTGCCTTAGGCAGCGGGTTGGACTAGAAGACCTCCGAGGTCCCTTCCAGCCCTAGGATTCTAGGTCTAGGATTCTTGCTGACACCCCACCCCCCCCAAGATGGCAAAAGGGGAGGCCTTTTGGCTGAGGAATTCTGGGAGTTGAAGTCCACAAGTCATAAAGTTGCCAAGGTTAGAGACCCCTGCTTTACAGGCTTCTCTAAGAGGTTTACAGAGTCAGCCTATTGCCCCCAACAATCTGGCTCCTCATTTTACCCATCTGGGAAAGATGGAAGTCAACTTCAAGCAGGTCAGGATCGAACTCCTGGCAACGTGAGCAGAGTTATCCTGCAATATTGCATTCTAACCACTGCCCCTATCCCGGCTCCTTGTACTATATAATGTTTGTTTACATTAAAACATTTCAGTAACTGTAATCTGCACAAAGGAATTCAGTTGTGGGCAGGGAAATAATTATTTTGTAGAGCCATAAAATATTTTTAAATAACTTTAAATATTTTTAAAAGCCGAGGTGGTGCAGTGGTTAGAGTGCAGTACTGCAGGCTACTTCAGCTGACTGCTAGCTGCAGTTCGGCAGTTCGAATCTCACCAGGCTCAAGGTTCCATCCTTCCGAGGTGGATAAAATGAGGACCCAGATTGTTGGGGGCAATAGGCTGACTCTGTAAACCGCTTAGAGAGGGCTGTAAAGCACTGTGAACAGATATATAAGTCTAAGTGCGATTGCTATTTAATTTTTTTTTTTAAAAACAGCTTTTTTCCTGGGAGAGACGTCTTTTCTCTCCTCCCTCCTCCTCCTGGGGAGGGGAGGGGAATATAGGGCAGGAGGAGCCACACAACCCATCACTCACCTTCGCTCTGTTTGTAGCGATTCCTCAGAATCTCCAGGTTTCTTCTGAACCCCTTCTCATTGAGACGTCCGATATGGCTCTGACTGTCCCAATATTCCTTCTCCAACTTCTCCATCCAGGAGACTCGAGGCCGCTCCTTCCTGCTGTTGCTGTCGTAGGAAGAGAAGAGTTGGCCGTCCACGTAACCCACAGTAACATAGTAGAACCGTCCCTGACTGGGGTCCGAGATGTAGTTTTGGAAATACTTCAGGGAGTGGGAGCCTGAAAAGGACCCAGAGAGGCAGAGTTAGGAGGCTTCAGCTGAGAGACCCTCATCCAAGGGGCGTAGCGGCCCCTAATTTGAAGATTTGGGGAGGAAGGAGGAGAATCCCAATCGCTTCCTGGGGAGAAATGGGAAGGCAAAGGGGAAAGTGAAGGGAGCAACAATGAAACCACACAGCCCCCCCGGATCTTCCTGCTCTGCCTTCTGATGGGAAATTCCTCTTCTAGTTCTCCAAAAGCACCTTGACGGCAGGACAAGAAGAAACGGATGAAAACTAATCAAGGAGAGAAGCAACCTAGAAATAAGGAGAAATTTCCCGACAGTTAGAACAATTAATCAGTGGAACAACTTGCCTCCAGAAGTTGTGAACGCTCCAACTGCCAGGGTTCCAAGTAACAGACCCAATGCAATCAAACCTCTGAGGCCTAAGTGTTCCTCTAAGTACAGATTTATTAGGCGTCATATTGGCACATCTGGTGAAAACACAACTGAAGGTCCCGCGGTTTTCCCCACATATTGTATTGTATTGTATTATATTAATATTGTATTATATTAATATTGTATTATATTAATATTGTATTATATTAATATTGTATTATATTAATATTGTATTATATTAATATTGTATTATATTATATTATAATTAATATTATAATATATTAATTATGGGGCAGGTATATATTTATGTATGTAGCAGAGGTGGGTTTCAGCCGGTTCTGACCGGTTCTGGAGAACCAGTAGCGGAAATTTTGAGTAGTTCAGAGAACCGGCAAATACCACCTCTGAGAGGCCCTACCCCCATCTATTTTCTACCTCCCAAGTCCCAGCTGATTGAGTCCCAGCTGATCGACTTGGTCTTCTTTGGTTGTCCTGCACACAGAGCTGGAAAGCAGGTTAGTGGGGTGGGGAGGGAATGGAGATTTTACAGTATCCTTCCTTTCCCCTGGAGTGGGGTGGGGTGGGAATGGAGATTTTGCAGTATCCTTCCCCTGCCATGCCCACCAAGCCACGTTCACAGAACCGGTAGTAAAAAAATTTGAATCCCACCACTGATATGTACGTAGCATGTGTACAAGTGTATTATGTATGTATTTGAGTAGATATTCACTTTCCCTTGAGAGCAGGCAACAGCATTTCATTTTTAATGTGGGCCAGTGTGCTTACAGTAAATAATAATAATAATAATAATAATAATAATAATAATAATAACAACAACAACAACAACAATAAAGTTATCTGATCTTTTCTTGCCCCTCTGGCCTTACCTGGATATACTGCCTTCCCCTCCCTTCCCCCCCCCCATTTCATAAAATCTCCCCTAAAATCTGCACCTAACAGCAATCCATGCTGACCCTCAGTGAGGCGAGAATGGATTTTTCCTGTGAATGAAAAGTTGGGATAACCAGATGGGGGTTTCCTGCTGCTTTGAGGGTCCTAGGGTTGGAGCCCCCCTTTTCCATTCCATTCCCACTGCTGATTATCCCAGGCACCTGCAATACATCAGATTTACTCTGGATCTCAAATATTTTCTTCCATTTCTACAGAAGATGCTCAGGAAATTCCCCTCTTCTGGTAGTGATCCTGCCTTTTGTCAGCACATGGAAATCTAAAAATGCCCCTCGGCCAGTTTGGGAAGATGGCCATCTGGGCTGTCCAACTCTTTATACAATGAACGTCTCTCCACAGGAAGCTCTAAGATCAGAGTGTCTCAAACTCTGTGTGAACTCCAACTCCCAGAATTCCCTCTCACCCTGCAGAAACTCATGGGCTCTCCCAGTGATGAAATCCAAATTTTTTTACTACCAGTTCTGTGGGTGTGGCTTGGTGGGCGTGGCAGGGGAAGGATACTGCAAAATCCCCATTGCCTCTCCACTCCAGGGGGAAGGATATTGCAAAATCTCCATTCCCACCCCACTTTGGGGCCAGCCAGAGGTGGTATTTGCCGGTTCTCCAAACTACTCAAATTTTCCGCTACCGGTTCTCCAGAACCGGTCAGAACCTGCTGGATATCATCCCTGGGCTCTCCCCACCCTGGCCCGACCCACTGCCGAGCTGGGGCTACTTGGGAGTTCCTGCTGCTAAATCCATCTTTTCAGGTGGGGTGGGAGGGCTCATCGGCTATCCCCTCAATAATATCTGTGTGGAAAGTCCTAGAGACCCTTTGGATAAATCAAAGACAAACACAGAAAATTATTTCAATCTCTATCATGCAAATTTCTGACCCAGGAGCTTAAAATGCTTACAGCCCTTCCTTGGAAAGTCTTCCAGAGCAGCGGAGATTTTCAAAATAATTCACACTATTTATTTGGGCATAACCTGTGTCTGCGCGGAAAAAGGCAGAACATAGAATAATAGAGTTGAAAGGGACCTTGGAGGTCTTCTAGTCCAACCCCCCGCTCAAGCACTAGATCCTATATACTATTTAACATAAATGGCTGTCCAGTCTATTTTTGAAAGCCCCCAGTGTTGGAGCACCAACAACTTCTGAAGGCAACTTCTGTTCCATTAGTTGATTGTTCTCACTGTCAGAAAGTTCCTCCTCATTTCTAGGTTGAATCTCTCCTTGGTCAGTTTCCATCCATTATTCCTTGTCTGTCCTTCATTATTCCTTGTCTGGCCCTCCCTTGATGTTGATGCGTGGTGGTGCAGTCTTAGAATGCAGTATTTCAGGCTAATTCTGCCGACTGTTAGCAATTCGATTCCCACCAGGCTCAAGGTTGACTCAGCCTTCCATCCATCAAGGTTGGTAAAATGAGGACCCAGATTGTTGGGGATAATATGCTGACTCTGTAAAACTGCTTAGAGAGGGCTGTAAAGCACTGCGAAGCGGTGTATAAGTCTAAATGCTATTGCTATTGCTGTTGATTGCTCTCACTGTTAGGAAATGTCTCTTTAGTTCTTTTTTTTTTTTAATTTGATTTATATGCCGCCCTTCTCCGGAGACTCAGGGCGGCTTACAATGCGCTAAGCAATAGCCTTCATACTTTCGTATATTTATACAAAGTCAGCTTATTGCCCCCACAATCTGGGTCCTCAATTTACCTACCTTAGAAAGGATGGAAGGCTGAGTCAACCTTGAGCCTTGGTGAGATTCGAACCTGCAATAATTGCAGGCAGCTGATGTTAATAACAGGGCTTTAGACCACTGTACTATACAAGGCTCTAGTTCTAGGTTGCTTCTCTCCTTGGTTAGTTTCCATCCACTGTTTCTCGCCTTGGCTTCTGGGGCTTTGAAAAATAGTTTGATCCCCCCATCATCTTTGTAGGAGCCCCTTATTTATAGGAACACTGCTATCATGTCACCCCTCGTTCTTCTTTCCATTAGACTGGACACACCCAACTCCTGTAATTGTTCTTTGTACATTTTAGCCTCCAGCCCTGTACAGGATCTGCACAGCCAGAGAAATAAAGGCCAAAGTCTTGTTTCCTCTGGGTGTGTCTTCCAGTCCTTCCCAGTCCCAAGGCAAAGGCCACGGAGTCCTTCCTACTGCTCCCTACAATTCCAGCAGCTTCTCAGAGCCATTGGGGAAGGAGTGGCCCAACTCTACTTCCAGTTCTGGGTAGATGTTAGAATCCAGAAGGATCAGAGTTTTTCCCTAACCGCAAGAGAGAAGGGGGGGGGGGATTTAACTCTGTTCATGACAGAGCAATGAGAAGGTATATATATTTAGTTTGTATGTTGTGATTTGTATTGTTTTTTGTAATTTTAGGATTGTGAATATTTTGTATAGTTTTTAATTTTTTTTAAATTCAATAAAGTTTGTTTTTTTAAAAAAAAAAGAGAGAGAGAGAGAGAAGGTCTGAAATCTGGCCTAGAGGAGACCCCCCGATGACTGCAACCCAAGCTGAAAAAATCCCAAGGCTGAAAAATCCTGACTACCATCGAACAATAATACTTTCTGCATATTTTTAATTCTGCAAAACGGTCTCATGTTGGGGAGGGGATTGGAGACGGAAGGAGGAGACCCTGGGGAGGAAAATCTCTACCTGCCCCAGAAAGTCCTGTTTTCAAGAGGCCACTGGACTTTCTGCTTTTCCTTCGGAGACGTTTCACTTCTCATCCAAGAAGCTTCTTCAGCTTCTTTGATTATATTCAAAACAAGTATCAGACAAGAAAATACCAAATAGCTTATGAATGAATGTTAACTTTAGATGTATTATGTTACTTATAGTGGAGTTAAGGTTCTAGGGGGGGATTTGTTAGTTTAAGGACAGCTAGGTTAATTTAGCTTATGATTGTTAATTGAAATACCCTGTATTTTGCTCTGGGAAGTCTGGGTGGGAGGGTGGGAAGGGGTATTGGGGGGATGGGGGGAGGGAAAAAGGGTGGGGGGAATATTGGGGGGGGAATCTTTGTTGTGTAAAACTTTTTTTTTTTTTTAAAAAGAAGCTTCTTCAGCTCTGACTTCCATTCCCCAGTCAGAGCTTCCAAAGAGCTTCTTGGATGAGAAGCCAAAGGTCTCCGGAGAAAAACCAGGAAGTCCAGTGGCCTCTTGAAAAAAAAAAAAGCACCTTTAGGACAGCCATGATCTGGATGACGGAGAATCTCCATAGACGCCCCAGAAAGAAACTCTTGAGGATATTAGGGTTTAGGGTGCCCAGGGTAGGGGGATAGGAGGAGGATGGAAGAGAAATTAATAAAGGAGGGAAGTAACCTAGAACTAAGGAGAAATTTCCTGACAGTAAGAACAATTAATCAGTGGAACAACTTTCCTTCAGAACTTGTGAAGGCTCCCAACACTGGAAGTTTTAAAGATGTCGGATAACCATTTGTCTGAAGTGGTATAGGGTTTCCAGCCTAGGACTAGAACGGGGGTCTCCAACCTTAGCAACTTGAAGACTTGTGGACTTCATCAACTCCCAGAATTCCTCAGCCAGCAAAGCCACAAGTCCACAAGTCTTCAAGTTGCCAGCCTTGGAGACCCCTGGACTGGGAGACCTCCAAGGTCCCTTCCAAGTCTGTTATTCTATTCTAAGATCATAAGGGAGGGTTCTTTAGGGAGGTGCTTCTCTGGGGACTCTGACCCTGCTGCATTCACACTGCAACCTTTAACCCAAGAGCAGAGTCCCCTCAATGCTTTGTTGTCCCCCCTGAAAGTAGCCAAAGAGGGAGCGGGTGTGGGGTGTGGGGTGGACCAGAAAGAGGACAGAAGCAGGATTCTATTTCTGAGAATAATTATTTTTAGGAGGATTTAGAGAGATTCCCTGGATGGATTCCCAGCAGAAGTCAAAGGGGCCGGAATCCCCGATGCCCCTTAAGGACTCACCCCCGAAGCAGCCCTCCCGTAAGGTGATGACCGCCAGCACCAAAAGCGACAGGGGCGCAGGGCGCGGAGCCATCCTATCCGCCAACCTCTCCCTGCGCTCCGCTTCCTTGAATTCGCGGACAAAGCAAGCGGCACCCCGGATAAACAAACCAGCAGCGCAGCAATCAGGAGCGAGCCAGCGATTGGCCCAAAGCTCAACGAATAGTAAAAAAAAAAAAATCGTCCTCATGTCGTCATGGTTGCTAGGCAAACGTTCCAGGTGCAACCTCGGGAAAAGAAAAACGAAAGTTCTTCCCAGGGATTCTGCCTCTTGGGGGAGGGGCAGAACTGCGGGGCTGGGAAAAGAAGGGGGAGGGTTATCTGAGCCTGGACTGGGGGGGGGACCACGATTGGGTCCCCCTCACACCCCGCACAGACCCTTGTAGCCGGGGGTCAGGTGGAGGTCAGAAGTACACAAGTGATCTTAGGTTTGTATGAAAATGAAGGGAAACAATAATAAGGATATAATACATAATACGAGAATATGATATACTGGTACACTAGATTCTGTAACTATTAGGTTCCTGTAATACATATATGCCTTTGTATTTGTATCACATATATTATGCCTTTATATTTGTAGCTCCTGTAGCAAACACATTCTGTTATTAGGCCCCTGTAATGAAAGCCAAGCTGTCTCAGGAATTCTGGGAGTTGAAGTCCACAGGTTGTAAAAGAGCTACAATTGCCCACCCCTACACTGGTTAATTGCTCTCACTGTCAAGAAATTTCTCCTTATTTCCAGGTTGAATCTCTCTTTGTTCAGTTTCCATTCATTATTCCTTGTCCGGCCTTCAGGTGCTTTGGAAAATAGGTTGTCCCCCTTCTCTCTGTGGCAGCCCCTCAAATATTGGAAGACTGCTATCATGTCTCCTCTGGTCCTTCTCTTCACTAGACTAGCCATGCCCAGTTCCTGCAACCGTTCATCGCATGATTTAGCCTCCAGTCCCCTAATCATCCTGGTTGCTCGTCTCTGCACTTTTTCTAGAGTCTCAACATCTTTTTTATAGTGTGGTGACCAAAACTGGATGCTTAGTAAATGTGGTCTTCCTAAGACCTTATAGAGTGGTATTAGTACCTCGCTTGATCTTGATTGTATCCATGTTAAGACTTTAGTTTTCTTTACATTGAATTTCAGCATTCAAGTCTGTCAAGATCCATCTGGATCTTGAGCCTATCATCTAGGGCCGTGATGGCGAACCTATGACACGCGTGCCACAGGTGGCACGCGGAGCCGTATCTGTGGGCACGCGAGCGTTGCCCTAGCTCAGCTCCAGCATGCATGCGTGTGCCGGCCAGCTGATTTTTGGGCCTTTTGGGCCCACCGGAAGTCAGGAAATGGGCCATTTGCGGTCTCCAGAGGGCCTCTGGAGGGGTGGAGAAGGCTGTTTTCGCCCTCCCCAGGCTCCTAGAAAGACTCTGGAGCCTGGGGAGAGCGAGAAATGGGCCTACTTGCCATCGCATGCCAAAAGTGGGGGGAGTGTGGGGGGGTGTCACGCATGCGCAGGGGACATAGAATTATGGGTGTGGGCACATGCGCGAGCAACCTCCCCACACTCCCCCCACTTTTGGCACGCGATGGCAAAAAGGTTAGCCATCACTGTTCTAAGTTTCACGCAATGCAATCCAGAGGAACACCAAATCCAGTTCTCTGCCTCTCTATTCTTTACCACAAAACACACCAGCTTGTGAGATCCCTAGCTTGTGAGATTGAGATCAATTCCTGTCAGCCCTAATCTCCTCCTAAAAAAATTATGTTAGGCATACGCAGCACCCTTTAGTGTGGTGCAGTGGCCTAGAGGTGGAGCTGTCGCCTCACAATCAGGAAGGCTGTGAGTTCGATCCTAGGTAGAGGCAGATATTTCTCTCTCCGGGCACAATGAGAATATAGCTGCTGAATAGAACTCCGCATTGGCAACAGGAAGGGCATCCGGCCGGTATACGCTCAGCTCCATTTGGTCGCCCAGACTCCACTCTGCAAGGGATTATGGGGTCATTAAAAGATGATGATGATACGCAGCACCCTTTAGGGCACGGGTGTCAAACTATCACGTCACATGACATCACATGACTTTTTTTGCATTTGGGAAGCTGGTGTGAGGATGGCCTGCGTGTGATGCATCCGGCCTACGGGCCGCCAGTTTGACAGCCCTCCTTTAGATCTTCCAGGGCGGGGGAGGCAGTTGTGCGATTATACAACCCCATGTCTCCTCTCACAACCCCCCCACCAAACACCCTCTAGGTAAGAACAGACTAGCCAACTGCACTTCACCTATTAAAAGCTCATTTATTGTGAGAAATAAGTGCTAATGATCTGATCCCGGACTTCTACTCCCTGAGGATCTTGTTCTACCATGCTGTCGGTCTCCAGGTATGGAGGCACAGGGACCTCAGTGTCCACCCCTTGTCCTCCGTTGATGATAGGCAGCTGGCGTCTCAAGGCCATGTTATGAAGCATGGCGCAGACTACAAAAACCTTCGCCACTTTCTCCGGGCGGAGCATCAAGCGCCCCCCTGTGGAGTGAAGGCAGCGGAACCTCATCTTGAGCTGCCCAAAAGCCGTCTCCACCACCATCCGCGTCGTCTTGTGGGTTGTGTTGTAGCGCGCCACGGGCTCGGGGCCGTCATCGGCGTGCGGGGTCATGAGGAAAGACCGCAAAGGATACCCCGAGTCGCCTGTGGAAGAGAGGAAGCAAGTGTCAGCACACAAGGGTACAGGTAGTGCTCGACTTATAAACAGTTCGTTTAGTGACCGTTCGGTTACAAGGGCCCCGAAAAAAAGGCACTCATGATCCTTTGTCACACTTATTTATTTATTTCGTTCAATTTATATGCCGCCCTTCACACTTAACACCACAAAAACTAAAGAACTTATAATTGACCTCAGGAGGAAGAGAGATGTACATCTACCATTGTACATAAATGGTGAGGAGGTGGAGAGGGTGGGTAGTTTTAAATTTCTGGGCATTTATATCTCGGAGGACCTCTCATGGACTATGAATGCTCACATGCTAGTGAAGAAGGCACCAAAGAGGCTGTATTTCCTCAGAATGCTCAGGAAGATATATATGTATCTCGGCATCTACTTCCGTCCTACTATCGCAGCACCATTGAGAGTGTCCTGACATACAGCATTCTTGCATGGTATGTATGTATGTATGTATCTATGTATGTATGTATGTATTTATTATTAGTTTGATTTATATGCCGCCCTTTTCCAGAGACTCAGGGCGGCTTACAATGCTTTTAAGCAATAGCCTTCATACTTTTGTATATACCTGCTTAGTAGGGCTTTCGGGCCCCCCCTAAGCGGCGGTGTTCTTTTTTATACAAAGTCAGCTTATTGCCCCCACGATCCGGGTCCTCATTTTACCTATCTCGAAAGGACGGAAGGCTGAGTCAACCTGGAGCCTGGTGAGATTTGAACTTGCAGTAATTGCAGGCAGCTGGTGCTACTTAATAGCACTTTAGTCTGCTGCGCCACCAAGGCTCTTGGTGCACTTATGACCATTTCAGCCTCTCCAGGGTGGACAGATGCTTGGCAACTGACTCATATTTATTCAATTAATCAGAATAGAGCTGGAAGGGACCTTGGAGGTCTTCTAGACCAGCCCCTTGCTCAAGCAGGAGACCCTATACCAGTGATGGCTAACCTTTTTGCCATCGTGTGCCAAAAGCAGGGGGAATGCGGGGAGGTAGCCCAAGTGCGTGGCCACACCCATAATTCAATGCGCCCCCCCCCCCCCCCCCCTTTAGCCCGCGATGGCACGGTGGGCCCAGTAGGCCCGTTTTTCACCTCCCCCAGGCTCCAGAGGCTTTCTAGGAGCCTGGGGAGGGTGAAAACAGCCTTCCCCACCCCACACCGGAGGCCCTCCGGAGGCCGGAAACAGCCCATTTCCCAACTTCTGGTGGGATTGGAAGGCCCAAAAATCAGCCGGACGGCGCACGCATGGGTGCTGGAGCTGAGCTATGGCAATGCTTGCGTGGCCACTGATATGGCTCCGTGTGCCACCTGTGGCACCCGTGCCATAGGTTCACCATCATGGCCCTATATCATTTCAGACAAGTTGTCCAGTCTCTTCTTAAAAGCCTCCAGTGATGGAGTACCTACAATTTCTGGAGGCAAAGCTGTTCCAGTGGTTAATTGTTCCCACTGTTAGGAAGTTTCTCCTTAATTCCAGGTTGCTTCTCTCCTTGATTAGTTTCCATCCATCGTTTCTTGTTCTGCCTTCTGGGGCTTTGGAAAATAAGTTGACCCCCTCTTCTTTGGGGCAGCCCCCCAAATATTGAAATACTATCATGTCCCACCCCAGTCCTTCTTTTCTCTGGGCTAGCCAAACCTAAATTTTGTGACTATTCTCCATATGTTTTAGTCTCCAGGCCTTTAATCGGAGTTACGGAGGATCCCGGATCTTCGTGCCTTCCGCCGTGAGCTGAAAACTTTCCTGTTCTACCAGGGGGGCCTGGCCTAATTCTTCCCTTTGTCCCCTTCTTTTATAAAAATAATTTAAAAATTTTAAATTGTAAAAATATTGTAATATTTGGGGTTTTAATGTTTTAGAATTGGGATTTTAAATAATTGGGGCCATTGTTTAATTCGGTTTTATTTGGCTTTTGAATTTTGTATGTATGTTTTTTAACTTTTGGCTGTTCACCGCCCTGAGTCCCCTTGGGGAGAAGGGCGGTATATAAATCTAAATAAATAAAATAAATAAAAATAAATAATCATCTCTGTTGCTCTTTTATTGCGCTTTTTCCAAAGTCTCAACATCTTTTTATTTATTTAGGACGGTTACAGAGTCCTGGAATCATGTGATCCAGGGGTGAAATCTACTTACCTTCCCAACCGGTTCAGAAGTGTGCGGACTCTCTACGCGCATGTGCAAACTCTTCTGGTAATAAACAAATTACTTCCTGGTTAGAACCAGGAAGTAATGACGACCAGGTGGGTGGGCGGAGCCTCGCGCCGCCATCACTACCGGTTCTCTGAACCACCGGCCGCAATCACTACTGGTTCGGCCAAACCTGTCTGAACCAGGAGCATTTCACCCCTGATGCGATCCTCTTTTGCCACTTTCTGACAAGCGAAGTCAAATTCATGTAACCATGTTACTAGCTTAACAACTGCGTCGACTCATTTAACTACCGTGGCAAGACAGATCGTAAAATGGGGCAAAACTCACTGAGCAAGAAAAACGGGCTCAATTGTGGTCATAAGTTGAGGACTACCCGTACTCCGGGAATTCCCTCCTTCCTCCCCATCTCCCAGCCGTCCCTGCTTCAAAATGGACAGCTCACCCCCCACAGGAAGAGCTTACCTAAGAGCCACCCCTTCCCTTCCGGCCACGACTCCAGCAACCTTTGCAACTGGGAGAGTTGGAAGATCCGTGCGTCGTGGACGCTTCCGGGGAACTTGGCCAAGACGTGAGTAAAACAACCCGAGGCGTCGCAAGTGGCCTGCACGTTGAGGCTGTGGAAGTTGTGGCAATTTCGGTACAGCGCCGGCATGTCTGCGGGGGCTATAATAGGCACGTGGGTGCAGTCCACAATCCCAATGACGTTGGGGAATCCCGCGATGTCGAAGAACGCTTCCCTGGTCCGTCGCAGCTCCGAGTCAGTGGTAGGAAACGTGATGTGCTCGTGTACGTGACGCAACATGGCCTCCAGGAACGCATCCAAGCAGCGGCTGACGGAAGATTGGGATACCCGCAAGTTATCTCCCGTCATTCTCTGGAAGGAGCCGGTGCCGAGAACCTGGAGAGCTATCAGGACTTTTTGTAACGTCGGAATGTGCCGTCGACTCGCGGAGGCCCCGTCCAGGTAAGGGGCCAAGAGAGTGCACAGGTCCTGGATGGCCTGACGGTCCAGCCGGAAGCGGGTCAAGCACTCCTCGTCGGACACCTGGAGCTCGTGGGTGCGCATCCGGATGAGGCGGGTTCGACGGGGAGGCCGCCGGCTGTGGAGCTCGAGGTTAGTGGCGTAGACCAGATCCAGCAGGCCTTCGTCATCAGAGCTGCCCTCTTCTGGATAGAGAGGGAGTGGGGGCCCCCTCCGCGGTTCCACCTGTCTGAGAGATCCTGCAGGGCCAAGCAGCAGAAGGAGAAAAAGCAGTTGTCATCTTATTTTATTTCTTGGATTTATATGCTGTTAAGTGTTAGAGCTTTATATATGTTATTTACAGTATATGTCACTTATCTGTCTGTCTCTCTACCTATCCATCCATCCATCTACCGTGTTTCTCCAAAAGGACGACTCACCTTGAAAAGAAGCCCTATCACGTTTTTGAGTATATGCGATCAAATTAAGCCCCACCCACAAAATTAGCCTGAATGAAAAGAGCCTTGGATAGTACAGTGGTCTAAAGCACCCTGTTATTAACACCAGCTGCCTGCAATTATTGCAGGTTCGAATCTCACCAAGGCTCAAGGTTGACTCAGCCTTCCATCCTTTCTAAGGTAGGTAAATTGAGGACCCAGTTTGTCGGGGCAATAAGCTGACTTTGTATAAATATACAAAAATATGAAGGCTATTGCTTAGCGCATTGTAAGCTGCCCTGAGTCTCCGGAGAAGGGCGGCATATAAATCAAATTTTTTTAAAAAAATTAAAAAATGAAGACCTCGCCCACTCCGGAGTGCAGGAGGTGGGCCGAGGCACACAGGTAAAAAATAAGCTAGGGTGGGGATGGAGGAGTGGAGCTGCCCTACTTACCAGGCCTCGCACAACCTGTAGGCCGTGGCCCAATACCAGGCTGCGGCCTATTGGCAACCAGACCCCACTCCCATGAGAATGGGTGCTCACTTACTCTTCCCACAAAACCTTTCCCTTCCCCCCCTCCCCTTTGTTCTGGGCCACCAACCCAAAAAAGTTGGGGAACTGTGTTCTAGTCCAACCCCCTTTCAAGCAAGATGCCATGTAATTGCTTCACTCAACGACTGCAACCCCAGCATTCCCTATCACAGTCATTAATCGGGTAGCATGAAAGAGCTGCTTGCCAGAGGGACTCAGTCTCATGTGAGGTTAAATTCCTGCGGAAGCAGAGATGCCCTCCACAACAGTCTCAGTTTCTCATGGGGCCCCTTGGGAAAATTAATTGCCCACCCTTTATTTAAAGGAGTAAGTCTACTATATACATAGAAAGCAGATCAGTTCCCCTGGGGAACAACTTGGCAGGGACTAAGGCTTCAACATTCTTAAGAACTTTTCATATTGTTCCTCCCTCCACAATACCCTAAGATAGTCCTCAGCTTATGACCATAATTGGGATTGGAACAGCCATTGCTAAGTGATGCAATTGTTAAATAAATTGTGCCCAATTTTAGGCCCCCTTTTGCTGTGGTCATTAACCACATTGCTGTGGTTGAGCGAATCCCGTCTCCCCCTTCGACTTTGTTTTTCAGAAGCAACCAAGAAGATCGCAAATGGCAATCGTGACTCTCTGGGACACTGCAACCATCAAAAATAATTCCAGTTGCCAAGCACTCCAATTTTGATCATCTGACCACAGGAACGTCGCAAGGATCGTAATTTCCAATCCTGGCTGAAAGTCCACAAAAAAAAAAAGAGAGCTACAATTGAGATTGGCTCCAAGGACCAAAACAGACTGAGAAATCAAGATGGGCCCCCCATAACCAAGTGAATTGGGAGTGTTACCTAAATTGCCGTGTTCCTCTTCGTCGGTTTCTTGCTTGGCTTCTCTGAAAAGAGGCTCTGGCACGGCGACGGACGGAGGCTGTTCGGCCTCGGCCTCTGGAGAATCCTCGTTATCCATTTCAAACAGCCCGAGCACCTGAAACAGGAAAAGATCCCATTTCAGAACAAGATCCAGAACATATGAAGAACAGCTGCAGGAACTGGATATGGCCAGTCTAGAGAAAAGGACTAGGAGTGATGTGATAGCTGTGTTCCAATATCTCAGGGGTTGCCTCTCAGGGGTTGCCACAAAGAAGAGGGAGTCAAGCTATTCTCCAAAGCACCTGAGGGCAGGACAAGAAGCAATGGGTGGAAACTAATCAAGGAGAGAAGCAACTCTAAGGATAAATTTCCCGACAGTGAGAACAATTAACTAGTGCAGGGGTCAGCAACCTGTGGCTCTGGAGCCGCATGCGGCTCTTTGGACCCTCTGATGTGGCTCCCTGTCAGGTGATCCCAACACTGGCTGGCCCCTCCCAGTCACTCCTTGCCTGGCCTGAGAAGAGAATCGGCCAGGGCAGAGACAGAGAGATACAGAGAGAGGGGGAGAGAGAGAGACATAGAGGGATAGGGAGAGTGGGTGGGAGAGGGAGGGAGGGGAGAGAGAAATATGTCAAAAGGATTTTGTGATTCCTGGTATTTTTTAACAACTGGTTCTCTGCCCTAATGACCGGCTGGATAGACATGGCTTGGGGGGGGGGGGAGCTTCATGTGACTGGTGGAAGTGAGTGACATAGAGTTGGCCACGCCCACCCAGGTTATGTGGCTCCCGGTGTTTTCTTTTCTGTGGGAAACGGGTCCAAAATGGCTCTTTGAGTATTTAAGGTTGCAGACCCCTGAACTAGTGGAACAGCTTGGCTGCAGAAGTTGTGGATGCTTTTTAAGAAGAGACTGGACAGCCACTTGTCTGAAATGGGATTGGGTCTCCTACTTGAGCGAGGGGGTTGGACTAGAAGACCTCCACGGTCCCTTCCAGCTCTATTCTGACTGATTGATTGATAAAGAAACACTTAAGAGTCAACGTGATAAAGGGTGATTCTGGGTAACCCCAGAAGAGCAATCGTCCCAGAGGCCTCTAGATAAAGAGTAACAAATGACAGAAAGGGGAAATCAGCAACACCATTGGAGAGGAATTGCTCCTAAAAGAAAAGGATTCCTCGGTTAATGACGGCCCCGTTTAGTAACCATTCAAAGTTACAATGCCACTGAAAATGTAACTTTCGGAACTGGTCTTTGGGTTTAACAATCGTCACAGCATCTCCACAACACAGGATCGCTCTTTTGTGAGTTTCACAGCCAACCTCCGAGGAGCAATGTTAATTGAAAATCTGGCAATAAAATACCTCCTCATCTGTATTGTGTTGGCTGGAGAATTCTGGGAGTTGAAGTCCACTCATCTTCAAGTTGCCAAGGTTGAGAAACACTGATTTAAAGGTTTGGCTTTGTTTATCCTCCATGCATTTAGTGACAAAGATTACAAGTACAGGTAGCCCTCGACTTACAACAGTTCATTTAGTGACCGTTGAAAGTTATAACACAGGACAGAAAAAAGCAATTTATGACCGTTTTTCACACTTATAACTGATGCAGCATCCCCAGTCATGTGATCAAGATTCAGACGCTTGCCAACTGACTCATATTTATGACAGTTGCAATGTCCCAAGGTCATGTGATCTCCTTTTGCGACCTTCGGACAAGCAAACTCAATGGGGAAGCCAGATTCATTTAACAACCGGGTTACTAACTTAACAGTTTCCATGATTCACTTTACAAGTGTGGCAAGAAAGTTCGTAAAGTGGGGCAAAATTCACTTAACAAACGTCTCCCTTAGCAACACAAATCTTGGGCCCAATTGTGGTCGTATGTCGAGGACTACTGGTATAAATATTATAAGATATGCTTCTCTCTCTCCTTTCATTCCTTCTAGCAATATTCTATTTATGGGTTACAGGTAGTCTTTGACATACAACCACAATTGAGCCCCAAATTTCTGTTGTTAAGTGAAACATTTGTGAGTTTTGCCCCATTTTACGACCTTTTTTTGCCACAGTTGTTAAGTGAATCATTGCAGTTGACAAGTTAGTAACATGGTTGTTAAATGAATCTGTCTTCCTCATTGATTTTGCTTGTCAAAAGGTTGCAAAAAGTGATCATATAACCTTGGGACACAGTACCGGTCATAAGTATGAACCAGTTGTCAAGCATCTAAATTTGCTGGCTGGGGAATTCTGGGAGTTGAAGTCCATGCATCTCAAAGTTGTCAAGGTTGAGAAACATTGCTCTAAATCAGGGGTGGGGAACTATGGCCCTTTTATGACTGGCTCAGGAATTCTGGGAGTTGAAGTCCGCAAGTCATAAAGGACCATCATTTCCTATGCTGGCTCAGGAATTCTGGGAGTTGAAGTCCGCAAGTCATAAAGGGACCATCGTTTCCCATGCTGGCTCAGGAATTCTGGGAGAATAGACTAGAATAGAATTTTTTATTGGCCAAGTGTGATTGGACACACAAGGAATTTGTCTTGGTGCATACGCTCTTGGTGTACATAAAAGAAAAGATACATTCGTCAAGAATCATAAGGTACAACACTTAATGATAGTCATAGGGAAACAGTCAATATAAATACCAGCAACAAGGTTACAGTCATACAGTCACAAGTGGGAGGAGATGGGTGGTAGGAAAGATGAGAAGATTAATAGTAGTGCAGACTTAGTAAATAGTTTGACAGTGTTGAGGGAATTATTTGTTTAGCAGAGTGAGGGCGTTTGGGGAAAAACTGGTCTTGTGTCTAGTTGAAGTCCACAAATCCTAAAGGAGCCATAGTTCCCCATTCTGGCTCAGGAATTCTGGGAGTTGAAGTCCACAAGTCCCAAAGGGGCCATCATTACCCACCTCTGCTAAATAAATTACTCAGGAGCAACAACAGAACAAGGCTGGTGCCAGTTGAGCTTTTCAGGAGCCTCTTTGGAGACTGTGACCCGGGGTTTAATGGGGAGAGGGGATCCAGAAGGACGTTTATCAAACCCCTTGCTCTATATCCACCCTCTCCCCCCACCCCTCCTCCCGAAACCACGGTCTTACTTGCTGTTCTTTCCTCTCCACTTCCCGCTGCATCTGCAGAAAATCCTCAGCCAAGGAAGCCGCCTGAGAGCAGGTCTCTGGCTCATGTTCCCGAACCCAGCTCTGGATCTCCGGGGGTAAAATGGCCAGGAACTGCTCCAGGATCAGCAGTTCCAGGATCTGCTCCTTGGTGTGTCTCTCCGGCTTCAGCCACCGGTGGCAGAGGTACCAGAGCTGGCTGCACACCTCGCGAGGACCTTCGGCCTCCTGGTAGCGGAACTGGCGGAAACGTTGGCGTTTCATCTCCATGCTGGCTGAGTCGTCTCCCAGAATTTCTTCCTTCACCTTGACCATCCCCGATTCTCCAATTTCTCCTGCGTCCAAGAGGTTTTGGGGCTCCGAGCTTTCCTCGCTGAGGACCAAAGGATGCCGGCTGGCCCGGCCACCCCTGGGCCACAAGCGGGTGACTGCCGGCCCCTCAGCGGAGGGAGAGAATCTCCGCCGGTCTTCTAACTCCGTGGGGCGCAGTAGATTCCTCCACCCCGAACGAGGGGAACGACTGGCGTTGTGATGCGCTTTGTGCTGGGCCGTCCTCGCTTTGGGCAGCCTCTCGTTTTTTTCTCGAGATCGGCGAGAAGCCACCGCTTTGCCCCGCCATCTTTCCTCCGGTTCTGGCGTTTCGGGTTCCTCGTCTTCCATTTTTGCTCTGCGGTGAGCTCCCTGCTCTGAGGGACCTTGGAACTGAAGGTTCGGCGTCGATCCCTGTTTTGCAGACATCCCCGGAATAGGCACGCAAATGGCCTTCCCTCCCTCCCTCTCTGCAAATGCAAGAGATTTCGGGAAATGAAGGATCTCAATTGAGCAACGGGACTGTTTTTCCGGGAAGGCGAGGCTGAGAGGGATGGAAGCTTTGTCTCAAAAGGGCACCCCGAGTCTCCAAACGAATGAAATCAGAGGTTGATGATTTAAAGTCTTTTACCTGAAGAATGGGAACAAAAACAGAAAGGGAGGGAGACTAAGAATCCCTCAACAATTTAGCCACCTCCAAATCCCTCTTGGAAAGAAGTCAGCACAGCAAGGCTTGCTGGGGAATTCTGGGAACTGAAGTCCACACATCTTAAAGTTGCCACGGTTGAGACTAAGGAGACAAACATCAAGCAATCATCATCATCTTTCAACAACCCCATAATCCCTTGCGGGGTAGAGTCTGGGCAACTGAATCAAGCTGAGTATTTACTGGCTGGAGCCCTTGAGGTGTTTTCCTCAAAATGCTGAATTTTTTTCAGCAGATTATATTCTCAGTGTGCCCAAAGAGAGAAATATTTACCTCTACCTAGGATCAAACTCACAGCCTCCTGATTGTGAGGCGAGAGCTCCACCTCTAGGCCACCGCACCACTCATCAAGCAGAAAGCAATACAGTATCCTAATCAAGGAACTATCAAAGAGAAAAACCACACCCTCACCCAGCATAAGCGGAGAAAGCTCCTGAATATAAACAAGGAAGAAATCCCTCTCTCCCACACACTGATGATGTTACCTAGTTGGGTAATGAAATGTCTGCAAGAAAATACCAAGCTCAGGGAGCACCAAGGACCCCACAGTTCCCCCCTCAAATACAATTGAATAACTGCACACTAGCTTTTCCCATCCTTACCTCCTTTTCGCAATGCTGCTCAAAAAGTTTCGATAGTTTTGGAAACTCCTTTCCCAACCCCATCTGCATAGCTGGTCAGGTGAAACCTGGGATGTTCCCTCTATCAAGTGCGGCTTCTACCAATGAGTTACAAGTCATTCCCACCCCCCTCAATTTATTTATTGTTTATTTTATTTATTTATTGGTTTGATTTATATGCCGCCCTTCTCCGGAGACTCAGGGCGGCTTACAATGCGTTAAGCAATAGCCTTCATACTTTTGTATATACCTGCTTAGTAGGGCTTTCGGCCCCCCCAAATGGTGTTCTTTTAATATATTGCCCCCACAATCCGGGTCCTCATTTTACCTACCTCGGAAGGATGGAAGGCTGAGTCAACCTTGAGTCTGGTGAGATTCAAACTTGCAGTAATTGCAGGCAACTGGCAGCTAAGTGCCATTTAACAGCGCTTTAGTCCGCTGCTCCACCAAGGCTCCTTTTATTTAATTTCCCAGAGGAATGAGCTGATCTACCAGCATGATAAAATCACAACGTATGGACATGAGAGAGAGAGAGAGAGAGAGAGAGAGAGAGAGAGAGGGAGGGAGAGGGAGAAAGATGGAAGATAGATAGATAGATAGATGAGAGATAGATAGATAGACAAATGATAGATAAATAGATAGATAATAGATAGATAGATAGACAGACAGACAGACAGACAGACAGACGAGAGATAGATGAGAGAGGGAGGAAGGGAGGGAGATTATAGAAACAGACACAGGTCATCCTCAACCCTATAATAGTTCATGTAGAAGTTACAACAGCAGTAAAAAAAAGTGACTTCTGAACGTTTACAAAGGTTGCAGCATCCCCATGTTCACATGATCAAAATCCAAGACACTTGGCAACTGACTCATATTTATGACTGCAGTGTTCCACTTAACAACTGGGACAACAAAGGTCGTAAAATGGAGCAAAACTCACTTAACAACCGTCTCACTCAGCAGCAGAAATTTGGAGCTCAATTATGGTCGTACATCGGAGGCCTACCTGAAGCTAGATACGGGTAGTCCTCAATTTATGACCACAATTGAGCCCAAAATTTAGGTTGCTAAGTGAGAGAGTTGTTAAAGTGAGTTTTGCTTCATTTTATGACCTTTCTTGCCCTTCTTGTTAAGGGAATCACTGCAGTTGTTAAGTTAGTTAGTAACACGGTTGTTAAGTGAATCTGGTTTCCCCATGGACTTTGGTTGTCAGAAGGTTGCGTAAGGGGATCCCGTGACCCTGGGACACTGCAACCGTCATAAATGTGAGTCAGTTGCCAAGACTCCAAATGCAAATCATGTAACCGTGGGGATATTGCAAAGGTCTTAAGTGTGAAAAACGGTCTCAAGTCACTTTTTTCAGTGCCACTGTAACTTCAAATGGTCACTAAATGAACTGTTGTAAGTCGAGGACTATCTGTAGATGATAGATAGATGCTGGCTGGATAGATAGATATAGGTAAATAGATATAGATAAATTGATAGATAATAGATAGATATAAATAGATAGATATAGATAGAGAGATAGATAAATAGATATAGGTAGATAGAAATTTTTGTAATGGACTTGGCAAGAACGAAGATAGAAGAGATAATAGAAAAAAATAAATTTTTGGAGATAACACCGAGATGTCACTTGGAAGAAGTGAATGATGTACTAAATGTTTGTTTGTCTGAAAAAAATAAAAAACTTTTTAAAAAAATGATATAAAGAGATAGAGAGATATAGATGTATATAAATAGATATAGATATAAATAGATATATAGGTATAGGTAAATAGATATAAATAGATAGATATATTTTTATAGATATAGATATAGATGTATATAAATATAGATAGATATATCTTTTTTATATATCTATTTTATATATCTATTTATATTTATATCTAGATAGATAGATATAGAGAGACAGACAGAGATAGAGATCTAGAGATTGATAGATGGATAGATGGATAGATAATGGATGGACAGATACCTAGCATCTTCATTTGCAGGACAGGCTAATTTTTACTTTAATCTCAGTTACTGGGTAACCAGGGGAAATAAGTTATAGGAACCCATCCATTGAATGAGACACATCCCTGAATCTGACTAGCCGGTGGCCTTGCGCAGCACAGGTTTTCTTAGGTTCTTGTCACTAAAATGCAAAAAAGCTCTTAAAACAATAAGCAAGAGCATCAGTCCTTGCAGCTCATTTCAGCCTATTTGTAATGAGATCTTACCTGGTTTACACACCCCGCAGGCACCCTCTTACGCCGAAATCTGGCATCTTCTGGTCATTCTTATGAAGTTCAGAGCTGGAAAAAAGGGCACACGAAAACGCACAGATTAGAACAAGGTTTCTCAGCCTCAACCACTGTAAGATGAGTGGACTTTTAACTCCCCAGAATTCCCCGGTCAGCATAGGAAACGCCGGATTAGAGAAAAAAACCTCGCACGCACGTAAGAACACACATTAAGGAAAAGGCCCAAACGCACGAAGAGGGGCGCCGATGGGGAAACCTGCAGTTCAAACACTGATGACGTTACCTAGTTTGGTAATGAAATACCTGCAAGAAAAACCACCAAGCTCAGAGAGCATCAAGGACCCCACAGATTTTCCACTCTATTTATAGCCCAACTGTCTAAAATCACCTGATTCAACAGCTTTCCAGGCCTTAGGACACAGTGGAACATCCATTCCTTTATTGTCACTTTATGCCCCATACAATATTTATTTATTTATTTAATTTATTTAATTTATTTAATTAAATTTATATACCGCCCTATTCCCGAAGGACTCAGGACGGTGAACAGCCAAGAGATAAAAACACATATAGTACAAACGTTAAAAGTCATTTAAAAATACATTAAATATTTTGGCCCACAAACAAATTTAAAACACCCCAATTTATAAAACAAATATAAAACAATTTAAAAGGGAGGTTAGGCCAGACCAGCCTGCTGGAATAAAAATGTTTTGAGGGCACGGCGGAAAGTGCGCAAATCTGGGATCCTCCATATCTCCGGGGGGGGGGAGCTCGTTCCAGATGGTAGGTGCCCCCACAGAGAAGGCTCTCCCCCTTCTCTTAAAATAAAATATTGCTTTTAAGATTACGCTTTGCTCAAGAACATCCCCCAGTTAGTCAAATTGGGATGGATTGTGCATATAAATAAATGAATAAAGGGGGTAGAAATAATATATACCAGGTGGTCCTGGATTTACAGCATCAGCTACACTCATAATTTCTGTTGTTAAGCAAGGCAGTTGTTAAGTGAGTTCTGCCCCATTTTACCTTTCTTGCCCTAGCTGTTAAGTGAATCACCACAGCTGCTAAATAACACGGCTGTTAAGTGAATCGGTTGACTTTGCTTGTCAGAAGGTCGCAAAAGGGGCTCCCACGACCCTGGGAAAAATGGCAACCGTCATAAAAAAACAGGCCAGCTGCTAAGTTGATCACATGACCCTAGGGATGTTGCAACGGTCGTAAGTGTGGAAAAGCAGTTATGTCATTTTTTTTTCAGTGCCGTTGTAACTTCAAACGGTCAGTAAATGAACTGTTGTAAGTCGAGGACTACCTGTGATTTCCAGAGTCAAAGCAAGAGAAGGAATGGACACCCTTAGGGCCTGCGAAATACCTCCACCATCGCACTTTAAACCTCCAGCACACATACAGTTTCAACACGTAGCATATTTGTGTATTAGGAAGTAGCAATCAGAGATAAAAACAAGCATATTATGCCTGAATAAATAAATAATAGAAAGGCCCATTACAGGTAATCCTCAACTTACAACTATTCACTTAGCGAACAACAGCACTGAAAAAAAAGTAACTTATGTCTGTCCTTGAACTTACAACTGTTGCAGTACTCCCACAATCACGTGATCAAAATGGCAACCAGCATGGATCTATGAAGGTTGCAGTATCCATTGTGGATCACCATTGGAGATCTTCCCAGCCGGCTTCCAACCAGCAAAGTCAATGGGAGAAGCGGATTTGCTTAATGACCACGGGATTCCGTTAACCACCGCATCGCTTTGCTTAACAACCGTGGCAAAAAAAAAAAAAAGTCTCAAAATCAGACTCATCACCTCCTTGCTTAACAACAGTCCCTATTCTGGTTCCAGTTGCCTTGACCAGTTGAATTCTACCCGTCTTGGGGAAAAGTGAGCTATTTAAAGAAGCATTCAGGAAAACGTCTGCAAGCGTTATTTGGACTTGTTTTTTGCTTTCATCAAATGCAAATTATTAAAAAAAACAACAGGCCACAGTAGAACACTTCTGAAACTTGTTTAGGAATGTTGATCCCTTGTGCCAATGGGCACAGACCACTGTGATGTGCTCTCTTTGCCGTTAGAAAGCAGGTAGCTCATTTTATTATTTTTTTTAATTACCGTCCCTGGAGCGTAAGCTGCTTACAGTCGCATGCAACAGGAGTAAATTATTGGAAAAATTAAAATTCGGAGCAGTTTCAAAACTGTTTTGCCCATCCTCACTATTTACACTCCTTTGAGGTGCGTTTTAGTAAATTATTGGAAAAAATTAGATTCTGAGGCACTTCAAAACTGATTTGCTCATCCTTTGTTCAACCAGGGATCTTTTGAAGCACTTCTGGATTTCAACTTCCAAATCAATTCACAGCTGGGGGGAGGGAGGCACCAAGTTGGCAATGGCAGCCCACCACAACCTGTTTTGGGGCAAAAACTCTCTAGTTCCTCTGGGATCCACCCCAATGAATCCACTTGGGCTTTATCCAGTGGTGGGATTCAAGTAATTTAACAACCGGTTCTCTGCCCTAATGATTTCTTCCAACAACCAGTTTGACAAACTGCTCAGAAAGTTAACAACCGGTTCTCCCGAACTGGTTGAATCCCACCACTGACTTTAGACTTTGGATAGTGAGAATTCTGCACTGAAGTTGTTGCTGGCTGAGAAAGCCCTCACAGGCTCAAGACTGACTCAGCTTCCCATCCTTCTTCCCAGGTCAGTAAAATGAGGACTCAGATTTTGAGTGGAGGGCAATATGCGGACTCTGTAAACTGCTTAAGAGAGGGCTGCAAAAGCACTGTGAAGCGGTAAATGTCTATGGAGATTCTCAGTCATCCCGGGTCGTGTTTGTCTCAAAAGGTGCTTTTTTTCAAGAGGCCACTGGATTTTGGGGTTTTTCTTTGAAGACCTCTCGCTTCTCATCCATGGATCCATGGATGAGAAGCGAAACATCTTCAAAGAAAAACCCCAAGTCCAAAGCCTTGGAAAAAAGCACCTTTGGGACACTGTGAAGCAGTATATACAAGTCTAAATGCTATTGCTATTGTGGGGGGTTCAAAGGAGAGAGAGAAGATCGACCGATCTACAATACAGTAGATCGGGGGGGGGGATTTCCAAGGGGTTACCCAGAGCAACCGTTAACATTAATTCCCCATCGCTGAAAAAAAAATACACCGCCGTGAGCCAAGAGCCTTAATCCCAGACACAATAGCCTCAACTCCGACATCTCTACAACCAGCGTCCTTGCAAAAAAATAAAATAAAAATAAAAGATAAAGCAGCTCTCCCGAGTCGGGCTTTCCCTCCTCCGTTTCTCACGTGCGTGTCCGCTCGGTCCGATCTCCGTGTCCGATCGAAAAGGTTGAGAGAGAGAAAAATAAAAGTCCGATCCCCGGACCGCGGCAAACCGACTTTAATCCAACCTTTCCGAAACTCAAACTCTGTCCTCGAGGCTTCCTTTTTCTCAGTTGTTTTGTTTTGTTTTGTTTCTGCTTCGGAGCTTCCAGAGCCGCGAGGAAATCCCCCCCCCCACGCCCCAAAAGATCCCACAAGCTTCTTTCTTCCCCCCCCCACATCCCCCCCACCCCCAACACACACCCCAAAGGCAGAAAGTCGGTTCGAGCGACGGCGCAAAAAGCGATTTCATTCCGGATCCAATTCCTTCCAGGATCCGGCGGCCGCCTCCTTTTATATACACACAGTAATTGATCCCCTCCCCTAAACGCACAAAAGGTACAGGCGGCGATCCCGGGTGCTAGGCGCTCTCTCTTCGCCTTCCAGGAGATCGGATCTGGGGCGGGGGGGGGGGGGGGGGGAATAGGGGAAAGGAGGGAGGGAAAGCAGGGAAAGAAGAGAGAGAGAGAGAGAAGGGGGGGGGGAAGCTGGTGTGGGGCGTGGGTTGCACGGGGATCCCTGCCTCCTTCCCTCCCTCTCCCCCCTCGCCTTGTCCTTGGCTCAGCCATTGTCCTGCGGGGAGAGAGAGGGTGAGGCCATGCTGGGTTGGGAGCCGCCGCGCAAAAAAGATAATAAAACCTCCCTTGGCTACCCGCGATCGGAGCCTGGGAAGCGGGGCGGGGGAAGAAGCAGCAGCCCGGATCAGTTTACTCCGGATCCGTTTCTCCCGCCTCTGCTACTTTTATATAATATATATAATATACTATATATAATATATATTGCAAGCGAGCGGGTGGGGGGGGGAAGTTCCCTTCTGTTGCAAACACCTCCCGCCAGCCTCGCTCGCTCGCTCGCTTACCAACACCGCGCGTCCCCCGGCACATTTCTTCCGCTCTCGCTCGCTCTTTCGATCCACCCTCCCAAACAAAAAAAAAAAAAGGAAAGAAAGCAAAAAAACAACAACTCGGATCCAGTTCGGGGCTCGCTTCCCCTCCCATCAGGAAAAAAAGAAAAAAGAAAAGAGGGGCCTGGGGTTTCTCAAAGCCTCTCTCCAAGCTCAAGTTTCTCGTCCTCTCTGGGAAACGGCGGGGGCCTCTATCGGTTTAACCCGTCCGGCACCTTTAAATCTCGGGAAAGAAAAAGGATCCGCTCCCCCCCGATCTTCTCTCCCTTCCCCACCCACGCGGGTTTTCTGGAGGAGGGAAAAAAAAATGGAAACGATCTCGGCCCGATCCCGATGTTGTTGGGTTTTTTTTTAGAACCTCCGCCCGGGGCGCATTTGGAGAAGCCGGAACCGGCGCGCGTAAAAACCCAAAACAAACCGCACCAAAAGCGCAGCCCGGCGGAGCGCGCGCGTTTTTGGCGCGGGGGATTTGAAAACAAGAAAAGGAAAGGGAAAAAAAGGCTTTCGAAACATCCCGGCTTTCAAAACAAAACGCGACAAAACACACACACACACACACACACACACACACAAAGAGAGAGAGGGAGAGAGAGAGAGAGATCCGGCAAAAGGGGCGCAATTGCAAGGAGGGGGTTAACCGGAGGTGGGCAGGACCTGAGATGTTGCTTGGAGAAAAAACCCCCACAGAAATGGAGTGGAGGAGGCGGAAGGCGAAGGGGTTGAAAGGAGGGGGTTTCCCCGGCAAAGACAAAGCTTCCCATTCAAACAACCAAGTCCGCCCTAGAGCCGACTTCGTATGTGTGTGAGAGGGAGAGAGAGAAAGAGAGAAAGGGATCGACCGACGCGGAGGGAAGGAAGGAACACAGACACTCCGAAATCGCCTGCGCGCGAACAAAAATAATAACAATAATAATAATAATGATAAAGAATCAGGTCAGGGGTTGCGGCGGAGGCCCCGGTTACCTGCTTTGCGGGGCTCTGAGAACAAAAGAATCCGGTGGCGGTTGGGGATCGTGGGGGCGGAGAGACGCGCCTCCCGGCTTTCAGGATGGCAAAGCCCAGGAAGGTACTGACTGGGTCAGGGTTAAAAATACACACAGGTGCATCTCTCTCTCTCTCTCTCTCCATCCATCTATATCTATCTATCTTTATCAATGTCTGCCTGTCTATCTATCCATCATTATCTACCATCTATCATTTATCTATCTTATATCTATCTTTCTCTATCATCTCTCTCTCTCTCTCTCTCTCTATCTTTCTCTGTCTATCATCTATCTATCTATCTATCTATCTATCTATCTATCTATCTATCTATCTATCTATCTATCTATCTATCATCTATATCATTACCTACCATCTATTTATCATTTATCTATCATCTAGCTATTCTCCAAAGCACCTGAGGGCAGGACAAGAAGCAACGGTTGGAAACTAATCAAGGACAGAAGCAACTTAGAATTAAGGAGAAATTTCCTGACAGATAGAACAATTAACCAGTGGAATGACTTGCCTCCAGAAGTTATAAATGCTCCAACACTGGAAGTTCTTAAGAAGAGATTGGATAACCATTTGTCTGAAATGGTGTAGGGTTTCCTGCCTGAGTAGGGGGTTGGACTAGAACACCTCTAAGGTCCTTTCCAACTCTGTTGTTCTGTTCTGTTCTGTTCTGTTCTGTTCTGTTCTGTTCTGTTCTGTTCTACTCTACTCTACTCTACTCTACCCTACCTACCCTACCCTACCCTACCTTATCATCTATCTATCCATCTATCAATTTTGATCTACCTGCCTGCCTGCCTGCCTACCTATCATCCATTTATCCATCCATCCATCCATCCATCCATCCTCTCTGTCTCTACAGGTAATCCTTGGCTTGCGACCAAAACAGCCCAAAATTTATCTTGCTAAGTGAGAAATTTGTTCAGTGAGTCTTGCCCCGTTTTATGATTTTTTCTTGCCACATTTGTGAAGTGAATCACTGCAGTTGTTAAATGAGTAACACCGTTGTTAAGTGAATCCAGTTTCCTTCTTGACTTTGCTTGTCAGAAGGTCGCAAAAGGGGATCGCGTGACCCCGGGATGTTGCATCCGTTGTAATTGTGACCTTCATACCTATGTTTATTCGTTTATTAAATTTGTAGGCCTCTGATCTCCTCCAAGCAACTCTGCGCAGCTTACAATTATCCCAAATAACAGAATAAAACAATTGTATACGATGAACACATTAAAACATTGGTCATTTAATAGCTGAAATGTTAAAATTAAAGTTAAAATGGATAAAACCAACAGATAGATAAGGTGGATGTGAATCTATACTATATACAGTGGTGGCCAAAATTGTGAAAACCTTTTGGGAAAAGTGTATTGTTGAGGTTTTATGGCTAATAACACCATTATTATTTTTTTTGGAGTTTCAAGATAATCATATTCCACTGCTGGAATGGTCTAGGAATAGCCCAGACCTTAACGCAATTGAAAATCTATGGAGCCGACTAAAGAAACTTGTTAGTCAGAAGCGACCCAGCAATAAAACCCAGTTATTAGAAGCCATCATTCAATCTTGGTTTCACATTATTAAAGTTGCAGAATTAAAATCTTGGTTCACTCCATGGGAAGATGTTGTAAGGCCGTAATTCATGCTGATGGTTACCCAATTTATTCAACTGACAATTATTCAACTGACATGGTGATATTTTTTGTACATCTCGTTTTTTCTACGTTTCCCTTTTCTTCTTTATACTGTAACTGCTATTCTAATAGGAAATCCTTCATAAAAGTTATTGCGTTACATTCTTGATTACATTATCTTTCCCTTGATATATAATTTTATGGTACTACTCCCCCCCAAAATGGTGTTATTAGCTAGTTTTAGCAAATACACTTTCCCCAAAAGGTTTCCACAATTTTGGCCACTACTATATATTATATGCACACCCATATAAACCTGTCCATGCATGACAGTAGAATTTAGGTAGTTCTCAATTTACAACCCATTTGTTTAGTGGCCATTCAAAGTTACATGGCACAAAAAAATGACTTATGACCATTATTCAAACTTAACTACCATTTGCAGCATCCCCAACAGTCATGTGACCAAAATTCAGATGTTTGGCAACATGGCTCATATTTATGACAGTTGCCATATTCCCAGGTTATGTGATCACTTTGTGCGACCTTCCGACAAGCACAGTCAACGGGGAAGCCAGATTCGCATTACAGCTAACTTACCCACTGCAGTCATTCGCTTAACAATTGTGGCAAGAAAGGTCATAAAATGGAGCAAAATTCACTTAGCAACTGTCTTGCTTAGCGACAGGAAATTTGGATTCAATTGTCATAGGTTGAGGACTAACTGTATTATTAAGTGAATAGAATTTTTTTTTATTGACCAAGTGTGATTGGACGCACAAGGAATTTGTCTTGGTGCATATGCTCTCAGTATACATAGAAGATATGTTCATCAAGAATCATAAGATACAACATTTAATGATAATCATAAGGTACAAATCATGTGGTCGTTTAGCAAATCCTCTCATTGTTTTTTCTTGTCGGAAGCCACTGGAAAAGTCAGAAATGGCGATCATACAACGCTAGGATGCTGTAACCATCATAAATAAAAGGTAGCCCTCGACTTACAACAGTTCGTTTAGTGACTGTTCAAAGTTACGACGACACTGGGAAAAGTAGTGAACCAGTAACATCTGGTTCATTTTTATGACGGTTGCCCTATCCCTGGATCCCGTGATCCCCTTTTGTGACCTTCTGGCAATGTCAATGGGGAAGCCAGATTCACTTAACAACCGTGTGGCTAATTGAACAACTGTAGTGATTCACTTAGCAACTCTGGCAAGAAAAGTCGTAAAATGGCGCAAAACTCACTGAACAAGTTTCTCGCTTAGCAACAGACATTGTTGGGCTCAATTTTTATTTTATTTATTTATTATTAAATTTATTTTGCTGCCTATTCGCCCATGGTGACTCAAGGCCGATTACAGAACTTGTGGTCGTAAATCAAGGATTACCTGTACATTCCAAGTGCCCGAATTTTGATCACGTGATCCTGGGGATGCTGTGATGGTCGGAAATGCAAGGACCAGTCATAAGTTACATTTTTCAGTGCCATTGTAATATTGAAAGGTTGCTGTATGAATCGTTGTAAGTCAAGGACTACCTGTACCGTGGGCCTGGCCATCAAACCCATACTCCGTTCAATGATGCCCTTGAAGTGATGTCCCGGTGCCTGGAGGCTGTGCGGATCTGGGGGGGGGAGGAACAGACTCAGGCTCAACCCATCCAAAACCGAGTGGCTGTGTTTTCCGACATCCCGGTATAGTCAGTTGGCACCATCACTGACTATTGGGGGCGAGTCGTTGGCCCCCACAGAGAGGGCTCGCAACTTGGGTGTCCTCCTGGACTCACAGCTGTCTTTAGAAGAGCACTTGACGGCTGTGGCCGGGAGGGCCTTTTATCAGGTCCGCCTGATTTGCCAGTTGCGTCCCTTTCTGGATCGGGACTCATTAAACACAGTCACTCATGCCCTCGTCACTTCCCGCCTAGACTACTGCAATGCTCTCTACATGTGACTCCCCTTGAGGAGCATCCGGAGGTTCCAGATGGTCCAGAATGCGGCCGCGCGGGTGGTTATGGGAGCAACGTGGCGCTCCCATGTGACACCCCTCCTGCGCGAGCTGCACTGGCTCCTGGTGGTCTTCCGGGTGCGCTTCAAGGTCTTGGTTACCACCTTTAGAGCGCTCCATGGCTTAGGGCCAGGGTACCTATGAGACCGCCTTCTGCCACCAGTAGCCTCTCACAGACCAGTACGCTCCCATAGAGAGGGACTTCTCAGGGTACTGTCGGCCAAACAATGTCGGCTGGCGGCCCCCAGGGGGAGAGCCTTCTCTGTGGGGGCACCTACCATTTGGAATGAGCTCCCCCCAGAGATACGGAACATCCCAGATCTGCGTGCTTTCCGCCGTGCCCTTAAAACATTCTTTTCGCAGCAGGCTGGCCTGGCCTAAACCTCTTTTACCCAGATTGTGGGGGCAATAAGTTGACTTTGTATAAAATATACAAAAGTATGAAGGCTTAACGCATTGTAAGCCGCCCTGAGTCTCTGGAGAAGGGCGGCATATAAATCAAATAAAAACATTTTAAAAAATTGTTTTAAATTTTAAATTGGGTTTTAAAATTGGTTTTAATTTGTTTTTTGGGGCCATAATATTTAATATGTTTTAAATGTTTTTAATATTTGTATTACATGTATTTTATTTTGGCTGTTCACCGCCCTGAGTCCCTCGGGAGTAGGGCGGTATATATATTTAATAAATAATAATAATAATAATAATAATAATAATAATAATGTCTATTTAATAGAGTTATTTTCTTCTTGTCAGAGATTCCATTCCTCTTTCTGCAACCGTTGCAAAAATAAGAGGATCTCAACAGACAGGCTATTTTGTCAAAATCCGGAATATGATCAAGGGGGAAAAAAAGGGGGGGTTTCAAAGCAGATCGTACCCTCCAGATGGTTTGGGAGCAAGGAATTCTGGGAGTTGTAATCCTACCATCTGGAAAGCACCAGATGGGAAAAATTGCTGTTAAAGCCTGGTTTACATATCGCAAATTAAGCCCTGATGGGTGAGCCTTATTCAGCAAATCGTAGCTTAGCAAAAGCCCAGCCACCGTCAAAAGCAGACAGTGTCCGCTGCTTCTCTCTCTTCTTTTTCAAACCAGAGCAAGTCAACATCATTCATTCGTTGCCTTCTAAGCCAGCTGTTCTTCTTAAGAGCCAAGGCTTTGCCTCTTTCTGCTTCATAATAGAGGCATGGCATTTGATTGAGTGAGATTTTGATCTTAATAACAACAACAATCTTATCATTCTGGCTGCACAAGGCCAAGCCTTAACCAGGGGTGGGATTCAAAAATTTTAGCAACCAGTTCTCTGCCCGATTGCTGGGTGAGCGTGGCCATGGTGGACGTGGCCTACTCGACCTCCTGCACCACGGCGGCGGGGGGGCGTTTTCGCCCTCTCCAAGCTCCAGAGGCTTTCCTCGAGCCTTCAGGAGGGCGAAAACGGGCTCCCCCAGGCTCTGGAAACCCTCCAGAGGCCGGAAACGAGCCCATCTCTGGATTTCCAGGAGGCCCATTTTTCGCCTTCTCCAGGTTCCAAAGGCTTTTCCTGAGCCTCCAGGGGAGTGAAAACGGCTTCCCCTGGGCTCCAGAGGCCAGAAATGAGCCCGTTTCCAGACTTCCAGAACTTCTGGGAGGCCTACTTTTCACCCTCCCAGAGCCTATGCACTGGCGTTGCACTTACCTGGCATGCAAAACGGGCCGCGTGAAGACCATAGGTTCGCCATCATGGACCTATATTGATGTCCAGGTCAGTGGGTGGAGCCTCCCGCCGGTTTTACTACCGGTTCTTGCGAACCGGTCCAAACCGGGGGCAACCCACCACTGGTAGAATCCCAAAACAACTGGAGCACCATTTGAACACCATCGGCATTGACAAATTTGCCATCAGTCAATTGCAGAAGATAGCTTTACTTGGAACAGCTTCCATCCTGCAACGAGATCTGTAACACCATCAAACATCCAGATCTGCCTATCCCAGGTAGTTAGGTAGACAAAAATTCCAAACCCAATCTGAACATCTGGCTGACTGTGATGATGATGATGATGATGGTGATGATGATAATGATGATAATAATAATAAAAAATAAAAAAGCTGGCAACATTACCAAATATATCAGTCTTCCTGGATACCCTAACATCCAGATGTGCGAGTACAATTTCTGAGCTGGATCTTCATATCATACGAGACTTCATATATTTAGTGCAGTATTTTAAGATGGGGGGACTTCAACTCCCAGAATTCCCTGTCTGAGGAATTCTGGGAGTTGACATCCACCCATCTTAAAAGTTGCCAAGGTTGAGAAATACTGCTTTAGGTTTCCAAGAAGGGAAAGAATACGTTTCCTGGGGATTATTATCATTGTAGTCCAACTTCTGGAGGATTCTTAGTTGGGCTGGGAAAAAATATCTAGCGAAAGGGAGGGTATTAAGACAAAAGAGTCCATATTCCAACAGATCTGTGAAAAGGCAGACTCTGCTTCCACTTCAGGTAGTCCTCGACTTACGACCACAATTGAGCCCAACATTTCTGTTGTTAAGTGAGACCTTTGTTAAAGTGAATTTTGCCCCGTTTTATGGCCTTTCTTGCCTCAGTTGTTAAGTGAATCCCTGCAGTTGATCAGTTAGTAACCCGGTTGTTAAGTCAACCTGGCTTCCTCGTTGACTTTGCTTGTCAGAAGGTCTCAAAAGGGGATCACATGACACCCGGTCATAAATATGAGTCAGTTGCCTAGAATCTGAATTTTGATCCTGTGACCATGAGGAATGGAGGCTGGAAAGGTCGTAATTGTGAAAAAACGGTCCAAAGTCACTTTTTCAGTGCCATTGTAACTTTGAACAGTCACTAAACGAGTTGTTGTAAGTCGAGGACTACCCGTATTCATTGTACTCTTGTTAATTTTGTTTACTTACTTCATATCTGCTCACCCCCATCCCCTGGGTGGAAAGTCAAGATAGTTCCATCCAGTGGTGAAATCCAATTTTTTTTACTACCGGTTCTATAGGCGTGGCTTGGTGGTCATGGTGTGACTTGGTGGGCGTGGCTTGGTGGGCATGGCAGGGGAAGGATACTGCAAAATCTCCATTCCCACCCCACTCCAGGGGAAGGATACTGTGAAATCCCCATTTCCTCCCCACTCCAGGGGAAGGATATTGCAAAATCCCCATTCCCTCCCCACTCTGGGGCCAGCCAGAGGTGGTATTTGCCAGTTCTCTGAACTACTCAAAATTTCCACTACTGATTCTCGGAACTGCTCAAAATTTCCGCTACCGGTTCTCCAGAACCTGTCAGAACCTGCTGGATTTCACCCCTGGTTCCATCGTTTTATAATCAAAGGGACGCAGTGTTGTTGTTAATAATAATAATAATAATAATAATAATAATAATAATAATAATAATA
>WNWU01000086.1:1909047-1935490 GCA_012654045.1 Ptyas mucosa
CTATTCTATTCTATTCTATTCTATTCTATTCTATTCTATTCTATTCTCTATTCTATTCTTTATTCTATTGCTATGCTATGTTATGCTATGCTATGCATACAACACATAAAAGAATGCTTGCAGGAACTGGGTATGTCTAGTTTAATGAAAAGAAGGACTAGGGGAGACATGATAGCAGTCTTCCAATATCTCAGCCGCTGCCACAAAGGAGAGGGAGTCCAGCTATTCTCCAAAGCCCCTGAGGGCAGGACAAGAAGCAATGGGTGGAAACGAATCAAGGAGAAAAGCAACCTAAGACTTAGGAGGAATTTCCTGACAGTGAGAACAATGAATCAGTGCAACAACTTGCCTGCAGAAGTTGTGAATGCTCCAACACTGGAGGTTTTTAAGAAGATGTTGGATAACCATTTCTCTGAAGTGGTGTAGGATTTCCTGCCTAAGCAGGAGGTTGGACTAGAAGACCTCCAAGGTCCCTTCCAACTCTGTTATTCTATTCTATCCTATTCTATATGCTATATAGCAGTGATGGCTAACCTTTTTGCCGTCGTGTGCCAAAAGCGGGGGGAACGGGGTTTGCGTGCGCGCGTGCCTACACCCATAATTCAATGTGCCCTGTGCGCACAACACCCCTGCGCTCCGCCCGCTTTTGGCACGCGATGGCCCAGTAGGCCCATTTGCCATCCTCCCCAGGCTCCAGAGCCTTTCTAGGAGCCTGGGGAGGGCAACAATGGCCTTCCCCACCCCCTGGAGGCCCTCTGGAGGCTGGAAACAACCTGTTTTCTGACTTCCGGTGGGCCCAGAAGGCCCGAAAATCAGCTGGCCTGCGCGCCGGAGATGAGCTAGCGCAACGCTCTCATGTCCACCGATATGGCTCCACATGTCACCTGTGGCACATGTGCCATAGGTTCTCCATCACAGCTATATAGTATATACATACATACATGTATATATACATACATATGTATGTATATACATACATACATATATATGTGTGTGTGTGTATATATAAATACCTTTGTATCTATAAACACGTCTATATATTTAAACGGTGATGGTAGAAAATATTGGCTGAGGAGGAGGAGATGCTGCCTAGGGAACAAACAGATAAAGGAGTGGGGAGCCCACAGCTGAATAACAGCTGGCAGAGAAAGAAACTCTGAAAACAAACTCCTTTAGTTTACCAGCTGTTTATAAAAAATTCCAAGAATTTTGTACTTTCCATACGTGCAAGATTCTGTTAATGTAGCCTTACAATAAAATAGAATTAGGATGGATTTCCCGTCTGGTGTACCTGGAAAGATTGACAGTTAAAAAAGGGATCGGAAGATAGAAAGTATGGAGAGTCTTCAATTTACAATAGTTCATTTAGTGACCGTTTGACGTTACAACGGCCGTGGAAAATGTGACTTATGACTGTTTTTCGCACGACCATTGCAGCATCCCCATGGTCATGTATGTGATTTACATTTGGATGTTTGACAACTGACTCGCATTTATGACGGTTGCAGTGTCCCGGGGTCATGTTATCCCCTTTTGCGACATTCTGACTAGCAGAGTCAATGGGGAAGCCAGTTTCACTTAACAACCGTGTTACTAATTTCACAACTGCAGTGATTCTCTCAACAAGCGTGGCAAGCATGGTCTTAAAACGTGGCACAGCTCACTTAACAACACTTAGCAACAAAAACGTTGAGTTCAGTCGTGGTCTTAAGTTGGGAACTACCTGTCGTTTTCTTCTCGTTCTAATTTCTATTTCCCACCTCCCCTCCCCCTTTTCAGAAAGAAGCTCCTAGGCATTGGGCAACTTTGCTTTGCAAAGTTGCTACTTTGCGAAGTTTCCTGTAATCCCAAAAGGCACCCTGGGACGCTTTGGAAGGCAAGGCTGATGGTTGGCCATTAACCTTGTGCAGGATGGCGATGGAAGAGGGAGCCCTGTTGGATTTGGGCCCCGCAATCCAGGCCAGGCGAAAGCCAGAGGTGACCCCGGATGAAGAAGTGGAGGAGCAGGAAGAGGAGACAGATGTGCCAGCTGAGGAGGAGGTGGTGGGGTGGGAGGACGCCTGGGAGGACACCACAGATGCCAGAGCGGAAGCGAAGGGGAAGGAACATGCTGGTTTCTTCCAAGCTGGAAGTACCAGAGCTTTTCTGATAAGCTCCCCAAGAGACTTGTATAAAGAAGAGTTGGACCTGGGGGTTCCCATCTCTGAGGAGACCAGGTGGAAAGACTTCCTTAAGACCGTGGAGACTTCGGGACTCGGCTCCTCAAGCCTACAAGAACTGAGCTCCTCTCTCCACAATACTTCTGCGATACTTCCAGCCTCCGTCAAGATGAAGGCCAAAGGCACCCAGTTCACCGAAGAACGGGAGACCCAAACCCAGCCCGATTTCGGTGGGGAATCCCAAGAGCCCCACCGAAACCTGAAACCCTCCGAGCTGCCCAAAGAAGAGCTTCCAGAGGCGGACGTTGTCGTTTCGGAGATTCAACGCCAGCACTTCCGCCAGTTCCGCTACCAGGAGGCCGCAGGTCCCCGTGAGGTCTGCAGCCGTCTCTGGTTCCTCTGCTGCCGTTGGCTGAAGCCGGAGAGACACACCAAGGAGCAGATCCTGGAGTTGCTGATCCTGGAGCAGTTCCTGGCCATCCTGCCCCCCAAACTCCAGAGCTGGGTGGTGGAGGGTTGCCCCCAAACCTGTGCCCAGGCAGTGGCTCTGGCCGAGGGCTTCCGGCAGAAGGAATGGGGACCTGAGACGTTGGATGAGCAGGTGAGAAGGGCACGTGGTTTGGGATGAGGGATCGGAGGCTGTGGCCCTAGCTTGAATTGCATAAACCAGTCATTCTCGACCTCGGCAACTTTTAAAATAGTAAAGGACTTCAACTCCCAGAATTACCTAGCCAGTACATGTAGCCTTTGACTTAACAACCTTGCCCTGTTTGTTAAGCGAACCCGTTGTTCGCTATGGGTGTTTATTGCCAGAAGCCGGAAGTAAAATGGTGGTTTCTGGCACAAACGTTGTAAATTTATTTTATTTATTTTTTATTTTATTAGTCATATTTCTATGCCGCCCACTCTCTGAGGACTCTGGGCGGCTTACACCAAAGACAGTATACTGAATAGTATATTGCCCCCAACAATCTGGCTCCTCATTTTACCCACCTTGGAAGGATGGAAGGCTGAGTCAACCTTGAGCCGGTGAGATTTGATCCGCTGATCTGCTGAACTAGCAGTCAGCTGAAGTAGCTGCAGTACTGCACTCTAACCACTGCGCCACCTCGGCTCCTCCTAAATCACAATCACATGATCGCGGGATGCTGTAAAAAGCTACTTACAACCTGGATTTGAAGTTTCAAGGGCCACCCTACCCCCGCTGTGGTCACATGACCTCATTTTGAGTGCTTGGCAACCAGTCAAGCGCTCAAAAAAAGCGGTCATGTGACAACAGTGGGGGTAGGGTGGCCCTTGAAACTTCAAATCCAGGTTGTAAGTAGCTTTTTGGGGGTCCATCGTAGCTTCAAATGGTCGCTAAGTTATTCGTTGTAAGGTGAAAATTACCTGTGTGCTGGCTGGGGAATTCTGGGAGTTGAAGTCCATCCAAATTGTCAGGGTTGAGAAACACTTACTTAAACATATAATCATTCATTCATTCATTCATATAATTTATATAGTTGCCCACAAGTGACTTTGGGCGGCTTGAAGGATTAAAAATACAAACCCATATAAATCACCCAGAGGTGCGTTTTCAAGAAGGAACTGGACTTTTTTTTTCTTTTTTTTTTTTAAACAAGTTTTATTAAAAAATTTCTTTCATCATGCATATTTTATGAACAGAGTGTTGACTGGGTCACATTTTACAGTATATATCTTAATTTTTATAATCTATTCCAATCTTTCCGCTTTTTCCAAATTCATCCCTTTTATCACAAATTCATCATTTTTCACCATATCTTGTTATTTTTATCTATTTTCCCCCACATACATTTTACATATTTCCAATTTTGGCCATAATATTCTTTTTCCATATTTCTTTATCTTATCTTAATCTCTTCTTAATACATAATACATAAACAGTATCACTATCCGCCCTTTAATTCCTAATTTGGACTTTCTTGTTCTTTGAAGATGTCTCGCTTCTCATCCAAGAAGCTTGCTCAATTCTGACTGGATGGTGGGGGAAACGGAAGGATTTATACTCCTTGCAGGCAGCCGGTCATTTGCATTCTTTTTAAAGAGCTGTTGAGGCCTCTTGGATGTTTGTCTGTTATCCTCAGGGTCACCCGAGTAGTGCAAATGGGTGTGGAGCCTCCTTGGAACTGCTGAAAGGATTGTGTGGAGCTGTGCTTTCTGCAGGATATTTTCTGCCCTGTGTTGAAGACAGGCACAGGCTGTTGGGGATGAATCTGTGGTGTCTGCATTTGTTGTGGCCCGTCAGCGGCCTGTGTAGCTAGTAGCTGATTCCGACAGCGAGGAGGCTGGTGTGGTGCTGCGGCAGCAGCCTGTGCAGCTGGCGCTCGAGTCAGACAATGAGGAGGCTGGAGAAGATGTGGTGCCAGAGGCAGGGATTCAGCCAGGGCATTCAGAACCACCAGAAGCTCCCTTAAATGAAGAGGACGAAGAGGAGGAGCCTCTTCTCGATGCACGGGCGCGCAGAGCTGCCAAAAGGCAGGAGTGGCTCCTCAGAAGGAAGTCTCCTCGAGAGTAAGGCTTGGGGCTAATTGGCCACTCCGTTAGCCTATTTAAGGAGGAACGCCAACTGAGGCAATTTGCAGGGAACAACTTCGTTCAGTCTCCTTCGCGTACTGATCATAGTTCTCTTATCAGTTTCCTGCAAATTGCTTCTGGGCTTTCTGCCAACCATAGTAAGATCAAGATTATTTATTCTTTGGATTCTTGTAGGCTGTTAAGAAAGTTAATTAACAGCCTTTATTTGAAAAAGACTGATTTAATTTAGTAAACTAAAATTGTGTGTGCTGGGGCAGAACAGCATCTCAAACAAACTCAAATGGTTCCTGTAGTCCGCAATTTTTCTCTGGAAATCCATATTCCTGCACCATTCGAGTGTCTCCAAGCGGCCTCAATGACTCTCTAAAAGGATGCAAATGACCAGCTGTCTGCAAGGAGTATCAATCCTTCCATTCCACCACCATCCAGTCAGAGCTAAAGAAGCTTTTTGGATGAGAACTTAAACGTCCTTCGGAGAAAAACCTGAAAGTCCAGTTGCCTCTTGAAAAAAAGCACCTTTGACCTGGGATGACTGAGAATCTCCATAGCTGGAAGGAGAAAGGAAGGGGAAGTAGAGAGGAGGGGGAAAAGAAAGTAAGGAGAAAAGAAGAGAGGGAGATGGTAGGATTGAGAAAAGAAAGATTGCTGTACAACAAAAAAAGATGACATGGAAGAAAGGCAACACCCAAACATATATAAATATGCTAAGATAAAGAACGAATGGTTAAAAAAATAAAAGAGAATAAATATGAATACGCGGGAAAATTAGAATTTGAGGGCAAATGAAGATGCTGTTTATAAAAGTAAGCAAAGAAATATTGAGAGATGATTAAAAAAAGGGAAAAAAGAAAAGTGTGGCAAAAATTGTAATTGAGTAAAATGTATTTGAATTTGATAAATTGCACAAGATAAGATATGGCCAATACTCTGTTCAAAAAAGAAGTGGGTGAATGTGGGGTGGGGAAAAAAACCAATAAAACTTGTTTAAAAAAAAAAAGAGAGAGAGAATCTCCATAGCTGCATAAGTCACGTTTGAGCAGCACCGTATAGCTCTGTAGCGGAAGTAGGATAAATTCCATCATCCCCAATCCTCATAGTGGGCATCAGGTGCGGGATGTTAACTGCCTGCCTGCTCCCTTGTCTGGATTCTGGTTTGTTGCTGTTCTATGACTAACAAACAGAGCAAGAGCCCCAATTTCTGCCCTCAAAACCGTTCGATCGACATCATTGTTGGCTTGGAGTGGCGCCATTCCTCCCCCCCCCGCGAATGAATTTGATGCATCAGGATAGTGAAAGGTTTCCTCTTTGGATTTTGGAAAAGGGATGTGAGTACACATAGTCCTCAACAACAATTTGTTTAGTGACGGAAGTTACAACAGCACTGGAAAAAGTGACTTCACACTTAAAATCATCATTGCCGCATCCCTCCCCCCCACAGTCACGTGGTCAAAATTCAGACATTTAGCAACTGGCCCTGTATTTATGACGGTTCCAGTGTCCCGGGGTCATGTGATCACCTTTAGTGACCTTCTGACAATGGGAAAGCGGGATTCACTTAACAACCGTGTTACTAACTTAACTGCAGAGATTCACTTAACAACGGTGGCCAGAAAGGTCGTAAAATGGGACAAAGCTCATTTAACAACTGCTTGGCCTAGCAATGGAAATTTTGGGCTCAATTGCTGTAAATTAGAGGATTACCTGTAGACTCCTGTTTTACAAGAGGAACATAGAATAATAATAGAGTTGGAGGGGACCTTGGAGTCCAACTTCCTGCTCAGGCAGGAGACCCTATACCAGTGATGGCTAACCTTTTTGCCATTGCGTGCCAAAAGTGGGGGGAGTGTGGGAGGAGGGGGTCGCTCACGCACGTACCCACACCCATAATTCTATGCGTCCCGCCCCCCACGCATGTGTGTGCAGCCCCCCCACGCTCCTCCCATTTTTGGCATGCGATGGCAAGGTAGGCCCATTTTTCGCTCTCCCCAGGCTCCAGAGCCTTTCTAGGAGGCTGGAGAGGGCAAAAATGGCCTTCCCCACTCCCCCAGAGGCCCTCCGGAGGCCGGAAATAGCTTTTTTCCTGACTTCCGGTGGGCCCAAAGGGCCCAAAAATCAGCTGGCCAATGCGTGTATGCATGCCGGAGCTGAGCTCGCGTGCCCACTGATTTCTCTTTAGTTCCAGGTTGTTTCTCTCCTTGGTTAGTTTCCATCCATCGTTTCTTGTCTTGCCTTTTGGTGCTTTGGAAAATAGTTGGACCAGGGCTGGCTTTTTGTAGGCTCTGTGGGTGGTGGGAGTAGAGGAGAGGGCTTCCTACCCTACAAGGGGCAGCTAGATGCCCTTTAAGGCCTCTCTGCTTTGAGATTGGCTAAAATATATATAAATATGAAACCGGAATGCTGGAAGTGCAAGCACAAAGATGGAACATTTTATCGCATGTGGTGGCAATGCCCCAAAGCAAAAAAATAGTGGGAACAGATAAGGAGATGGCTGCAGGAGATAACAGGAGAACAAATTGAATTCAAAGCTGAACCATTTTTATTAGGAATGATTAACTGAAAGATCAAGAAGCAACTCCAATACATCATTTTACACATAATAACAGCAGCGAGAATTAGCTATGCTCAATGTTGGAAACTAGAAAATATACCAGCCCAATGAGATGATTATATACAAGATACTAGAATGTGCTGAATTAGAAATGAAAGGCAAGGAAGAAGCAGAATTTTATGAGTTGTGGGATAAGTGGTTAGAACAGAGAAACTGTTCTAACCACTTATCCCACACCTCATAAAAGGAGCTCTGGTGGCTCAGTAGACTAAAGCAGTAATTAACATCCACTTACATCTGCTGCCTGTAATTACTGCAAGTTCAAATCCCACCAGGCTCAAGGTTGACTCAGCCTTCCATCCTTTCTAAGGTAGGTAAAATGAGGACCCAGATTATGGGGGCAATAAGCTGACTTTGTATAAATATACAAAAGTATGAAGGCTATTGCTTAACGCATTGTAAGCCGCCCTGAGTCTCCGGAGAAGGGCGCCATATAAATCAAATTTTAAAAAAATGTATAGGAACAAATGTAAATACCTGTAAGAGACACATGACACAGTACTGTTAAAAAATGTTTATTGTTATGTAAATTGAAAATAAAAAAAATAAATTTTAAAAAAAGGCCTCTCTGCTTCTTTGATCTTAACACTTTCTTTTTTGCTTCAAGGTGTCAAGGAAAGAGCCAGCTCTGAATTTTTCTGGGTCTGAGCAGGAGTCCTTGGATTGTCATCAAGGAGATGACAATGGAGTTTCCAACATCCACGGTAAGTTATTTGATGGGGAACTGTCATCTTCTTCACTGGCAAAGACTGGCAAAGCTCCATCATAAAATCAACGTAAAGTGTTCCTGAGGTGAAAAAGCCACCATCTCAGGCCCAAAGAAAGCCTATCACACAGGCCAGGGCTCTCCAAACTTGGCAACTTTAAAGACTTGTGGACTTCAACGCCCAGAATTCAAACTTGCAGACTTCAACTCCCACAGCTGGCTTTGGAATTCTGGGAGTTGAAGTCCCACGAGTCTTAAAAGTTGCCAAGTTTGGAGACTCTTGACATAGGTCAGGGGTGTCAAACTCAAGGCCTGGGGGCCAGATCCAGCCTGCGGGGTGCTTAGATCTGGCCCACGGGTTCGCCCTGGAAACAGCGAAGGACCGGCCCGCAGTGCCTCTGCCAGTGAAAACGGAACCCTGGCAGAGGGTTGTAGGAAGCCATTGCAATCGAAAATGGAACTCGGGAGCCTGTTTTCACTGGCAAAACGTTCGGCCTACCACAGGCTTGCCTGACATGAATGACGTTGAGCTGGCCACTCCCACCGTGGTCACGCCACAAACACAACCCTCAATGAAATCGAATTTGACACCCCTGATATAGGTGAATAAGCCTAGAGTTCTCCAACATGGAAATATAGCCAAAGTGAGCATCTGATTTCCAGAAAGTGAGTTTAAAGTTCTGGTGAATAGTTTGGAAGTGTGAAGCTGAATGGGAATGCCGGATTTTCCTCCTTTCATCTCTTATTGCAGAAAAAACAACGGCTACCAACCTGCCTTCCATTGAGGACCTGGTTTTGTTTTTTTTTTAAATTTGATTTATATGCCGCCCTTCTCCAGAGACTCAGGGCGGCTTACAATGTGCTAAGCAATAGCCTTCATACTTTTGTATATTTATACAAAGTCAGCTTATTGCCCCCACAAACTGGGTCCTCAATTTACCTACCTTAGAAAGGATGGAAGGCTGAGTCAACCTTGAGCCTTGGTGAGATTCGAACCTGCAATAATTGCAGGCAGCTGATGTTAATAACTGGGCTTTAGACCACTGTACTATCCAAGGTTCTGTATACTGCACGAGTCAAAAAGAGGGCTGTGAAAATATTTACAGATCCCTCGCATCCTGGACATAAACTGTTTCAACTCCTACCCTCAAAACGACGCTATAGAGCACTGCACACCACAACAACTAGACACAAGGACAGTTTTTTCCCGAACGCCATCACTCTGCTAAACAAATAATTCCCTCAACACTGTCAAACTATTTACTAAGTCTGCACTAGTATTAATCTTCTCATCGTTCCCATCACGCATCTCCTTCCACTTATGACTGTATGACTGTAACTTTGTTGCTTGTATCCTTATGATTTATACTGATATTGTTTCCTGATCGCTTATTTGTACCCTATGACTATTAAGTGTTGTACCTTATGATTCTTGATGAATGTTATCTTTTCTTTTTATGTACACTGAGAGCGTATGCACCAAGACAAATTCCTTGTGTGTCCAATCACACTTGGCCAATAAAAAATTCTATTCTATTATTCCTTCTCCAGGTGAATCTTTGAGGGGTGCCGATAAAGCCACCGATCTGCCAGAAGTCTCAGGGGAAAGCACCAATGGGGTAGTGACGGGGAACTCACAGGTGAAGGATTCCCAAAATGGTGATCTGCAAAAAGTTCCCAGCATTTGGCAAGGATTTGAAGAGGAACATTCTCCAGAGAAGAACATTGGGAAGGCCGTTCTTTCTGAAGGCATTGAGCTCATCGGAGAAAGCACAGATCCGAAGAGAGTCCATCGCGTGAACAGTGAGGCTGCCAGAGTAGCCGACGATAACGCAGATATCATCGAATTTCAGGTAACCCACATGGGGAACATGCCTTATAAATGTCCAGATTGTGGGAAGAGTTTTAATTACAGCACCAGCCTGGTTAGACACCAGAGAATCCATACCGGAGAAAAACCATACAAATGTTTGGATTGCGGCAAATGTTTCTGCCAGAGCTCAGGCCTCACAATTCACCAGAGGATCCACGCAGGGGAGAAGGCCTACCAGTGTTTGGATTGCGGGAAGAGTTTCCGTGTGAAGTCGCACTTGATCAGGCATTCCATCATCCACAAAGGGGAGAAGCCGTACAAGTGTCCGGAATGCGGCGTCAGCTTCTGCGAACGATCGGAGCTCCGAATCCACCAGAGGATCCACACGGGAGAAAAACCCTACCACTGCGCCGACTGTGGGAAAAACTTTTGCCGGAAGGCGGATCTGACCCTCCATCAGAGAATCCACACAGGAGAAATGCCTTACACGTGCTTGGAATGCGGGAAAGGGTTTCGATGGAGCTCCAATCTCATCACCCACCAGAAAACCCACACCGGCGTGAAGCCGTTCGAATGCGCCGAGTGCGGGAAAAGTTACTACTCCAACATGAGTCTCGTCCGACATCAGCGGATCCATACCGGAGGCACCCCGTATATCTGTTCGGACTGCGGGAAAAGTTTCTGCGACAGCACCAGCCTCACCCGGCACCAGAAGATCCACACGGGGGAAAAACCGTACGTCTGTCTGGAGTGCGGGAAAAGCTTCAACCGTAACTCGAACCTCATTTCCCACCAGAGAACTCACACGGGGGCCAAGCCGTTCCTTTGTACCAATTGCGGGAAGAACTTCCGGTCGAAATCGGAACTTCATCGGCATTACACGGTTCATGCAGGAGAGAAAAATGAAAAGATTTGGGCAGGGGACATTCTGGAGAGTCCTGTTCACGAGAAAACCACCAGCGAACAGGGAATTAGGAATGAATAAAGGCAGGAGGGCAGGAGCGTGTGGCAAAGGAAAAGTAGACCATCCAGAACAAACTTGAGATTTTCAATAATTCTTGGAAATCATCCAGTTTTGGCCCTAAAGCATTTGGTGGTGCCATCCAGCCCTTTGTAAAACTGTTGATCGTCCCTACGGCTGATTTTCTTCCTCGTTTTTCTTCCTCTACGACAGGGGTCTCCAAACTTGGCAACTTTAAGACTTTGTGGACGTCAACTCCCAGAATTCCCCAGCCAGCTGTGGGCATTGAAGCCCAGAAGTTTGAATTCTGGGTATTGAAGTCCACAAGCTGAATTGTGGGAGTTGAAGTCCACAAGTGGAATTGTGGGAATTGAAGTCCTCAAGCCAGCTTTGCTGACTGGAGACTTCTGGGAGTTGAAGTCCACAAGTGGAATTGTGGGAATTGAAGTCCTCAAGCCAGCTTTGCTGACTGGAGAATTCTGGGAGTTGAAGTCCACAAGTGGAATTGTGGGAATTGAAGTCCTCAAGCCAGTTTTGCTGACTGGAGAATTCTGGGAGTTGAAGTCCACAAGTCTTAAAGGTTGACAAGTTTGGAGATCCCTGCTCTACAATTTATTTTATGGACTATGTTTTTAAAAAAAAAAAAAAAAAAACACGCACACTTGCCCCTCCAGTTGTTTGGGAAAACAATCTAATGTTTACATCAGGAATATTTGCTCCTTTGATACGGAATTATGAATGTTTATTTTTATACGGTATTTTCAGGGAAAGGGGTACATTTTGGTCTAAGGCGCTTATGTCCTTGCATAGAGACCCCCTCTGCTGGCTGACCCTTGCTAGATTTCCTCTCTATCAAGGAGACCTTGTACAGATTTCAGATTTTTCTTAAAAAGGAAGTGGGGAATACAGCTCTTAAAAGTTGGATTAAAGATTCCTTTATTGTCTACATTGGCTAGGGGCTCATGTGGGATACCAGGTAATCTTTCCAGGATCTGTAAATCTGGTTGATAATCCCTCTTGAAGGCTGAGCAGGAAACTCTGCATTTTCTAGCTTGGATCTCCCTAGAGTAGTATTTTTCAACCTTGATAGCTTTAAATTGTGTGGATTTCAACTCCCAGAATTCCCTAGCCAGCCATGCTATCTGGGGAATTCTGGGAATTGAAGTCCAGAGCACTTAAAATTGCCAAGGTTAAGAAATACTGCTCTAGGACCCCTTTATGTGATAAATCTCGAAAGAGATTTGCTCTGTACGTCAATAGTATATAGGAATGATAGTCCCTGGCTTCTACTTTATCCACATAATGTGATTTTTCCCCCCCTGGAAGTACTTAATTAAGTTATTAGGAAGGGCCAAAGAAGGCATTTAAAATATGGTTTAAAACAAAGCATTTGTGTTTTTCTGTTCTGCTCGCCTGGTGGTTCCTAACCATCTTCTGTAGCTTTCTTCTGAATACTTTGAGAAAAAGATATTCCTTTAGTGTATTATGCTTTGCATGATATTTCCTCTGTTGTCACTTGCTTTTTCCCTCCTTTTATAATTACATGTTATTAACAATTAACTGAGTAAAACTCATTAAAGAGCTATTTCTGGCATTGCTGCTGTTATTTAAATCACATTTTCCCATCTGAAGAAAAAATAAAACTGAGAAGATGAGAGCGCTTTCTATGATTTTTTGGCTCAAAGAATTTGAGGATGAATCGTGCCATAACTCCAGATAGTCCTTGGCTTACAGCCATTCGTTTAGCGATCGTTTGGAGTTACAACGGTATAGGTAGTCCTCAACTTGCGACCAGAGTTGATTCCAGAATTTCTGTTGCTGAGGGAGACAATTGTGAGTTTTGCGCCGTTTGATGGCCTGCCTTGCCCCAGTTGTTAAGTGAATCACTGCAGTTGTTCAATTAGCAACACGGTTGTTAAGTGAAGCTGGCTTCCCTATCGACTTCGCTCGTCAGAAAGCCGCAGAAGGGGAATCACATAACTTGGGGAAACTGCAACCACCGTAAATATGAGCCAGTGGCCAAGCATCCGAATTTTGATCACATGACCATTGGGGATGCTACAACGGTTGTAAGTGTGAAAAACGGTAATAAGTCACTATTTTCAGTGCCACTTTGAATCAGTGATGGGTTCCTCCCGGTTACGCCGAGCCAGTAGCGATGACGATATGACATCACCGAACCGGTTCTCCCCCCCGTCTCCCCCCGCCCCCCACCCCCGCATTATTCTTACCTTTTATTTGGCCCCACCCCCAATCTATTGCTGCCTCCTGAGTCCCAGTTGATGGGCTATAAGGAAAAACTGTTTAAACTCTTGCCACAGGGCTTCAAAGGGCCTCCCTACAGCTGATCAGTGGTAAAAGGCAGTTTGGTGGTAGACCGGTGCCTCCAAAAACAAATGAGTAGACCAGTGCCTGCAAAACTAAATGGGTAGACCAGTGCCTGCAAAAATAAATTGGTAGATTGGTACAGCTCTGCAAGCAGTTAAAAGCCTGGTAGACCAGTACCTCTGCTAAATCCTAAAGAATTGTCACATGGCCATCAAGCCATGCCCACAAAATAAGCCACACCCACAAAACTGGTAGTAAAAAAATTTAGAACCCACCCCTGCTTTGAATGGTCTCTAAATGGATAATTCTAAGTCGAAGACTACCACAGTCTTCACACTTATAACCATTGCAGCATGACTCAGGGTCACATGATTAAAATTTGGGTGCTTGACAACTGACTCGTATTTATGACGGAAACTAATCAAGGTGAGAAGCAATCTGGAATTGAGAAACTTCCTAAACAGTGAGGACAATTAACCAGTGGAACAGCTTTGCCTCCAGACATTTTGGGTGCTTCATCACTGGAGGTTTTTAAAAAGAGACTGGACAATCTCTTGTCTGAAATGGTATATCGGATCTCCTGCTTGAGCAGGGGGCTGGACTAGAAGACCTCCAAGGTCCCTTCCAGCTCTATTCTGATTCTGAGCCAGCTGTCACCGATGCTGCAAAAGTGGCTTGCTGCACTGCAGGATTCTGTCAAATACGTTTTGTTTGCTGTCATGCACTTAACTTGTTTTCACAATCGTTTTGTGAGGAAAAATTGGACCACTGATGTTACTATTCAGTTACTATTCCAGCAATATGGATGCAATTTCAGCATGATTTGATTTGCATCCTGCCCTCCAGTAGACCCAATCTGTTGGCTGTGGCATCCTTAAAAGTATGAGGTCCCTGAATGAGGAGCCTGAGTGGCGCAGGAGACTAATGCTACTGTTAAAAGTAGCATTTAGCTTCCAGCTGCCTGCAATTACTGCGAGTTCAATTCTCACCAGGCTCAAGGTTGACTCAGCCTTCCATCCTTTCTAAGGTAGGTAAAATGAGGACCCAGTTTGTGGGGGCAATAAGCTGACTTTGTATAAATATACAAAAGTATGAAGGCTATTGCTTAACGCATTGTAAGCCGCCCTGAGCCTCCGGAGAAGGGCGGCATATAAATCAAAAATAAAATTAAAATAAAATAAGATATCCTCATTTATCAATACTCTTGTTTAGGGACCGTTTATTGTTACAATGGTGATGAAAAAGCCACTTTAAGACCAATCTTCACACTGACGACTTTTGGAAGTCTGTAAAGCCAAAGAACGCTGAAATCCGATCGTAAATAACATTTGCATTTTTGCGAATGCTTCCTTCACAACCAAGATGCCAGTCCCAATTATAGTTGCTAAATGAGGACTCCCTTTATTTGAAATAGGTCTCAATTATTGCTTCCTATGGCTTTCTCATGTCACAGCAGTGGTAACGCCCACCAAAATGATCTTGGATGATCTGAAAGAAAGAAACCGGATTGGCCGTGTTTATGCTTGGAGGGGAGACCACTAGGAAATCCCAGCGTTGTGTTCTAGACTGGGAAGTTAACAAAAAAATTAATCAAGGTAGTAGCAAAGCAGTTCTGCCAAGAAAAGCTAACAGGCTCTTTGTTTATAGAGATTCTCAGTCATCCAGGTCATGGTTGTCCCAAAGATGCTTTTTTTCAAGAGGCAACTGGACTTTCAGGTTTTTTTCTTTGAAGGACGTTTCGCTTCCCATCCAAGAAACTTCTTCAGCTCTGACTGGATGGTGGGAATGGAAGGATTTATACCGTATTATTCGGACTATAAGACACACTTTTTTGTCTCCCAAAACGAGGTAAAAATATCTGTGTGTTTTATAGACCTAATATAGCTGAAGCCCCTCCCACCCAACTGTTTTTTGGGCCTCACACACCCTGTTTTCCAGCCTTTTTCCTGCCCATTTTTGAGGCTTTTTTCTGGCTATTTTTGAGGCCCGTTTTGAGGCTTTTTTCTGCCCGTTTTTGAAGCTTTTTAAGGCCCGTTTTGAGGCTTGTTTCGGCACATTTTTGAGGCTTTTTAAGGCCCGTTTTTGAGGCTTGTTTCGGCACATTTTTGAGGCTTTTTAAGGCCTGTTTTGAGGCTTGTTTTGGCACATTTTTGAGGCTTTTTAAGGCCCGTTTTGAGGCTTGTTTCAGCATGTTTTTGAGGCTTTTTAAGGCCCGTTTTTTAGGCTTTCTTGGCCCATTTTTTCTGAAAAATATCCCAGCTTCTGCCCACCTAGCAGTTCGAAAGCCCGTAAGAAATGCAAGTAGAAAAATAGGGACCACTTTGGTGAGAAGGTCACAGCGTTCCGCGCGCCTTTGGCGTTGAGTCATGCCGGCCACATGACCACCGAGACGTCTTCGGACAGCGCTGGCTCTTCGGCTTTGAAACGGAGATGAGCACTGCCCCCTAGAGTCGGGAACGACTAGCACATATGTGCGAGAGGAACTTTTAACTTAAATTGCACTACCTTGGAAAACGGATTAATTCAATAGGATCCCATATATTAGCAGATGGAGAAACATGTTCTTTTTAATTGCTCTATTCCTCTCAATTCCCCCCCCCCCCCCCCCAAGATGATCTGCTTGAAATGACCCTGCTTTTCTTATTCCACCCTTTTCAGGTAGGCAAACCTATTCTGCGTCTAGTTCAGTGGTGGAATTCAAGTAATTTAACAACCGGTTCTCTGCCCGAATGATTTCTTCCAACAACCAGTTTGCCAAACTGCTCAGAAAGTTAACAACTGGTTCTCCCGAAGTGGTGCGAACTGGCTGAATCCCATCACTGGTCTAGTTTCACACAACAGGCTAAAATTGATTTAAATTGGATGTTAGTCGCTTTAGCTGTAAACCAGTATCATGGCTCAATATGTTGTGTGAATCCAGGCAATAATGGTTTATTAGAATAATTGTTGTTTGGGAACTGCCCCGAATTTGATATATAATGGGGAGCTATGCAAGTAGCCCTCAACTTACAACTGGTCTCTTGAGAAGTGTTCAGAGTTACAATGGACTTTACCAGAGCTACTTAGGATCCATTTTCGGAGTTATCATGGCCGCAACGCACATCCTGTGCTCATGCAATTGCATTTTGGGAGCTTGGCAGCCTTTACAGCTGTTTCCAGTGTCCCATAGTCAAGCAACCATAATTTGCAATATTTTCTGCTGGTTTCTGGTGTCTTATTTCCGGTTTTTGGCAAACAATAACAACCCACCATAGGAGAAAATAGATTACCCGATTTCCAGCTCTGTCTCCTTAACCCTAACCCAGGGGTCTGCAACCTTAAACACTCAAAGAGCCATTTGGACCCGTTTCCCACAGAAAACACCAGGAGCCACAAAACTAGCATAGGTGGTTGAAGTAAATGTTCTGTTTTCTTTTGAAACTTTTCTTTTCTTGGATTTATCCATACTTGGTCTACCGGGGGGTTGAACAACTCAATAAATTGCGTGCCGGTGGATGTCGCACATTGGTGGTTGTGACGCATATTTTGAGTGACGGAGCCGCAGCAGAGTGGTGAGAGAGCCACATGCGGCTCCAGAGCTGCAGGTTGCTGACCCCTGCCCTAACCAGAGGAAATGGCGGGGACTGGATGCACATGCGTTTAAATATTTTCGGGGAGGGCTTATTTTCGGGGCGCTTATTTTAGCACATGCGCTCAAAAGCCCGATTGGGCTTATTATCAGGGGATGTCTTATTTTCGGGGAAACACAGCAGTTTAAAATTCTTTTGCCCTGTTTCGCAAGTGTTTTATTATATTACCATAATCAGCATTCAGCGAGGGAGGACATTATATATGTTAAGTCTTTTTTTAAAGACATTTTTTAATGTGTCTTGTTTGTTGTATTTTTCTTCTTCTTTTGTCCATCTTTTTTAAAAAAAAATATGTTGGTGTTTTCTGTTTTAACTTTTGCTGAATAAACTAAAATTTGAGAAAATGCGTCATGGGAAAAAAAAAGTCGTAACTTCAGATCTAATTGTGTGATGCCTCTACGTATGACAATGATGACGTACAACCAGAATTTCAGGCTCAATTCTCATAATACGTTGAGGCCTACCGGTATAAATGTTTTTTTAAAACAAAACAAAACAAATGAATCAGCCTAGAATGAAAGCGGACAAGCTTACTGAGCAAATCTCTGGCTGAATTTAGATTTCAATCCCGATTCAGTTCTCTAAAAATATTAAAAACCATGGCAACAATCTTAGGAGGTCTGAACAGCAGTTTGAAAAGTTCTATTTTGGCTCCCCTGAAATAAATTTGGATGAGATTTTTTTTTTCTCCAAACAGTGATGTTTGTCTGGGCAGGTCACAAGCACTCAACACTTTAAAAAAGGTTTTGTATAGATATATATTTTATTATCATTTTTCATACTTACAAGAAATGTACGAAGAAGTTACACTTCTTTCATTTTGGCAAAGTGTGAAGAGATTTTTTTTCTTCCCTATTTGGGGTGGGCAGGGCAGGGCAGGGCAGGGCAATGGGAGTCTCGTTTTAGTTGCATATCGTTTGTTCTTTTGCAGAAAGACAAGGCAACGTATGCAGCCGCTTTCGTCCTTTTCTCGAGCGTCCGTAAAAAAACCTGTCCTGTTTTGGAATCTCCCACTTCTCTAGCTGCCCCCCATTTCTGTTCCACACAGCATTTGAGAAACACTTTATTCAAAGTAACGGACGCAAAAACGGCCCTTCTTAAAGGCCTGTGTCTAATGTAAGTTCAGGAAAGGTGAAACGATTCTAAATGGGGAAACACTGCAGTCTGAACTGCATTTCCTACACTTTTGACGGTATTTTTCAGTATTTCTTTGAATTCTCCTTCACGGTCGCTTCCTTCCAGCGTCCATTTTGTTCTTAAACAGTCGCTTCCTTCCAGCGTCCATGTTGTTCTTAAACAAACCCAACGTTTCCATTTCAAGCATCTACTCTCAAGGCATGTCAATATCGTTGAGCGTTGCCACAATTCCGACGCTTAACGTTCCCTTTTTACCAATTCCCTCCCCCTCTATTATTTATATTTTGCTGCCTATGATGACCATATTGATAAGTTTTTTTCTCTTTGGTTGTTGCCTGGTGCGGGGGTCTCCAACCTTGGCAATGGAAAGGTAAGATGGAAAGGTAGACCATGTCTTGGTAAGGACAACACTCTTCAATTGTCCTCCAAGCCAGGGGTCTCCAACCTTGGCAATGTTAAGCCTGGCGGACTTCAACTCCCAGAATTTTAATTCTGGGAGTTAAAGTCCGCCAGGCTTAACAGGTTTTAACCCCTGGCTTGGTGGACAGTTGAAGAGTGTTGTCCTTACCAAGACACGGTCTACCTTTCCATCTCAAAACATTTTTTTTTAATAACCTGGAAAGGACCAAAAAAAAAAAAAATGGCTTAGTAGTGGTGCTACTTATGCGTCCCAAATGGAAGATCTTCCCCCCCCCCCCCATCGGTAAAGGAGGAAGGACATTTCCCCAATAAATGTCGTGCCTCAAAGTCTTCCGTGCCGATTCTCAGACATCTGATCGAAAACACTAGCTCTCGTGGCACCTGACAATCCACCAAGTGTCGCCAACGAAGTATTTTTGTGGCTTTTCTCCTGGCCTGATCCTACCACCTCTATTTTTCCCTTTTTAATAGGAACTTCGGGAAGTCCCAGGCTTAGGCAGTCTTTCCGTTTTTCAAGGTCGTGAGGAAAAAAAGAATCCCCTCAGAGCTTGGCACAGGTATGTCTCCCGTGAAGATGACCCAAACTGAATCCCTATTTTAAAAACAAAAGGCAGCAGATAAGGTGACCGGAAAGACTTGGTCAACCTAAGATGTTGGTTGTCCGGGAAGGCTGCGCGCAGCCCCCCCCCCCCCCCCCCAACTCCATTTTCACCGGCAGAGGGCTATCAAAACAAACTAAAAACAAAATAAAAGGAGAAATATTTCCCCTTTTGCATTTGAGCATGCAAGAAGGGGCAGGGAAGGAGAAAGGGAAAGAGGAAAGACAAAAAGAAGGAAAGATGGGAAGAGAGCAAGAAAGGAAAAATAAGGAAAGGGGGGAATGAAGAAGAATGAAGAGGGAAGGAAAAAGAAGGAAGGAAGGAAGATTATAATGAGAGGGAGGGAGGGTTTGAGGGAAGTCCTGCCTTAGCACTTGACCACCACAAGTACCCCCAACATGAGTGATGTTGAGCTGGCCACGTCCACGCTGGCCACGCCCATGCTGCCCCGAGGTCAAACACAATCCTGATGCGGCCCTCAATGAAATCAAGTGGTCTAGAGAGTGATGCTAGTCAGAAGGAATCATGCCTAGGCTCCAACCCTTCGCCCCACATCTTTGACATGCTTTAAAACTACGACCCACAATCTTTGTACATATGGAGACATTAATCCATATGGAGAATGCTGGGTTGCCTTTCTTTAAGGTAAACAAACATTCATGAAAATTTCTAGCTAGCAGAAGAGATTCCAAGATCAGTGCAACGGTGGTGATCCTGGAGCAGAGCAGGACGATGGGAGATCCGGCTTCTAAGATCTATCCTTAGACTTGGAAGGCCCTCGAGGGATCTGGATCCTCTCCTGGCAGAGTCATCATTTGTGCAGATAAGGTAAAAGGAGAGATCCCTTTGTAAGGCCTGAAGAAAAGATGGGAGAATTTAAGTCTAATTAAAAGAAACTCATCTGCAGCGACTACTTAACGGACGTGAACTGGAAGCCTTGGCCAAGAAACAGCTTGGCTGGTGGTCCTTAAGAATCCCTCTGAAGCTGGCCGATGGATGCAGATTAACACTCTCTGAACCCTCTTAGCTCCTCAGTTTAGAAACAGTACTGAGTTCAAATTCTGAGTAAAGGCTTCCAAATACATGGGAGAATCTCCCCCCCCAGGAGGCTTTCTCCTTTTCTCTGCCTTCACACGATACTTCTGGATTGAGCAGGCAATTGTCATGTTGTGACAGCAAAACGGCATTTCCTCGCAGTAGGGTCTTCCTGGTAGACACTTGGCTAATGATCCATCACAGGGTTTCTCAACTTTGATGACTTTTAAGATGCACGGACATCAACTCCCAGAATTCAAAATTCAGAAGCAAAGCTGGCTGGGGAATTCTGGGAGTTGAAATCCACACATCTTAAAGTCCCTAAGGTTGAGAAACCCCGGCCCATTATCTCTTTTTACCAACAGCTCGTTCAGGATTTTAGGTGTGGATTCTCTGGTGTTTAATCAGATTCTCGTGCGAACAGAAGCTTTTCCCGCAGTCCGAACATTTATAGGGGTTTTCCCCCGAGTGAATCCGCTGATGCCGGATAAGGTTGGAGCTCTGGCTGAACCCTTTCCCGCAGTCCAAGCACTTGTAGGGCCTCTCCCCCGTGTGGCTTCTCTGATGGATGATGAGCTGCGATTTGGTGACAAAGGATTTCCCGCAATCCAGGCACTGGAAGGGATTCCCTTTCATGTGAATCCTCTGGTGCTTCAACAGCTTCATGTGGGAATTGAAGCTCTCCTCGCACTCGGAGCACGGGAACATCTTCACCCGGCGGTGGGTCTTCTGATGGACTGTCAGATGCGAGCTCTGGCTGAAACATTTCCCGCACACTAGGCATTTGTAGGGTCTCTCGCCGGTGTGGATCCTCTGATGGATGATCAGGTAGGACTTGGAAATGAAGGTTTTCCCGCAATCCAGGCATTTATTGCTATTGCCGTTGTTGTTACTGCTGTTGGTATTGCTGTTGCTCGTCGGGTCGGCGTACGCCTTTTTGGCCGTGTGAATGGTTTTGTGGGCCAGGAGCTGGGAACTCACGCGGAAACTTTTCCCGCATTCGGAACACTGGTAGGGCTTCTTCCCCAAGTGCGTCCTTTTGTGGACGTTGAGGTGGGAACTCTGACTGAAGCTTTTCCCGCAGGCCAGGCACTTGAAGGGCCGCTCGCCCGTGTGCATCCGCTCGTGGATGATCAGGTACGACTTGAAAACGAAGGACTTGTTGCAGTAGGAGCACTTGTGCGGCTTCTTCGTTTCGTGGATTTTCTTGTGGGCGAGGAGGTGCGAGCTCACCTTGAAGCTCTTCCCGCAGTCCGAGCACTGGAACGGGTTCTTGCCCGCGTGGGTGCGCTCGTGCACCGTCAGGTTGGAGCTCTGCGTGAAGCTCTTGCCGCAAGCCAAGCATTTGTAGGGCCTCTCCCCGGTGTGGATCCTCTGGTGGATGATGAGGTAGGACTTGGCGAAGAAAGACTTCCCGCAATAGGAGCACTTGTGGGGCTTCTTGGCCGCGTGCATTCGCTTATGGGCAATCAGGTGGGAATGCACCTTGAAGCTTTTCCCACAGTCGGAGCAGATATACAGATTTTCTCCCGTGTGGATTCTCTGGTGCTTCAGCAGGTTGGTGCTGGAGCTGAAACTCTGCCCGCAGTGAGAACACGGGAAGGGCTTCACCCCGGTGTGGGTGCGCTTGTGGACGTTCAGGTGGGAGCTTTGGCTGAAGCATTTCCCGCACGTCAAGCATTTGAAGGGCCTCTCCCCGGTGTGGATCCTCTGGTGGATGATGAAGTAAGATTTGGTAAAGAAAGCTTTCCCGCAGTAGGAGCACTTGTGTGGTTTTTTGGCGGCGTGGTTCCGCTTGTGCGCCATCAGGTGAGAGTTGAGGCGGAAGGACTTCTCGCACTCGGTGCACTTGTAAGGGTTTTGGGCGGAGTGGAGGGTTTGATGCTGGCTGAGGTTCAGCCTGGAGTGGAAGCTTTCGCCGCAGTCGGCGCACTGAAACCGCTTGCCCTTTTTGTGGATTTTCTGGTGGACTTTGAGGTGAGCGTTCTGGCTGAAGGTTTTCCCGCACTCTAAGCATTTATAGGGTTTCTCTCCGGTATGAATTCGCTGGTGGATGATGAGATGTAACGCGGCGAGGAAAGATTTCCCACAGTCCGGACAGGAGTGAAGCTTCCGCCTGGCGTGGATCCTTTTGTGGGCGATAAAATGGGCGTGGATCTTGAAGCTTTTCCCGCAGGCTAAGCATTTGTACGGGGCCCCTTTCACGTGGACGCTCTGGTGTTTGCTGAGATTGGTGCTGGAGCAGAAACTTTTCCCGCAATCCGAGCACTGGAAGGGTTTGACGCCCGTGTGGATGCGCTGATGGACGGTGAGGTTCGAGCGCTGGGTGAAGGTCTTCCCACAGGACAGGCATTTAAAGGGCCTCTCTCCGGTGTGGATCCGCTGATGGATGATCAGGTGGGCTTTGGCAATAAAGGACTTGCCACACTCGGGGCATTGGTGCGGCTTCTTCTCGTCGTCGTTCTCGTTGCTGGAAACGCACGGAGAAATCGCTTTGAAGCTCCTCCCACCGTCAGAGAATTTGTAAAGATCGTTTTTCTCGTGTTTAATCAGGTCGGCTCTCTGCCTGAAGCTCCACCCGCCCACCAGATAGGCCTCTTTCCCTTCGTGGACTTGCTCGTCATCCCTGGGACCGTCCAACAATTCCTCGCCCTCCCACGGTGGAGAGTCGGATTCTTCCCTGTCTTGCAGGTCACTTGCTTTCTTCCTCTCGGCTCGGTACCATCCCTGCAGAACGTCCTCCTCCTCCCCAAAGTGGGAAACTTTGTTTTCCAGTCTCCCCCGTTTCAGGGTCCTGTTGAAAACTTGGTCAAAACTTTCGGCATGGGCTATCTTCTCATTCATGCACGACCATCCTGCACCCACAAAAACCAAGAGGGAATATTCAATAAGGCAATCACATAAAAAATAATAAAAAGAGCAACAGCATTAGGTGAAGCCAGCCATCCAGCATGGCTCCTTCTCCGTCCATCTGTATCGTATCGTATCGTATCGTATCGTATCGTATCTTCCTTACCTCATCTTACCTCATCTTATCTTACCTTACCTCATCTTACCTCATCTTATCTTACCTCACCTCACCTCACCTCACCTCACCTCATCGGAATATAAGACACATTTTCCCCCACCCCAAAAGAGGGTGAAAATTTAGGTGTGTCTTATACACCGAATGTGGCCCCGCCCACCCACCAGCCCACACCCTTCGGCCATTTTCAGCCTTTAGGCATCACGTTTTCGGCCTCCGCATGCTGTTTTAGACCCGTTCCAGGCTGTGGGGATTGTCACAGCACATTGCCACCGATCACCGCCCCCGTGCATCACGTTTTCAGCCCCCGTGCATCACATTTTCGGCCTCTGCACACCCCGTTTTTGGCCTCCATGCATCGTGTTTTCAGACGGTTCCATGCGGTGGCGATTTCCACCGCCTGGAACCTCCCAAAAACCCAACGCACGGAGGCCAAAAATAGGGCGTGTGGAGGCCAAAAACATGACACGCGGAGGCGGCGATCAGCAGCGATGTGCTGTGGCCGCAGCCTGGAATGGATCCAAAACGGAGTGTTTGGAGGCCAAAAAAGCGAGGCAGAGAGGCGGCAATGCTCTGTGGCAATCCTTGCAGCCTGGAACAGCTGATTGGGGGTATTCCGGGAGGCTGATCCACCTGCCAATCAGCTGCTTGTGCTGAATCAGACTGCGATAATGTGCTGAAGCTGACCAGGGTGTTTGCTATTTGCTGCAAGGACGCTAGCCAGATGAATACTGATGGATGCTGGTAGGCAGAATTCCCTCACCCCCCCCACCCGTTTTCCTCCCCGAAAACTAATGTGCGTCTTATATTCCGGAGAGTCTCATTCTCCAAAAAATACGGTACCTACCTACCTAATCTAACATCTATCTAATAAAATGTACAGGTCGTCTTAAGAGTTATGGCCAGAATGTCTGTTGCCAAGCAAGGTGGTTGTTAAGCGGGGAGAGATTTTATGACCTTTTTTGCCATTGTTTTTAAGCAAATATTGCAGTTGTTAAATGAACTATATGGTCATTAAAGAAATCCAACGTCCCTCATTGACTGTGCTTGTTGGAAAACGGATGAGAAGGTAAAAAAGGGGGATCACATGACCCTAGAATGCTGCAACTGTCGTAAACGGATGCCAATTGCCAAGTGGTCATAAATTGAGGACTACCTGCATGCGTTCAAGATAAGAGTATATGGTTCTTTCTTCTTCCCCTGTTACCTAACTGAGAGCTCTCTGGCTCAGATTCTTTCAAGGAGCTTTGCACTGAGCAGGGAACTGAATCAGGATTTCCCACATCCAAGTCCACAACTCTAACTACTATGCAATACTGTTCCAGTAGCTGTATAGGTAGTTCAGCAGGCTGTGACACTAGATTAACTTTCTCTAGGATCAAATTTTAAATTAGATTGACTAATCTGCATACTAGATTATGCTAGTCCACCGCTCTAACAACAGGTAGTCCTCGACTTTACAAAGGTTCATTTAGTGACCATTCAAAGTTACAACGGCATGAACAAAGGGACTTATGACCGTTTTTCACACTTACGATCACTGCAGTATCCCCATGCCACATGATCAAAATTCAGACACTTGACAACTGACTCATATTTACGACGGTTGCAATGTTTTTGTCAGGTTTTGACGTAATCTCAAATAAATTTCATTCTCAAACACAAAGTCTTTGATGAATCTCTCATTTATTGAAGAATTTACGATCCGACCTGAACTCATGTGCAGCCAAAACTGATTCTCTGAAACCAACCCCTCCCTTTCCGCTTCTCAAAACCCCAGTGCCTCATTGACCATCTTCCAAGTCAGTCCCCCTCCCTCCATCACCTGGGTTACGTTATCTGCTAAGGGGAGAAGGATACTAGGTCAAACGTCAGGCTACTAAAACTTCAAACTGCTTCTGCTAACTATTTTTTTTTCCTTTTCTCTTGGAACTTCATGGCAGCGATGAAAATAGAATGAATTAGATCGCTGACAGTTTTGGTGTCACGTGATCACTTTTTGCGACCGTCTGAAGGGCAAAGCCAATGGAGAAGCCAGATTCACTTAACAACTGTGTTACTAACTTAACAACTGCAGTGATTCACTTAACACATGTGGCAAGAAAAGTCATATAATGGGACAAAATCCACTTAGCAACTGTCTCGCTTAACAGCAGAATTGTTGGGTTCAATTGTGGTCGTAAGTCGTAGACTACTATATATTATGAATTACATAATGACAAACAGCACCTCTTTTAATTGTAATTGCGGGCTCAATTATGGTCATAAGTCAAGGATCTATATCCCTGCAAATCCTTTATGGATTATTACAGAAAAAAAAGAAAAAGGAGAGGAAGGTAAAATTTACTTATTCTCACCCAAGGAGTCAACATCTCTGTCCTGGACATCCCCATCGGCCTCGTTCGATGGTGAGTCTTCCCCCTCGGAGAAGTCCAACGAAATCTCTTCGATGGGTCCCAGCTCCTAGAAGGAAAGGAGAGACGTCACTTCAAGGAAAGATTTGGAAGGACAGGCGCTAAGGGGATGAGAAGAAAATGGTGGTATTCGTCAGGCTCCAAGCGGAAGGGGGGGCATCAAAGAATATGAGCCATGGTGGCGCAGCAGACTAAAGTGCTGTTAACTAGCACCAGCTGCCTGCAATTACTGCAAGTTCGAATCTCACCAGGCTCAAGGTTGACTCAGCCTTCCATCCTTTCGAAGTAGGTAAATTGAGGACCCGGTTTGTGGGGGCAATAAGCTGACTTTGTATAAAAAAAGAACACCTCTTAGGGAGCCTCGAAAGCCATACTAAGCAGGTATATACAAAAGTATGAAGGCTATTGCTTAACGCATTGTAAGCCACCCTAAGTCTCCAGAGAGGAGTGGCATATAAATTGAACTAATAAATAAATAAATAAATAAATAAACAGGAACTAAAGCTATCTTCAACCCCTGAGTCTTAGCTGGACCACAAATCCATTTTATGACAAGCAATTTCATCAAACTGGGCCTAAATCAGGAGTCTCCAACCTTGGCAACTTTATGACTTGTGGACTACAACTCCCAGAATTCTCTCAGCCAGCACATCAATTTCTTCCCAACCCATAATCCAACCCCGCCCCCGTGTTATTCTTACCTTTTATTTGGCCCCATCCCCAATCTATTGCTGCCTCCTGAGTCCCAGCTGTTGGCTAGAGGGAAAAAACTGTTTAAGCTCTTGCCGCAGGGCTTCAAAGGGCAGCCCTACAACTGATCAGTGTTAAAAGAAAACAAATGAGTAGACCGATGCCTGCAAAAATACATGAGTAGATCAGTGCCTGCAAAAATAAATGGGTAGACCAGTGCCTGCAAAAATACATGGGTAGATCAGTACCTGCAAAAATACATGAGTAGACCAGTGCCTGCAGAAATACATGGGTAGATCAGTACCTGGAAAAATAAATGGGTAGACCAGTGCCTGCAAAAATACATGAGTAGATCAGTGCCTG
>WNWU01000086.1:1947615-1971929 GCA_012654045.1 Ptyas mucosa
TTAAAAATCTTCTTCTCTGTTCCATAGTACAAACACCAACCAAAGCTGGAACTAGCAACCAAGACAAAAGAACAAAAAAAGTTGCTAGCTCACCGAGCAAACAGAATCTTAGTAAAATAAAATAATTTGCCCACGCGTCTCCCGGAAGGTATTTTTAAAAATTTATTTTAACTTTAGGATAACAAATCATCTGTACCTATAAAAGGGTGGAATTATCAGTCGATACTCTAAAACTTTTAGCTGTTGGGGGGAAAAAAAATGACGAACTAGCACGAAAGCTAATCAACAAATTCGAAACAGACGATTGTCTCAGAAAAAGAGCCAGCATATATAACATTTTAACGCAGTTGATTGAGTGGAAACCAGAAACATTTAATTAACACCGAGATGCTAATTACGTTCAGTTTGAAAACAGGCTATTACTATTACAGAACAGAGAATCTTAAGGGAGGGCTTATAAAACCCAGAGGAAAAAAAATACAATTTTGTCTCACGCCAACGCCAGTACAAATTCTGGGAAGAGATACTATTTCCATTTATATACATTGCAATTCTCTTTTAAGATCTGAGCAGGACTTGAGCATAACAGAAGGCACTTGTGTTGTCGTCATATGACAACGCATGGTGGGCATTTCTAAGCTGGAGAACATTTATGAAAAGTCTCCCATCTTTTGTGAACTGGATTTTCACCATACTGTACGTTTTTTCTTTCTTCCTTTGGGGACTTTCTGCAAAATCTCCAAATGGCTATCAACGCTATGAAAAAAAAAACGGGGCCAGAAAGGGCCTTTTGTCAAGATTGAAAACGCCGCTCTAAAACACGAAACCACAACCTGCGTTGTGCCGTTCATATATCGAGATTTTGATATATCTAAAGAGCTGCACACCTTTTATAAAGCTCTGCTTTGCTGCCCTTTAACCTATCCTGGGCCTTGAGAAGGTAGGTTTCATTTCCCCAAATACCGTAAGCCATGCGAGGTAGCCATTTGGGGACCGAAAAGTTAATGTACAGGGGATAAAAAGACTGGGGGGAAAACGGCTGATCTTATTAAGAGGATTAACGAGTCTTTCCTTTGATGGGTTATTAAGCAGTAATTTATTCAATTAGTAAATTGCAAATAACTTGGGTCTCCTAGTAGGCATGCAGTCTTAAGATCAGCTACCTGTGAAACGAAGTACCGTATTTTTCGGACTATAAGACGCACCTAGATTTACAGGAGGAAAACAAGAAAAAAAATCGTTTTTGCCCTCCATGCATCGTGTTTTCGCCCTCCTCGTCCCTCAGAAGCACTCTGCAGCGCTCTGCATGTCTCGTTTTTGCAGAGTGCTTCTGGGGGCCGCCAAAAACGCGATACGTGGAAGGCTTGGGAGCCCCAAAATGGGCCCATTTTTGGCAAAAACAGGACGTGCTGAGGGGAGGGCAAAAACACAGGGTTCGGGGCCAAAAACAGGCCCGTATTTGGTCTATAAGACACACCGAAATTCTCACCCAGTTTTAGGGAGGGGAAAGTGCGTCTTATTCTCCGAAAAATACCATACTTACACAAGCAGCATCTGGAAAGCAGCTTTTAGAAAATCCAGGAGAGAACAGAATATACAGGTAAATCCTCAATTCACAACCAAGTTTCCAGCTGCTTAATGACCAGCACGATCTACAACTGTAATTCTGGTCGTAAATCAAGGACTAACTGTATGTTTCTCATTAAACTGCAAAAGGAGTCCCCAAAGCTTTTCTTAATCTCGTGGCACCCGGGAAGCAGCTCAACCGTTCCAGCCATAATTTTTTTGTCAATAAAGCAACGAGCAGAAAAGCAATTGGGAAGTTTTGATTGCAAAGCAAGGGTAGCTTTTTCATTTTTCTTTTTCAATGAAAAGCTGGCTGAATTGAAAAAAAAAATAATAACAAGACGGCCAACTTTGCATGGGATAAAAAAAAAAAAATTCACACCAGGAATCTGCAACCAGCTGCGACAGATATTGGGACCCCTATGGCTCTGTGCTAAAATACAGCCTCCAGGTTTCTCTGCAGTTGGAAGAAAAATATATTAGAAATATATTTTTATATTAGCGGAAATCTCGGGAGATTTCAAAATTCTCCCAAGTCAGAGGGAGATTATTGAAATCTCACAAGAATGAGTGATTTCTGGCCTGTTAATATCTTACGCCATTTTTTTTTTTACTTCAGAGAACGCTAACGCTAAAAACGGGACGAGACGCTATTGCCGATTCCTGTTTGAATTCAAAGCTGCAAAAGCATTTTTTTCCCCCTCCGGTTGCTATTGCCGTTGTTGTTCCCGTCATTCAGAAATTCGTCTTGCTTTTCAGGTGGGTCTGTTGATGCTGGACGCGTAGCCACTTGCGATCGAAGCCTTCCCCGCAGTAGGAGCACTCGTGCGGCTTCTTCCCGGTGTGTTGGCATTCGTGGCGGACCAGGTCTGACCGCCAGCAGAACCCTCTCCCGCAAAAACAACACTCGTAGCGTTTCTCCCCCGTGTGCCGTATACGGTGCCGGAAGAAACTCGCTATTCCGTTGAAATCTTTGCCGCATTCCTCGCAGTGCTTGATCTGGTCCTTGGGGGTCCGCGAAGCAGGAGGCGGCCGCTCTTTCGGCTTAGGTTTCACTTTGCAGGGAGTTGAAGAGAGCATTTCCACCCGGATTGGCAGGTGACTCTTCCGCAGCCTTTCAGAATGACGGCGCGGCTGGACGACGACGTCTCTTCCTTGCCTCCAACGGCAAGAATTGGCTCTTCCAGGAAATACCGCTCGGAGTTTCACGTCTCCGAAATATCCCCACTGGAGTTTTTTCTTCTTGCTCACATTGGTCTGTTTGTAACCTGCTGAAAGGAAGAGTAGGAATATACTCAGGGTAGACTTACAACAGTTCGTTTAGTGACCGAAGTTACAACAGCAGTGAAAAAAATAACCGATGAGCATTTTTCACACTTAACAACCGTCGCAGCATTGACATGATCAAAATTCAGCCGCTTGGCAACTGATTCATATTTATGACGGTGGCAGCGTCCTGGGGTCATGTGATCATCTTTTGCGACTTTCTGACCAGCAAAATCAATGGGGAAGCCAGATTCATTCAACACCTCCGTTACTCACTTAACAAATGCAATGATTCACTTAACCACTGTGGCAAGAAAGGTTGTAAAATGGGGCGAACGTTCACTCAGCAACGGTCTCTCTTGGCAACAGAAATTTGGGGCTCAACTGTGGTTGTAGGTCAAGGACTACCTGTATCGAACACTGAGTTTCGACTTTTAAACAACCAAGGGTGTAGAGAAGGGTGTGAGAAAAACCTTGGAAGACAGGAGGCAGAATTGAAAACTTAAGTGTATCTCGACCACGGCATCTTTAAATGTTGTGGACTTCGACATCCAGAATACCTCAGCCAGCCATGTTGGTTGGGGAATTCTGGGAGTTGAAGTCCATGCCTCTTCAAGTTGCCAAGGTTGAGATCCATTGGCCTAGACAATGGTCAGATCAGAGAACTCAGCCCACAGGAGAAATGGGGGTGTGGAAAGCGTCCCAGAAGGGACCCTACCTAGTTCCCTGGAAAGTAAATTAAGGGAGGGGAGAAGTGTTTTCAGACCTGCAAGTGTCCGTAACCTTAAAATAACAGAATATCACAGTCGGAAGGGACCTTTGAGGTCTTCTAGTCCAACCTCCTGCTGAAGGAGCCTTGGTAGTACAGTGGTCTAAAGCACCCTGTTATTAACACCAGCTGCCTGCAATTATTGCAGGTTCGAATCTCACCAGGCTCAAGGTTGACTCAGCCTTCCATCCTTTCAAAGGTAGGTAAATTGAGGACCCAGTTTGTGGGGGCAATAAGCTGACTTTGTATAAATATACAAAAGTATGAAGGCTATTGCTTAGCGCATTGTAAGCCGCCCTGAGTCTCCGGAGAAGGGCGGCATATAAATCAAATTTATATATATATATAAAAAAAGGAGCCCATCTACTATTTCAGACAAAAAGGACTTGTAATGGTTGAAAGCAAGCCTGAACAACTCATCTTTCCTTGAATTTTGAAAGAATTCCATTTAAGGTATTGAGCGTGCAACATTTTTAGGACCGATCTCTGTGGAATGTGTAAGGAACTGCATGAAGGATGCAGCTGGCTGTGGTTAGGTCAGAAAGTACATATTTACATTTTTATAAATGCTATTGGCTATGTAAGGATTCCCAGGATTAGAACAGAACAGAACAAAATAGAATAAAAAGGAGTATTACTACTCAGGGTTTTGATTTCCTGTCTAGACCACCTCAAAGGCCTGACGAAGGGTGAACTTCGAATCTGAAGTCCTGAACAGGAGGCCCTAACCAAGCTTCCTCACCATCCACCCATACAATACTCTAGTTTTATGTATTTTCTTGTGTTGATAACAAGTTGTGTTCTCCATCAGATCGTACCCGGCAGGAACAAAAAGCTGAAGTGTACAGAATTTGATTTTAGGGAGCCAGCTAAAGTGAGCTCCTCAAAATCTGGAATATTTGCACTGCTTTTTCTATCCCACCTTTACTCCATGGCTGTTTTCGAACGCAACTCCCAAAGCCGGCACCTAATCTTTTACTTACAGCACACATTAGCCCCAGCAACTTCCAGTCACTAGAGAGAAGGGGTGTCAAACTCAAGGCCTGGGGGGCCCGAATTTGGCCTGCGGGATGCTTAGATCTGGTCCGTGGGGCCGCCCTGGAAATAGCAAAGGACTGGCCCGTGATGCCTCTGCCAGCAAAAACGGAGCTTGGAAGACATTTTCCCTGGCAGATGATTGCAGCCGAAAACGGAGCTCGGGAGCCTGTTTTTGCTGGAAGAGCTCTTGGGCCGCCACAGGAGCCCCCGACACGAGTGATGTCGAGCTGGCCATGCCCCCCCCCCGCCCCCTCGAGATCAAACACAACCCTGATGCGGCCCTCAATGAAATCGAGTTTGATGCCCCTGCTATTTATTTATTAATTTATTAGTTCAATTTATATGCCGCCCTTCTCCGGAGACTCAGGGAGGCTTACAATGCATTAAGCAATAGCCTTTATACTTTTGTATATACCTGCTTAGTAGGGTTTTCGGGGGGCCCCAAGCGGTGTTCTTTTTTATACAAAGTCAGCTTATTGCCCCCACAATCCGAGTCCTCATTTTACCTACCTGGAAAGGATGGAAGGCTGAGTCAACCTTGAGCCTGGTGAGATTCGAACTTGCAGTAATTGCAGGCAGCTGGTGCTAGTTAACAGCACTTTAGTTGGCTGTGCCACCAAGGCTCTTAGAGAGAGTTGATGATGGTGGGGGGAGCCCAACCTTCCTCTTCCAAGCAAATGGGACACTCCTATATTTAGACAGCAGGATAGTCATTGCTGCATTTTAAAAAAATAGTTATAAAAAGCTTCTTACCAGGATAAAGTTGTTGTGGTGGTAGTGGTGGGATTTGCTGCTGCTGCTGACTGTCTGTGTTGGTTGGTCTCTGCATTGATGCCATCTGTGGTTGAGCCTTTGTTTCTTCTGGCTCCTGAAACAAACAGAAGATTTTCAATAGCACAGTGTTCTGGCCAGTCAGCGGCCTGTGCATCTAGTAGCTGATTCCGACAGCAAGGAGGCTGGTGTGGTGCTGTGCCAGCAGCCTGTGCAGCTGGCACTCGAGTCAGACAATGAGGAGGCTGGAGAAGATGTGGTGCCAGAGGCGGGGATTCAGCCAGAGCCTTCAGAACCTCCCTTAAGTGAAGAGGAAGAAGAGGAGGAGCCTCTTCTCGATGCACGGGCACGCAGAGCTGCCAAAAGGTAGGAGTGGCTCCTCAGGAGGAGGTCTCCTCGAGAATAAGGCTTGGGGCTAATTGGCCACTCCCTTAGCCAATTTAAGGAAGGATGACGACTGAGGCAATTTGCAGGGAACAACTTCGTTCACTCTCCTTCACGTCTTGATCTTAGTTCTCTTATCAGTTTCCTGCAAATTGTTTCTGGGCTTTCTGCCAACCACAGTAAGATTATGATTATTTATTCTTTGGATTCTTGTAGGCTGTTAAGAAAGTTAATTAACAGCCTTTGTTTGAAAAAGACTGATTTAATTTAGTAAACTAAGGTTTGTACAGACTTTGTGTGTGCTGTGTTCTTTGGGGTTCGTAGCTGGGGCAGAACACACAGTGAGCTGTTAGTGGCGCAGTGGATAGAGTGCAGTATTGCTGAGCTAACTCTGCCCACTGCCAGGAGTTCAATCCTAACCAGCTCAAGGTTGACTCAGCCTTTCCATCCTTCCAAGGTGGGTAAAATGAGGACCCAGATCGTTGGGAGCAAGAGACGGACTCTGTAAAACTGCTTAGAGAGGGCTGTAAAGCACTGTGAAGCAGTATATAAGTCTAAATGCTATGGCTATGGAGCGGTATATAAGTCTTAAATGCTATTGCTATATTACAACCCAGTGGTGACAGTTCACAAAAATTCACACTGGGAAGTTTGCATATATAATAGGAAATCTCACTTCACAACAGGGGCAGAAATGAGGCCCAAAATCCATCACGGTCTTGCGATAGCACTTAGCAGGGTGGATTTGGTGGCGCAGCAGACTAAAATGCTGTTAACTAGCACCAGCTGCCTGCAATTACTGCAAGTTCGAATCTCACCAGGCTCAAGGTTGACTCAGCCTTCCATCCTTTCGAGGTAGGTAAAATGAGGACCTGGATTGTGGGGGCAATAAGCTGACTTTGTATAAAAAAAACACCGCTTGGGGCCCCCCGAAAGCCCTATTAAGCAGGTATATACAAAAGTATGAAGCTATTGCTTAACGCATTGTAAGCCACCCTGAGTCTCCGGAGAAGGGCGGCATATAAATCGAACCAATAAATAAATAAATAAATAAATAAATAAATAAATTTGATTTAAATCAAGTCCATTTAAAAAGATGACAGTTGCTCTTTAAAAATTATGATTTAAATCAAGTCGTTTAAATCATTAATAAAAAGGCTCGATTTAAATCTACTCGATTTAAATTATAATTTTTAAAGAGCAACTGTCATCTCTGTCCACAGCAGCTCATCCTCTGACCTGCTGTTGACTCACCGACAGTCGCAATATTGAGGAATATACAGCCTCATGCTACATAACTAAGCTCCATTTCATGCTGAATAAACTAAACTATTAATGTATCTTAAACAGAAAAGTATCTTTAGGTAAGATTTTTACTCCAAAAGCATTTTATTAAAATAAATTTGATAAAAAAAAATCTGATTTACATTTTTTAAAAAATGTCCGATTTTTATCCACCCTGGCATTTAGACTTATATACCGCTTCACAGCCTTTTCTAAGCAGTTTACAAAGTCAGCCTATTGCCCCCAACCATCTCGGTCCTCATTTTACTGACCTCGGAAGGATGGAAGGCTGAGTCAACCTTGAGCCCTGGTGAGATTCAAACTGCCAAATTGCAGGCAGCCGGCAGAAGTAGCCTGCAATCCTGCACTCTGATCACTGCGCCACCACGGCTCACTTAACAGGGTCATTAACCAATGTCTCACTTAATGACCCCGTTGCTTAGCAATGGGGTTCCAGGTCTCAATTGTCATTAAGCGAAGACTTATCTGTACAGCATTTCCGCAACCCACCAGGGGAAAAGGGGGATTTCCTCACCTGCTCTTCCCCCTTTTCGGCCATTTGGAGCCGTCTCAGAAACTCCTCGGCCAGACCGACAGCTTCCAGGCACGTGTCCGGAGTACGTTCCTTGACCCAGTTTTGCATTTCCCGCGGCAGGATGCTCAGGAACTGTTCCAGAAGCAGGAGTTCCAGAATCTGCTCTTTGCTGCTCCTTTCGGCCCGCAGCCACTGACAGAGGAGCTCCTGGAGCCGGGCGAGGACTTGCCGTGGGCCCTCAGCTTCTTGAAAGCAGAACCGGCGGAATTCTTGACGTTGCTTCTCCCTGAAGGCGGCCTCTCGGTGTAGGATGGCCGACTTCACCTTCCAGTAGTCTTCCCGGTCCTCGGCGGACAGGGCGATGAAAGCCTTCTCGGCCTCCTCGCTGAGAGCCGGCAGCATCCGGGTCACCCACTCTTTTCTCGGCCAGCGGCAAGCCACGGCGACTTTCTCGAAGGAGGCCAGGAAGGCCCGAGGATCCTCCCAAGGGGTCAGATCATCCAGCAGCTGCTTCTCGAAAACGGTGTCCTTCAGGAACTCCTGGAACTGCGTTTCCCACAGATTATGCACGCTCTGGTCCCCTTGCTGGTGGGGCATTTCCAAGAATCCCCCCATCCCTTCAGCTTGGGGGGCGAGAGAAGGCTGGGGGTCCACTCCTAAGCCCAGCTCGGATTGCAAACTTGGAGTGTCGTCCCGTAGCTCTCCTTTCTTGGCCAGCTCCATCTTGTTTTCCGGCCTATGCCGGAGGCCCCGTTTCTCCTTTCGCAGCTTCGCTCTTCCCATTTAGCCGAAGTTAGGCCCGCCTCGCGCAACCCCTGCAAAAAGCCGTTTAAAATGGCGACCGTCGAAGCGCCGGAAGTGCAGACGCAGCGAAGACCTTCTATTCCGGCTGCCTCACAAAGATCTGGAGGGTTTTGTGGCAGGGAAGCAAGCTTCCAGGCAGCTAAAAAAAAAAAAAAAAAAGAAAGAAAATGCGATTATCGCTTGCAGATTTTTGAGGGATGTGGAAAAACACTTGCAACGAAGTCCAATTCGCGAAGCAAAGGACTCTCGTAAAAGGATTCGCTTTGCTGTCGAAAGAAAAAAGCAATAGGATTCACACAGGGATCAAAATGAAGATTTTCATGGAGCTAATCCAATCTAACTCCCTAGGAAATTTGAATACAAGTAGTCCTCAACTTACAACAGTTCATTTAGTGACCATTCCAAGTTACAACAGCACTGAAAAAAGTGACTTATGACCATTTTTCACACACATTGCAGCATCCTCATGAACATGTGATCAAAATTCAGCCGCTTGGCAACTTATGGTTCATACTTATGACCATTGCAGTGTACCTGGGGTCATGTGATCCCTTTTGCGACCTTCTGACAAGCAAAAGTCAATGGGGAAGCCAGATCCACTTAACAACCGGGTTACTAACTCAATGATTACAGTGATCCACTTAACTCGCAAGAAAGGTCATAAAAAGGGGCAAAACTTACTTCACCAACGACTTACTTAGCAACCTAAATTTTGGGCTCAATTGTGGTTGTAAGTCAAGGACTGCCTGTATAGCTTTTACCAGAGTTAGGCTGTGAGACTTTATTCACCCTTCACATAAAGCTTCAATTTGCAGTTATCACAATTATTAAATAAAACCATGTTAAGCCAAAACCAAACAATAAATGCACATTATGGATTAGGGCAGTATTTCTCAACCTTGGCAACTTTTAAGATGTGTGGACTTCAATTCCCAGAATTCCCTAGCTGGCTGAGGAATTCTGGGAGTTGAAGTCAACCTTGTTAAGGTTGGTTGGGAAGCACTACTTTAGGTTACTGTCTAAGGGGCCACCACTTGCTCAGTGCAGGAACACACTACTACAATACAGGTAGTCCTCGAGTTATGTCCACAATGGAGCCCCAAATTTCTGTTGTTAAGCGAGACATTGATAAGTGAGAGTTTTGTCCCATTTCATGACATTTCTTGCCACAAATTGTTCAGTGAATCACTGCAGTTAATAAGTTTGTACCACGGTTATTAAATGAATCCGGTTTCCCCACTGATTTTGCTGATCAAAAGGTGATCACATGACCTTGGGACATGGCAACGGTCACAAGTATGAAACAATACCGAAAGCCCTACTAAGCAAGTATATACAAAAGTATGAAGGCTATTGCTTAACGCATTGTAAGTCGCCCTGAGTCTCCGGAGAAGGGCAGCATATAAATTGAACCAATAAATAAATAAATTGCCAAGCATCTGAATTTTAATTATGGGGCTGCTACAAAGGTTGTAAGTGTGAAAAACGGGCATGTCACTTTTTCAGTGATGTTGTAACTTTTGGTCACTAAATGAACTGTTGTAAGTTGAGGGCTACCTGTAATTGTTTTATTTATTAAAACGTGCTGTATTTAACTCTTAATTTCATTTTATGCACCCAAGTGGTTGGAAGAAGGTTTCTCAAAACCGTGAGCCGGATATGTAATCTCACTCCTTAGTTTGATCCTTCAAGTAAAAGGAATTTCATTAGAAGCCAGAATTAAAAATATTAATTTTTTAAATGCCCAACCTATTTGGGGTAGTTTCCTCCTTTTTTTTACAGTAAAGGATCATTTTTTTCCGCTCCAAGGAAGGAGGGTGGGCTGAAGTGGGCATTTATCTTCCCTTGAACCCAAATCAAGTTTCAGGATTAGCATTTCAACCACTTCCCTGAGGCTCCACTACCACCAGGTGCAGCTAATCCATTTGTAAATTATTTGTATTCCTTGAAGACCCAAGGAAATCAGATAATGAAGATGGGAACTGTTTAGCAAGACAAAAGGTTGTCTTCCTCTTTTTAAATGGGTTTAGATTGGCAAGAGGTCAGCCATGGGGGACAGGGTGTTGTTATCAGAATAACAAAGTCAGAAGGGACCTTAGAGGTCTTCTAGTCCAACCCTGTCCTCAGGCAGGTAACCTTATACAAACAATTTAGGGGATTATCTTTATCAGGTCATCTGAACATTTATAATACTTCGCAGGAACCTGGCTCTAAATCTTTCAAATCCATCTGCAAAAACATGCCCGCACCCCCCACCCCATTTAAGAGCAGAGGGCATATTAAACACAGAAATTACTTGCCAGAAAAGATCATGATATAATATAAATATAATATTATAACGCTGCATATAAACCATCCATTAGTTGGATTTTATAGCATACCCAAGTCACAGGTTTCCAACGATTAAAGCTTACCATCGACAATAAACTTGATGATCTAATCACGGTTTAAACTAATTGGTGGTAACACTAAGCCACTAATCACCTTTGCCTGTTCTCTTTTAGCTCACCACCTCTTCCAAACCCAGCTGGCCTGGCCGACCCAACTTTCCAGCCCCAGGAAATGGAGTTAATGGAAATATAAAGCACGTGTAAAACGCAGCCAGGCCCAAATCTCACACTTGGTAGGCGCCGCCAGTCGCGATTCAACAGGCAGCGGCGGCCTACGGAACTCCTTGCCACGTGATCCTGCGAATGAGACACAGGAAATTAAAAAGGGGGGGGGGGGAGAGGGGGGAAAGAATTTTTTTTTTGGGGGGGGGGGGGGGGGGCGGGAGCGAGGGGGCCCTTAAAAAACCGGGGTTTTTTTGGGGGGGGGGGCAGTTTTTAATGCCTTTACCTACTATTTCTTGCAAAACGTCTAGGAATTTCATAGGCGCGTTATTGCAATCTTGATTGATTTATTAAATTTATATGCCGCCCGCCTCGCTGTTCAAAGCGATGTTTTTCTCTTCTTCCCCATCCGGCCTCGAACCCAATGACACCTCCTCAACCATTTTCTAACCCAGTTTTCCACGCGTGAAATCCCAGATCCGGCCACGCTCGCAGGGGAAAAAAAGGGAAAAGTTCCTTTTTAAAAAAAAAAAAGGATAGACTGCCCCTCTACCCACGGAAGGGGTTTTATATCGCCCTGCTTCTTCTTCTTCCTTGCCGGGATATGGAGGTTGGGTCTATCAACGGAAAGGACCTGCAAAAAGCCAGCAGGGAATAAAAACGCCTCCAAAGAAGCGGGTAGCGGGGAGTTCCGCAAGCTTTTAACTCCCGTGCATTTCCCAAGCCCAGAGAAGTAGATAACGATGATAATCAATTCGCTGCAAACCATGCTTGCTCCCCAAAAACTCACCCCGGATCCCGCTTGAGTGGGAAGGAAAACTGGGCTGGAAAGGCTGCGCCGGCGTCGGCGTCGTCCTCGTCTTTTTTTTTTTTTTTTGCACGATGCCGGATCTGGGTACAAATCAAGCCCTGCCCCTCTTAAACTTTTGCAAGACCCCTCCCCTCCTTCTCTGGCCCCGCCCCCTTGGGGTGGGTGGGTGAAATGTAGGTCTGGTTCAAGGTGAGATACCGGTAGGAGCTTTTCGAGAGGTGGGAAAACCTAAATTTAGTAAAATCCTTAAAAGGACGCCATTCACATGTTAATGGGGAAAAGAGCGGGATAAAAGATTTGGGGAAATAGGTTTGGGAGATTGTCCTCTGCAAGGCAGGTCCTGATTGATTGATTGATTGGATTGATTGATTGGATTGATTGGATTGATTGATTGGATTGATTGATTTGATTGATTTGGGCTCCGTTTTTCCTCTGCCACCTCTAGACACTAGATAGGTTTGGTAGAAAGAAGGTAGCTGGGTCAAAATCCACCCAAAGTCCTGGCTCCATGCTAGTATTTCTCAGGGTCAAGAACCCATCATCCCCAGGAATAGATGCATGTCAGGCTAAGGCTGATAGGATATCCAGTCCAGAATTCCACCTGCATTATAAGCAGTTAATGACCGCTTAACCAGGATCACATTGGGGTGGCTTGGTAAGACGTATTACATCCTAAACCATGGTTTACAAACCAGTGATCATACCCATGGAGCAGTGTTTCTCAAGGTCGGCTGGCTGGGGAATTCTGGGAAATGAAGTTCACTTAGCTTAAACTTGTTGACCCTGAGAAATACTACCCTGGCTGGCTGGGGAATTCTGGGAAATGAAGTCCACCCAGCTTAAATTTCTTGACCCTGAGAAATACTAGCATGGAAGTAACACAAGCCAGGTATTTGGGTGGATTTTGAACCAGCCACCCTGTTTGTACCAAACCTATCTAGTGGTCTAGAGCTGGCAAAGGAAAACCGAAGCCTCAATCAATCAATCAATCAAATGGCTGTCTGTCTGAGGAATTATGGGAAATGAAGTCCACACAGCTTAAATTTGTTGACCCCCGAGAAACACTGCTCCATGCATCGATGGGTATGATCACTGGTTTGTAAACCATGGTTTAGGATGTCATATGTTTTAGCAAACCACCTCAATGTGATCATGGTTAAGCGGTCATTAACTGCTTAATGACTGCTTAATTGCACTCACAATTTCTGGAGGCAAGTCATTCTGTGAATTAGACTAGAATAGAATAAAATAACAGAGTTGGAAGGGACCTTGGAGGTCTTCTAGTCCAACCCCCTGCCCAGGCAGGAAACCCTACACCACTTCAGACAAATGGTTATCCAACCTCTTCTTAAAAATTTCCAGTGTTGGGGCATTCACAACTTCTGCAAGCAAGTTGTTCCACTTATTAATTGTTCTGTCAGGAAATTTCTCCTTAGTTCTAAATTGCTTCTCTCCTTGATTAGTTTCTTGTTCTACCCTCAGGTGCTTTGGAGAATAGTTTGACACCCTCTTCTTTGTGGCAACACTTGAGACATTGGAAAACTGCTATCATGTCTCCCCTAGTCCTTCTCTTCATCAAACTAAATATACCCAGTTCCTGCAACCATTCTTCATATGTTTTAGCTTCCAGTCCCCTAATCATCTTTGTTGCTCTTCTCTGCACTCTTTCTAGAGTCTCAACATCTTTTTTACATCGTGGCAACCAAAACGGAATGCAGTATTCCAAGTGTGGCCTTACCAAGGCATTATAAAGTGGTATTAACACTTCACGTGTTACTGCTTAATTGTTCTCACCTGCAAGAAATTCCTGCTTAATTCCAGGTTGCTTCTCTCCTTGGTAAATTTCCATCCATTGTTTCTTGTCTTGCCTTCTGGGGCTTTGGGGGAAATAGTTTGATCTCCTCATCTTTGTGTTCTTTGAACATCTCCAGTGTTCAAATATTGGAACACTGGAAGAGAAGATGACCAGCAGTGAAGGGGATAGACTCGGTTATACGGGTGATGGGGGCACCAATTATCATTAAAAATGTAAATTATAAAATCTGCCAACCTTCAAGATGCCTCAAACTTTTCTTTTTAGTGAGACACTTGTCTTGCAAACTGGCTGACTAACTAGGTGCCATCAGGTTGGTGTTGACTCTTAGCAACCACACAGGCTTTCCTCCATGATCTTCTACAACAACCTGATCCTTCAATTCTTCCGATGGTGCCCTCATCACCACTGTAACCGAATCCCTTGTGGCTGACCTTCCTCTTCTCTTGCCTTCCACCTTTCCCAGCCTTGCCTTATGGACCCCTGAATAGAGTAGGATCATCTGAGCCTTCGTCCTTTGTGCCTCAGAGAATTCCAGTGAGAGAGAAGGGTATGTGTTTTTTACTCCAGAGTGGAAGCTTAGATTATTCCTTTTACTTACAACTAGCTGGATACCTGTGCTCTCCCTCAGGGTTGCCTCACAGAAGACTCTCCTCTCCTATCCCATTCTTTCCCTCAGGGTGGCCCCAATGATCCTCTCCTATCCCCTTCTCTCCCTCAGGCTTGCCCCACAGAGGCCTCTCCTATTTTATCCCCTTCTCTCCCTTTCAGGTAGGGAGTAGAATGTCTAAAGTCCCAGCCCGCAGACCGGATGAGTCACGCTCAAGTGGCAGTTGGAACAGAGTTCTTTTCAGGTAGGGAGGGGGAGTAGAATGTCTAACTCCTTAGCATCAGTGCGTGTTAATAATAATTTAAGAAATACTAATGATATGATGGTCATTTTGAAAAATCCTTTCTTAACAAGCACCTAGAAGCCAAGTGGAACATACGTGCCAAATTTCAAATTTGTAGGCTTTACAGTTCTAGAGATTTCATGATGATGTATGAGTGGTATTTTGCTTTTATATATATAGATTAATCTTTGGAACGGCTTGCCTCCAGAAGTTGTGGGTGCTCCACCACTAGAAGGTTTTAAGAAGAGACTGGACAGCTATTTGTCTGAAATGGTATAGGGTTTCTTGCTTGAGCAGGGGATTGGACTAGAGGACCTCTAAGGTCCCTTCCAACTCTATTACTCTATTATACTCTGAGGTAATTCAGCAGAAGCTCCTAATCCATTTTTTTTATAATAGTAAAAACATGGAGGTGCAGGGAAGCATTTCTCTTAGCCCAAATACCTGTTTTTCTTGGTCCAGGATGCCTTACAGAAACTGGCTGAACTTCTCCTTCAGATGTTTTGTTTAATATATTTGTGTATTAAATGTGTGCACCATTTTACTCCTAGCTACTCTGCATGATTCTCGAAGTCAAAATACAGAAAAATAATAATAAAGCAAGGAACACAGCAATAGGCAAGGAACCAAGGGTTATAAACAATATATATCCACACTACCCAAAAGGAACTTCCACGATGCTAATAAAAAAAAATATATTTTCAGTTGCTGCAAACTCTTATTTTTAATTAGATCATTTGTAGTATGATCATGTCAAGGCTCTGACTAACAAACCCAAGCACTTCTTCGGTTTGAAGTTGACAGATAATTGGCATTCATTTTGCTTATAGCGAAACCAACCTTCTGCATCCTGATCTCAGTCGTCATTTTTCCCAAGGCAGGGCAAGGCTTCTTTCTAAAAATGGGCAATCACATTCTGTGCATTGGTATTTTTATACCCTCCCTGCTATTTCTGTATTCCCAAAGTAACTGCTATTTCCTACTCATGTTTTTATATATCTATATATACGTATATATATATATATATATCACCAGTCCTGATTTGTTTGTTTTGGATGCTTATTTTAAACAATGTGTTAAGAGCCTAGAGGACAATTTTGGCATCCTCCTTACACCATATGTATGTATGTAATGCAACAACCAAAAAAGCAATTATTCTTCCTGTATGCAAAAGACTTCAGTCAGGTTCATTCTGGTTCAGCAGAAACTCTTGTATTTTTTTCCATAAAATGTGAAAAAGCACCAGTTCAAAAAAAGGTTGGCTCAGAGAAAAAGAAAGAGGAGAGGAGGAAAAGAGAGGGGAGGGGAGGGGAGGGGGAGGGAGGGAGAGAGAGGCCTTGCTTTCGTATTTTCAGAGCTGCATACAAACTCTGTAATTACTTCATCATCATCATCATCAGAATCAGAGCTGGAAGGGACCTTGGAGGTCTTCTAGTCCAGCCCCCTGCTCAAGCAGGAGATCCTATATACCATTTCAGACAAGTGATTGTCCAGTCATCTCTCCAGTGATGAAACACCCACAACTTCTGAAAGCAAGCTGTTCCACAGGTTAATTGTCCTCACTGTCAGGAAGTTTCTCCTTAATTCCAGGTTGCTTCTCCCCTTGATTAGTTTCCATCCATTGTTTCTTATCCTGTCTTTAAGTGCTTTGGAGAATAAGTTGATCCCCTCCTCTTTGTGGCAGCCCCTCAAATACTGGAATACTGCTATCATGTCCCCCCTTGTCCTTCTTTTCTCTAGACTAGCCAAACCCAATTCTTGCAACCATTCTTCATATGTTTTAGTCCCCAGGCCTTTAATCATCTTAGTTGCTCTTCTTTGCACTTTTTCCAAAGTCTCAACATCTTTTTTGTAATGTGGTGACCAAAAGTGGATGCAGTATTCCAGGTGTGGCCTTACTAAGGATTTATAAAGTGGTAAGAATAGAATAGAATAGCATAACAGAGTTGGAAGGGACCTTGGAGGTCTTCAAGTCCAACCCCCTGCTTAGGCAGGAAACCCTCTACCACTTAAGACAAATGGTTGTCCAATCTCTTCTTAAAAACTACCAGTGTTGGAGCATTCACGACTTCTGGAGGCAAGTTGTTTCCACTGATTGTTGTGTGCATAAGTGCACCAGTGTGCCTACCGTCCCTGTCCTACTATTCCTTTTTACTTACTCTTTTCATGTATTCAAATTATGTTTATACTTTTACGTGTTATCTTATATATGCTTGACAAACTTATGATTATGATTGTTCTCCACCCATTGCTTCTTGTCCTGCCCTCAGGTGCTTTGGAGAACAGCTTGACTCCCTCTTCTTTGGGGCAACCCCTGAGATATCGGAACACTGCTATCATGTCTCCCCTAGTCCTTCTCTTCAACAAACTAAATATACCCAGTTCCTGCAACCGTTCTTCATATGTTTTAGCCTCCAGTCCCCTAATCATCTTTGTTGCTCTTCTCTGCACTCTTTCTAGAGTCTCAACATCTTTTTTACATTTTGGTGACCAAAACTGAATGCAATATTCCAAGTGTGGCCTTACCGAGGCATTATAAAGTGGTATTAACACTTCATGGGTTACTGCTTAATTGTTTTCACCTTCAAGAAATTCCTGCTTAATTCCAGGTTACTTCTCTCCTTGGTAAATTTCCATCCATTGCTTCTTGTCCTGCCCTCAGGTGCTTTGGAGAGTAGCTTGACTCCCTCTTCTTTGGGGCAACCCCTGAGATATCGGAACACTGCTATCATGTCTCCCCTCGTCCTTCTCTTCAACAAACTAAATGTAACCAGTTCCTGCAACCGTTCTTCATATGTTTTAGCCTCCAGTCCCCTCATCATCTTTGTTGCTAATACTTCAGGTGATTTCGATTCCATGCAACCAAATTTATTTTTGATTTACACAACCAAAGATTGCATTGGTGTTTTGTTTTGTTTTTGGCTGCTGCCACACGCTGCCGGCTCATGTTTAAGTGATCGTCCACTACGACTCCAAGGTCCCTCTCCCAGCTACTGTTTTTGAGCCTAAACCATGTGTCCCTAAACAACAACAACTACCCTGTAAGGTAGGTTGAGCTGAAAAAGAGAGTTACACACGCCTATGGCTGATTCTCAAGCCATCCAGGGCTGCCCCTTGGGTCTCCCCTCCTTTTCGTTCAGCCCCTTCCCCACGACCCCTATCCTAGGCTTTGCCAGAGACAAATACCCCCCCCCCCCCCATCCCAGGTTGGACCAGCCCCTGGAGGGCTTTGCAGCGCTGCGGGGACACCAGCCGAAGGGTTAATCCGATAGAGTGGCCGGCTGCTAGAGCGGCCATCCCTGCTCTTGGCGGGTGTGTATATATTATGTGTGTGTGTTTGGGGGGGGGGGTCCCTAGCAAGGAGCAGCCCCCTCCCTCTCTCTCTCCCTCCCTTTTCCGCCTTCACCCTCCATTCCTGCGGCTCCTTTGCAGAGAGCGCTTCTTCGGGATTCCGCCTTTGCAATTGTGCGGGGCGAAGGGGGCCCGGCGGAGGCATTGAGGGGGGTGCAAGACGACCCGCTGCCCAAGTGAGTGACACCCCCCCACCCTCCCCAAAAGCGCAGAAACGGGGGTGCAAGATTGCTCCGCGGGGCTGAGAACGCATCGATCGAAAGCCCTTTTTTGGGGGGGAGACTTTGCTGCAAAGCGACACCCACCCCGTAGCAGGTGGGCCAAGCTCAGCCTCCCTCCCCGCCGGAGAAAGGCTTGCAAAAGGACTAGTTCTTCGGGGAAAGGGTTGGATCCCGATCCCATGGTGCTCAGCCGGCTGGGGAGGATGGGGGTTGGAATCGCATCCCGCTCGGAAGCCCCCCCTTGCTCTGGGGGAGGGTTGTGCTAAAGAGGGGAGAGTGGTGTTTTCGGCCAAATGTTTTGGAGGTGCTCGGACCCCAACAAAATTGGGCATGTTTGCAGAAGATGCTGATCCGATATATATATATCAGTAACAGTAACAGAGTCGGAAGGGACCTTGGAAGTCATCTAGTTCGACCCCCTGCTCACGCAGGAGACCTATACTAGGGATTCGAACCTCCGAACTGCCGAACTTTCTGATAGACAAGCTCAGTGTCTTAGCCACGGAGCCACCTAGTTAGATAGTTAATGGAACTATCGTTTGTTGACCATTGTTTCTCAACCTTGGCCACTTGAAGTCCACAGGTCTTCAAGTGGCCAAGGTTGAGAAATAATGATTTAGATCAGGGGTCATCAACCTTTCGGACCTCAGGGACCACTAAATTCATAACTTTAAATCCCGCGGACCACTAATATGAATTTTTTAAAAAGATAAATAGTATTTAGTGCAATATAAAAAATGCAAATCATTTTTCTGCGGACCACCAAAATTTTCTCACGGACCACTGGTTGGTGACCGCTGATTTAGATTATCATTGATTTATTCCATTATTTTCGTTGACATTTCTAGGGAGAAGGCTGTACCCCATTGGCAGCACTGGTGCGAGTCTTGGAAACGTTTGCCCTCCACCTTCCCAGAAGGACTCCCTGGTGGACATCAAGGAAGGAACCCCAGTTTGGGCCTGAGATGGGATAAGAACCCCTCCCATGGCCTCCAGCAAAGCGATCCGGAAAGAAAGGGGGGCTCCCTCGTCCCTGCACCTCCCAATCCAGGCTGCTCAAGGGAGGAGAGTCAAAATGGAGGAGAAGGAAACGGCCTGTGCCAAGCTGGCCGAGCGAGTCCAGAAGGAATCCTCCGTCGTCCAGGCTGGTGGCCCCACAGAAATACCGAGACGGGGGTCCCCACTGCAAATCAAGCAGGAACCGGACGAGGGCCTGGCCCAGCGCTGGGAAGCCCAGTGGCAGAATTTCTTGAAGATGGTGCAGGCTCCGCCTCCCGGTTGGGGCTCGCCTCCATTGCCAGAACTGGTGGCTTTTAGCGACTCCAAACGGATCCAACCCACTGGCGGGACAACTCCGCAAGTCTTTGGCTGGAAAGTGAAGGAGGAAGTCTGCGAGGAAGAGATGGGGAACACGGAGGCTCAGAGACAGCTGTTCCGGCATTTTTGCTACCAGGATGCCGAAGGACCCCGCGAAGTCTGCAGCCGTCTCCGGGAGCTCTGCCACCGGTGGCTGAAGCCGGAGAGGCACACCAAGGAGCAGATCCTGGAGACCCTGGTGCTGGAGCAGTTCCTGGTCATTCTGCCTCCGGAGATACAAGGCTCCGTCAGGGACCGAGGACCGGAGAGTTGTGCCCAGGCAGTGGCCCTTGCTGAGGGCTTCCTCTTAAGGCAGAAGGAGGACCAGTTGGTGAGCGTTGGTCCTATCTTCTGTTTCCCATCTTGTCTTGGTGGATTGGCCTATAGAGATTGTGTCGGCCTCCTGTAGTTATGATGGGCTGTTTAAGGAACATTGAACTGTGCCCTGAATCAGGGGCATTGTCACTGCCCCCCCGCAAAAGCCGAGAGTAGCCCCCAGCAGCCCATCAAAAATGCTTAGCAATTTGATATATTTTTTGTGTCTTTTAGTCAGTCTTCACTCCTGGCGACCTCACAGACAATTCCCTGTAGTTTTCTTGGCTAGATTTTTGGAAGTGAATTTTCCTTGCCTGTTTTCTAGGGCCGAGAGCGACTTGCCCCCCCCCCCCCACCGGATGTTCAGCTGGCTTCATTCCTAAGACAGGATTAGAACTCAGGATCTCTTCATTTGTAACTCAGGGTACTACACCAAACTGACCGTCTAGCTGGCGCAGTGTTGTTGTCACCTTTGGCTGGGTGGACTTCAACGTCAGGATTCCAAGTAACATACCCACAGCAAGCAAAACTCCAAGGCAGGTAGATTCCTCAAAGAATAGCTTTATTGGATATGCCATATTAGCACAGGCTGGTGAAAACCGACTCCCCACAGTTTTCACCTAATTAAAAGTAGAAGTTTTTCACTTTCTCAAAACAATCGGTCACATGGTCCAATCGGGATACAGTCCAGTTGCTAGGTGACCTCAGTCCCCTCCTTCCAAGCACCTGCTGGAACGTCCTTGGTTCCCAAGAGAAAGTGTTTTGTTTTGGCTACAAAGCCCCAGCTATCTCTGCTTCCCCCTCCCTATCCCTTAGTCCCAGTTGTGGCAACCCTGAAGCCTCAAAATGGCCTCAGGTCAGCTTCAGGGTTGACAGGCGGCCCCTCCTTAACTGAAAAGGAACTCCTACAGAAAGAAGAAACCAAAGCGAGGTTCAACCTAATCCCTGGTCTCCCCCCACCCCCCACCCCCCACCCCCAAGCTTCTGGGGATAGATGTCATGAAATTGCTTAACTAACCTATCGGCCTTCACATCCCAACTCTTGACCCAAGTGGCCTCAGAAAGTGGGTACCCCTTCCAGTGCACAAAGTACTGTAATTGACCCCTCCCTATATAGCCTAGAGCCGTGATGGCGAACCTATGGCACGCGTGCCACAGGTGGCACATGGAGCCATATCTGTGGGCATACGAGTGTTGCCCTAGCTCAGCTCCAGCGTGCATGCGCGTGCCGGCCAGCTAATTTTCAGGCCTTCCGGGCCCACCGGAAGTTGGGAAACGGGCTGTTTCTGGCCTCCGGAGGGCCTCCGGGGGGGTTGGGGAAGGCCGTTTTCACCCTCCCCAGGCTCCTAGAAAGCCTCTGGAGCCTGGGGAGGGTGAAAAATGAGCCTACTGTGCCATCATGTGCCAAAAGATGGGGGAGCACGGGGGGGTCACACACGCATGCGCGGGGGGTGGGGCGCATTGAATTATGTGTGTGGGCACACACACGCATGCGACCTCCCCGCGCTCCCCCCACTTTTGGCACGTGACGGCAAAAAGGTTAGCCATCACTGGCCTAGAGTCTTAATTTTTTCCACATCAATTCCCAGAATTCCCCAGCCAGCCATGCTGAATTCTGGGAGTTGAAATCCACACATCTTAAGAGTTGCCCAGGTGGAGAAACACTGGTCTAGCAAATCGTCGGTGGGAATCTGTAAATAAATAAATACAAGATGGTGCATGTATTTAATTCAATTCGAATTTATGTGAAATGTCAGATTTAGGTTTCATCCTGGCTACTCCTGTTTTCCAGAGCCATTAATAGAACAGTTTGGAAAAGGTGGGCAGAAGTTTGATCTTCTTTTAAAGCTTTACGATTTTGCTTCCTGATGAACTGTTGTGAACGGGTGCTGTTCGGATAGCTCCGACTACAACTCCCATCAATGCCACCCTTTGGTGGCCACGTTGGCTGTGGCTGATGAGAATTGTAGCGCAACACATCTCAAGGGCATTACGCTAGTAAGGAAGAGCTGATTTCATAACCTGTAATTCCCAGAATAGGGACGCAGTGGCTCAGTGGCTAAGACGCTGAGCTTGTCGATTGAAAGGTCGGCAGTTCAGCGGTTCGAATCCCTGGTGCTGCGTAATGGGGTGAGCTCCTGTTACTTGTCCCAGCTACTGCCAACCTAGCAGTTCGAAAGCACATAAGAAATGCAAGTAGAAAAATAGGGACCACCTTTGGTGGGAAGGTAACAGCGTTCCGTGTGCCTTTGGTGTTTAGTCATGCCGACCACATGACCACGGAGACATCTTCAGACAGCGCTGGCTCTTTGGCTTTGAAACGGAGATGACCACCGCCCTCTAGAGTCAGGAACAACTAGCACATATGTGCGAGGGGAACCTTTATTTTACCTTAATTCCCAGGAAAAAGTTTTTTGACACAAACGCTCTCGTTATTACAGCCAATAAGAACATATTTGAACCAGGCTTTGCATGAATATCAATCCTTTAATATGAATTTCATCTATCACGCTGTCAGCAATTTGATTCAGGGCAGCTTTGCACATTTGAAGATCCTAAGTGTTTTTAAATGGCTTTTGACCAGGTGTTCTGTCCCAGGTACGGACGCCAAAGAACACAGCACACACAAGGTCTGTACCAAACATAAATTTACTAAAATAACTCAGTCTCTTCCAAACAAAGGCTGTTAATAAACTTTCTTAACAGCCTACAAGAATCCAAAGAATAAATAATCGTAATCTTACTATGGTTGGCAGAAAGCCCAGAAGCAATTTGCAGGAAACTGATAAAGAGAACTAAGATCAAGACGTGAAGGAGAGTGAATGAAGTTGTTCCCTGCAAATTGCCTCAGTCGTCATCCTTCCTTAAATAGGCTAAGGAAGTGGCCAATTAGCCCCAAATCTTACTCTCGAGGAGCCCTCCTCCTGAGGAGCCACTCCTGCCTTTTGGCAGCTCTGCGCACCCGTGCATTGAGAAGAGGCTCCTCCTCTTCTTCCTCTTCACTTAAAGGAGCTTCTGGAGGTTCTGAAGGCCCTGGCTGAATCCCCGCCTCTGGCACCACATCTTCTCCAGCCTCCTCATTGTCTAACTCGAGTGTCAGCTGCACAGGCTGCTGGCGCAGCACCACACCAGCCTCCTCGCTGTCAGAATGAGCTACAATCCGCACAGGCTGCTGATGGGCCACAACACCAGGTTATCTAAGGGACTGTCTCTTGCCAGTCACATCTACCCAACCCATCAGAGCAGGGAGGCAGGGAATGTTGCAAGTCCCATCCCCGAGGGAGATACATCTGGTGGGACCCAGAAGAAGGGCCTTCTCTGTAGTGGCTCCCTCTCTCTGGAACATCATTCCCCCAGAGATTAGGACGGTCCACATTCTAATACTCTCCCGGAAGGCGCTGAAGACCTGGTTCTGTCAGCGAACTTGGGGAACCCAGAGCGGGATGGAGCCCATTAAATGGCTTGTGTGATCTGCTGTTGCCAGAGCAGGAAGGTGGGAGATGGATGATTTTGTTATATGTACTATATGAATTTATTTGATTCTTTTTCTTTGTTTTTATTGTTTTAAATGTGCCTTGAGTCGCCTTGAGTTGCCATGGGCGAATAGGCGGCAATATAAATCCAGTAAATAAATAAATCTGAATCCCGGTGGCTTTGAGGGCATTTTTGACAACAATACATGTCGTCTTTGACTTACAACCACAATCGAGCCTAACGTTTCTATTGCTGATCAAGACAGTGGCTTAAGTGAGCGTTGCCCCATTTTGCGACCTTTCTTGCCAGAGTCGTTAAGTGACTCGCTGCTGCTGTTAAGTTAGCAACACAGTTGTAAAGCAAATCTGGCTTCCCCGTTGACTCTGCTTGTCAGAAGGTTGTAAAAAGGGGGTGTCACGTGACACTGCAACCGTCATAAATACATGCCAGTTGCCAAGTGTTTGAATTTTGATCACGTGACCACGGGGATGCTGCAAAAGTTGTAAGTGTGAAAAACTATCATAAGTCACGGCAATTTCAGTGCCGTTGTAACTTTGAATGGTCACCAAACAAATGGTTGTAAGTCAAGGACTACCTGTATTAGATTTTTTTTTTTGGCCATCATTTTCTTCAGGATGATTTTTTTCCCCAAATTTTCTATCTAGAGATTTCCTTGTGGTCTCCCATTCAAACCCTAACTTGGCCTGAGTCAGGGGTGGGTTCTAAATTTTTTTACTACCGGTTCTGTGGGCGTGGCTTATTTTGTGGGCGTGGTTTGATGGTCATGTGACAATTCTTTAGGATTTAGCAGAGGTACTGGGTACCAGGCTTTTAACTGCTTGCAGAGCTGTATGGGTCTACTCATTTGTTTTTGGAGGCACCGGTCTACCCATTTGTTTTTGGAGGCACCGGTCTACCCATTTGTTTTTGGAGGCACCGGTCTACCCATTTGTTTTTGGAGGCACCGGCCTACCCATTTGTTTTTGGAGGCACCGGTCTACCCATTCGTTTTTGGAGGCACCGGTCTACTCATTCGTTTTTGAAGGCATCGGTCTACTCATTTGTTTTTGGAGGCACCGGTCTATTCATTTGTTTTTGGAGGCACCGGTCT
>WNWU01000086.1:1972029-2001596 GCA_012654045.1 Ptyas mucosa
CATTTGTTTTTGGAGGCACCGGTCTACCCATTTCTTTTTGGAGGCACCGGTCTACCCATTTCTTTTTGGAGGCACCGGTCTATTCATTTGTTTTTGGAGGCACCGGTCTACCCATTTGTTTTTGGAGGCACCGGTCTACCCATTTGTTTTTGGAGGCACTGGTCTACCCATTTCTTTTTGGAGGCACCGGTCTATTCATTCGTTTTTGGAGGCACCGGTCTACCCATTTCTTTTTGGAGGCACCGGTCTATTCATTTCTTTTTGGAGGCACCGGTCTACCCATTTGTTTTTGGAGGCACCGGTCTACCCATTTCTTTTTGGAGGCACCGGTCTACCCATTTCTTTTTGGAGGCACCGGTCTACCCATTTCTTTTTGGAGGCACCGGTCTATTCATTTGTTTTTGGAGGCACCGGTCTACCCATTTGTTTTTCGAGCACACTGGTCTACCACCACACTGCCTTTTAACACTGATCAGCTGTAGGGCGGCCCTTTGAAGCCCTGTGGCAAGAGTTTAAACAGTTTTTTTCCTTCTAGCCAATCAGCTGGGACTCGGGAGGCAGCGAATAGATTGGGGACGGGGCCAAATAAAAGGTAAGAATAACGTGGGGGCCGGCAGGAGGGCCCAGCTCCCGAACAAAGAGAACTGGTTCGGTGATGTCATATCGTCACCGCTACAGGCTCGGCCGAACAGGGAGGAACCAACCACTGGCCCGAGTCCCTTCATTTTCCAAGTTCAGCTTAGCTTGGCTAGGTGGCACTGCCTGCTTCAATTTACTTTCCCAGGGTTAATAAAAACAGGATTGTAATGTTTTTCAAATTGTCCATATTTTTGTTTCTGTATCACGGCTTCCTTTGAACTGATGGGCTGGTCCTTTGTTTGTTCTTTCAGGGTCAGGATTGCTTTGAGGAAATGACGGTGAATCTTCCAAGGATCCATCAAGTCTGCCTGGGGGCCTCTCGAAAGCTAGGTACTGTAAAGGATGGGGTTCCCCCCCCTCCCCGTGTCCTAATCTATTGATAAAACAGCCTGATCCACCTTACAGGGTGGTTGTTTGAAGGGAAATAGGAATAAAGATGCGGTAAAAACAGGGGTGCTATTCAGCAGGTTCTGGAGAACCGGTTGCGGAAATTTTGAGTAGTTCGGAGAACCGGCAAATACCACCTCTGGCTGGCCCTAGAGTGGGGTGGAAATGGTGATTTTGCAGTATCCTTCCCCTGGAGAGGGGAGGGAATGGTGATTTTGCAGTATCCTTCCCCTGGAGAGGGGAGGGAATGGTGATTTTGCAGTATCTTTCCCCTGGAGAGGGGAGGGAATGGGGATTTTGCAGTATCCTTCCCCTGGAGAGGGGAGGGAATGGGGATTTTGCAGTATCCTTCTCCTGGAGAGGGGAGGGAATGAGGATTTTGCAGTATCCTAGCCCCGTCACACCTACCAAGCCACACCAGGCCCACCAAGCCACGCCCACAGAACTGGTAGTAAAAAATATTTGAATTCCACCACTGGGTAAAAATCAAATAAACAAACCGAAGTGGGTGCTCCATCAGTGGAGGTTTTTAAGAAGAGATTGGGCAGCCATTGGTCTGGATGGTATAGGGTCTCCTGCTCCAGTGGGTGGGGGGGGGTAGGGGGTTGGACTAGAAGACCTCCAAGGTCCCTTCCAACTCTGTTATTCTATTGGCCAGGGGATGCGCAGCAAACGAAACAGAAGACGAGGGGTGGAAAGGAAGCAGATCAGATCTATTGATTGATTCTGTGCCATGAAGTCACTGTGGACTCTTAGCCACCACACAGATAAATTTTCTAAGCTTACAAATAAAACTAGAACATTTTGCATCGTTCATTTACTGATTTATGTGTCGCAGTGGTTAGAGTGCAGTACTGCAGGCTACTTCTGCTGATCACAGGCTGCCAGCAGTTTGGCAGTTCGAATCTTACCAGGCTCAAGGTTGACTCAGCCTTCCATCCTTCCAAGGTGGGTAAAATGAGGACGCAGATTGTTGGGGGCAAGAGGCTGACTCTGTAAACCGCCTAGAGGGCTGTAAAGCACTGTAAAGCAGTATATAAGTGCTATTGCTATGTGGTTGCTAAGAGTCAACACCAAGTTGACAGCCCACATCGATCAATACATCCGTCAGATTATAGATGATGAAAAAAAGTACAGTATATTAGCCTAGAGGCAGTACAGGTAATCGATTTACAACAGTTCATTTAGTGACTATTAGCCACTGAAAAAAATGACTTATGACAGTATTGCACACTTATAACTTGCAGCATCCTCGTGGTCACATGATCAAAATTCAGAGCACCAAGGACTGCTTGGTTTACGTGATTCTGGCGTAGGTTGGAAAACTGCTGTTTTGCCAGAGTAAACATGCCGATTTCGGACTCAGAGGTAATGAAAAGACAGATGAGGTGAAAACTAAAGGGATTTATTGAAAAAACCCAGAGGAGTGACAGAAACTTAATTAAAGGATGATTCACAGAAAGGATAGAGTCTTTTAACTTTTTTCAGGTGCTGGAAACGCCATCTTCTCCAGCCCAGGAAATGAGAACAGACACTCAAGAGTTCTGCCTCTTGAGAAAGTTTTGTGGACTGCCATTTTAACAATTTTTTTAATTTGGCACTTCTATTACTTACCTTCATTAATCATCAACACTCGGAAGCATCTCTCTGTCTGAGGGCAGCTTTGTACATTTCTACTTTCCTCGCCTTCCTTTGGCAGGGCTGCCCTAAATTTCATAAATCAATACATTCATTCATAAATTCATTTGTTTGTTTGGTGGCTTTAAACCATTCAAAAGTATCTGGGCTAGTTTAGCTCAAGTTTAACCTTACAGATGCCATAAAAGAAAAGAAAAAGAAATGATTTTTTTTAAAAAAAAATCTGCGACAGTAAATTAAAATTAGCACATGTCCAAGGTGGAAACTAATCAAAGAGAGAAGCAACCTAGAACTAAGGAGAAATTTCCTGACAGTGAGAACAATTAATCAGTGGAACAACTTGCCTGCAGAAGTTGTGAATTCTCCAACACTGGAAGTTTTTCTTAAGAGATTGGACAACCATTTGTCTGAAATGGCATAGGGTTTCCTGCTTGAGCAGCAAGTTAGACTAGAATGAGTCCCCAACGCCTGGGCCACGGGCCATTTGCGAGTTGAAGATCAGGAAGTAAGTTTATAAGCCCTTCCCAATGTGCCTGTATTTCCCATCCTCCTCAGCAAACATGGGCAGCGGAGTGGAAGTGAAGGTAGACATCTTATTTGAACAGCATCGAGTTAGGGAAAGCTGCTGATAAAAATACCGGCAGTCATGACTGTAATGGAGCCTGCCCATTATAGTCATATATGATCCTAAAATGGGTCATCACAACCGATCTAATTTTACAAACTTTTTTGTGGTCGTTAAACAAATCACCCCGGTCATTAAGTGAAGCCAGTCATTAGGTAAACTCTATGGTTGTTCAACGAACCCTTTGCTCACTACGGGGTGTTTTTATCCCAAACTGGAAGCAAACAGCAGTTTTTGGCAAAAACGTTGTAAATTGCAGTCGTGTGGCTATGGGAACTCTGCAAACAAGTTGTAAATGTGGGCTGATTGCTGAGCTCCCCAACGTAGTTATATTGAGGGGGGGGGCAGCCATTGGAACCTTGGAACTGGTCAAGTCTACCTGGAAACTTTATGCACACAATCACCATGTCCTTCTACTCTTCTTCCTGCAGGGGGCAGGCTGTTGAATGAACAGGAGCGGCCACCTCTCTGGGCCCAAGATTACCGAGAGTCTGCCGGCAGGACGTCACTCCCAAAGAATCAGGATAGCCTCTTGCCACAGAATGAGTTGATGAGGCCCGAAAGATCTTCGGGCTCCCTTCCGACCAAGAGAGGCTCCGAAGCGATCCCGTGCAGAGTAGGCTACAAAGATCTCGGCGGGATCCTTTTCCAGGAGAGGATCCAAGAGAGCCCTCGGCAGAAGCGCTGCGTCGTGCTCCGCCGGCGGATCCACACGGAGGAGCGTCTTTACAAGTGCCAGGATTGCTGGAAGAGCTTTGACCACCGTTCCCACTTCATCCGCCACAAGAAGATCCACACGGGCGAGAAGCCCTTCCAATGCGCCGACTGCGGGAAGAGCTTCAACCGGAACTCCAACCTCACCACCCACATGCGGACTCACACGGGTGAGAAGCCCTACAAGTGCTTGGACTGTGGCAAGAGCTTCCGGTGGAGCTCGGATTTCATCGTCCACGAGCGGACTCACACCGGGGAGAAGCCCTACAGCTGCGCGGACTGCGGGAAAGCCTTCCGCCGCAGTTCCAACCTCACGGCTCACGAGCGGACGCACCGGGGCGAGAAGCCCTATAAGTGCTTGGACTGCGGGAAAAGCTTCACCCGAGGCCTGTACCTGATTGCACACAAAAAGACGCACTCGGGGGAGTGAATGGGCGTGAGCGAGAGTCGGTTAGCAGTGCCTCCTCCTTGGACTTTTCCTGGGGGAAGGAGAGTTCATCAAAAGTCTCATCTGAATTGCATCCACGGCAGTTTTCAGCTCATCGTGGGAGGGCGGCGGTGGGGAACAAAACAATCACTCTTGGGTTTGGGTTCAGGGCCTTGTCAGCATATCTCCAGATGGCCCAGTGATGGATGAGATCCACGGTAGTCTCACCCTGGTGCAAGGTTGGCCCACTGAAGTTACCAAAAAAAAAAAAATGTCAGCCGGAATTCATTTCGGCAGACGATCCTTCTGGCAAATCCTTCGCCCCAAGTTCAATTGATCAGTTTGGAGAATAGGGCAACTCGGCCTACGATGACCACGCTGGGGATGGCAGCTTCTCTCAAGGACGTGACTTGTTACGGTGTGAGCAATTTGAATTGCCCGAAACCAAAATCGGGAGAGAGCTGGAGGCGAGCAAGGCCTTGTTAGGAAGACCAGTTATTCTGGGCTGGATGGTTTCTCCCATCTTAAAGCTGAGGAAGAAAGTCTTTAATTTTTTGATTGGCTGCAGTGCAGTGCTGCGGATTTGAACCCCAAAAGGACTTTGGAGCAGTGGAGAGACCTGCTTCACCCCCTTAAGAGCGGGGACCTCCTAACTTGGCCACTTTTAAACCTGGTGGACTTCAACTCCCAGAATTCCAGCATGGCCGGCTGAGGAATTTTGGGAGTTGAAGTCCATCAGGCTTAAAAGCGGCCATGTTTGGAGACCTCGGATTTAGAACAACCATGACTTTTTCTGTAGGGCAGTTGCAGAAGACCATAATGCCCAGCACCAGGTGTCTTTAGGGGGTGGCAGACCGGGGTTGTTTGCACTTAAGAGAAACCTTTTGGGATTTATATCCAGAGATCACTGCTCGGCTTTCGTCTTTTGATCCGCTTGTCATGTACCAGCTAGGAAGTAGAACGTCACTGTTGGATCATTTTGGTTCTTCTCAAGTGATCTCCTCTTGGCTGCAGCCCACCCCTCTGTATTATGGGCATAGTAGTACTGATTTACCATATAGTGATTCTCAACCTTGGAGGCTTTTAAGATGTGTGGACTTCAACTCCCAGAATTCCCCAGCCAGCAAAGCCTCCCACGGTTGAGAAACATTGCCATATGGTTCACTCTGAAGGTTACACTCCTATTTCAAGATAAATATGTGTGAAGGGCTTTCCTTGCTCAAAAGTGCTATACAAAGGCCAAGTATTTATTATAATTATTATTTTTTATGATTACCTGTCTCTTTTGAGAAGCTGGGGTGGGGTGGGGGGGTCGGATTTAAGATATTCCGCGTGCCGAGCAGCGCCTCGGCAAATAAATTCTGCTTTTGCTCCGACAGCTATTCTGCCATTCCACGCGAATGTGGCTTTTTAGCTTTGGGGAGGTGCCGAAAGTGGCTTTCGCTTCAAAAAGGGGAGGAAAAAAATATCCAGGGAAAAGGAGCATCCCTTCCTTGTCTTCATGGAGGAGGAGGAGGAGAAGGAAGAGAGATGATATGTCTAGCAAATGCAGATTAAATCCAATAAGCAAATACGAAAAATCTGTCTAGTTTAATCTGGGGGTAGAAAAATCTGAATGGCCAAATCCATATTAGGGCACTACAGAATTACAACCACAATTGAGCCCAAGATTTATGTTGCCAAGCGAGACAGTTGTTAAGTGAGTTTTGCCCCCATTTTACTTCTCTGGGCCCAGCTGTTAAGCGAAGCATTGCAGTTGTTAAGTTAGGAACGTGGTTGTTAAGTGAATCTGGATTCCCGATTGACTTTTCTTGTCAGAAGTAGCTAAAGGGGATCGCGTGACTGCGGGACACTGCCACCGTCGTAAATATGGAACAGCTGCCAAGCCTCTGAATCACGTGACCACGGGGATGCTGCAAGGGTCGTTAAGTGTGAAAAAGGGTCCTAACGTCCCTTTTTCTCCAGTGCCGTTGTAACTTTGAACGGTCACAAAGTGAATTGTCGTAAGTCGAGGACTACTGCTTCTACCAGCTCGAATCACAAAATAATATGCAACTTTTTTCAAAATGGTTTGCTCAGGCAGATCAACAAAACAAACTACAACCAAGGAGGGAGGAAAGTTACGGTCTACCACTGGACACAGTCAGGAACAGTCCTGGGACTCCTCGATTTAAGACTATTAAGTTGTGACCGTTGTAAATCAGGTCACCCATACGGCCGATCCAATTTTATGGGGGGTTTTTTTGCAGCAGCTGTCAGAACTCTGGAACAAGGTTGTAAGAACCTCAAGAGAGGTCAATTGTACAGATAGTCCTCAACCTACGACCACAACAGAGCCCGAAATTTAAGTGAGACATTTGTTCAGTGAGTTTTGCCCCGTTTTAGGTCCTTTCTTGCCACAGTGCTTAAGTGAATCGTGGTTAAGTGACTACCTGTACACAACCCTCGTTCTCATGCTTGAATCAGAGGAAACCAGTGCAACCCCCAACCAACCCCCCAAAATTTAGCACAGGTAGTCCTCTACTTACAACCATTTGTTCAGCTACTGTTCAAAATTGCAACAGCACTGAAAAAAATACCTCACACTTACGACCATCAGCGTCTCTGCAACCATGTGATCAGGATTTGGGCACTTAGCAAGTGACACGTAGTTATGACAGTTGCAAGACTGCAGGGTCATGTGATCACCACGTTTTGAACTTCCCAGATTTCCGACAAGTGAAGTCAATAGGGGGAAGCTGATTCGTTTAACGACTGTGCAATTCGCCATGCTTCACTTAAAAACAAAGGCCATAAGGTCGTAAAATCGAACGCAACTCAACCGCTTCGCTTAGCAATGGAAATTCTGGTCTGGGTTGTGGTTGTAAGTCGAGGACTGCCCGTACTGTCGCCGTTACTGTTTGTGCAACATCCCTCATTGTAGCATTGACGAAAGGAATGAGCAGCCATTTATGGCTGTCAATCATGCGAGGTGATAACCCGGCCATAGTGGGTCGGGCGGCCATTTTCCTGAAATGCTTGTAGCCCTCTTAATTGGAAGAATCTGATTGGCTCCTGTAGAGGACAGAACATTCAGTTAGAACAGTGCTTTTCAAACTTGGCAAAACACGTGGACTTCAACTCCCAGAATCCTCTAGCCGCCACGCTGGCTGGGGAATTCTGGGAATTGAAGTCCAGGCCTTAAAAGTGGCCAAATTTGAAACACACTGAACTAGTAAGAAGACTGTATGCCCAAGTTCTACCCTCAGAAAATTTCAAGTATGTGTCAAGAAGAGTGCTGAACTGGCATGGACAGGGAGAAGAAAAGAGGTAAACTCTGAATGTAGCATTATTTTTATTTATTTTTTTTGCACCTATCCGCCTCTGTACAAATTGTCGCCTCTGAATGGCTTCCCAGGACATTGTTCTCAACCTTCTCGAGATTCGCTTGAAGCAGAGAGGTACTAGTCCTCATGAAAGTTAGAAACGGTTGATTCAACATTTTCATGAGATTTTGGCCCTTTATCAGGGGTCTGTTCTGTGAGCTTGCTGTTTAGCTCCCGGACATTTTCGTACCAAACTAGGTAACATCTTCAGTGGACGTGGGGGTGGTACTGGGTGAAGTACCTTGTTCATTTATATAGGTTAGTGATGGCTAACCTTTTCCAGACTGAGTGCCCAAAGCGCGTGCGCGCGAACCCCCAAAATGCAATGCGTGCATGGCGCCCACGCATGTACGCGGGACCCGTGTGCTTTGCGTGGCCCCGTGCATGCACCCTGCCCCTTTGCACCCACACGTGTACGTGGCCCCCACATGCCCCCCGCATGCATGCGTGGCCCCCTGCATGCACTCCCCTGCGCATGCACAGCAGAGACCCAAAAACCAGCTGGGTGGCAGGAGGTGCTTGCGCACAGCTGAGCTGGGCGATGGTCCGCATACCCACAGAGAGGTTCGCCATCACAGATATAGGTCGTGGATGGTCAGTTGGTTTTGTGACTGGTCAAAGCACTTCACCCCAAAACCCCACGGGTGATGTTACCCAGTTTGGTAAAAAAAACATCCGGGAACCAAACAGCAAGCTCGGAGAACAGACCGTGGCCAAAACCTCGTGAAAATGTGGAATCCCTGCATTGCGAGGCACTTCTGCTTGTCTCTCGAGCCAACGCGGTTCATCTGTATGAAATGTATCCTTCCTGCTTCTTTCGCTCCCTTTTTTCCGGCTCCTCTTTTGACTATGGAATCCCCGTAACAGGCTTTATAATAAAACATGCTTTCCTCCCTATGGCAATGTGACGGTTGCGTATATATTCTCTTTTTTTTTAAAAAAAATCATCCTTCGAGATCAGCGATCAGTCTCGTTTTATTCTGCTGGTGTATACAGGTAGTCCTCAACTGACGACCACAGTTGAGCCCAAAATTCCTGTTGCTAGGCAAGACACTGGTTAAGTAAGTTTTGCCTCAGTTTATCACCTTTCTTGTCAGAGTTCTTAAGCGAATCGCGGCAACTGTTAAGTGTTTAGTGAATCTGCCTTCCCCGTTGACTTTGCTTGTCAGGAGGTCACAAAAGGGGATCGCGTAACGCCGGTACACTGCAACCGTCATAAATATGAACCAGTTGCCAAGCGTCTGAATTTTGATCACATGACCATGGGGATGCTGCAACGGTCGTAAGTGTGAAGAACGGTCATAAGTCACTTTTTCCAGTGCCTCTTAAACTTTGGTCACTAAACGAATGGTTGTAATTCGAGGACTAACCTGTACTCCATCCAGCCCATCAGCAACTGGCAGAATTCATCACCATAGGACTGTGATGGCGAACCTATGGCACGTGTGCCACGGGTGGCAGGCGGAGCCATATTGGTGGGAACACGAGCTCAGCTCCAAAGTGCATGCGTGTGCCGGCTAGCTGATTTTCAGGCCTTCTGGGCCCACTGGAAGTTGGCAAATGGGCCATTTCTGGCCTCCGGGGTGGGGGAAGGCCGTTTTCGCCCTCCCCAGGCTTCTAGAATCTCTCAAGCCTGGGTGGGGAGAGCAAAAAAATGGGCCTACCGGGCTCACCGTGCCATTGCGTGCCAAAAGCCGGGGGAGCATGGAAGGGTCATGTGCGCATGCACGGGGGAGCGGGACGCATAGAATTATGGGTGCGGGCACGCGGACGTGCGACCGCCCTGCGCGATGGCGAAAAGATTAGCCATCACTGCCATAGGACATCCAAATCAAACAACCAACTCGCTCCCTTCCCAATTATAGCTTAGCGTGACCTCTGCGTCTGAACGTTTTGTGGGAGCCCAGCTAACTGTGGTTCATTCAACAGACCATGGCTCAAACAAATCACGGCTTAGCCCAGGGGTCAGCAACCTGCGGCTCTGGAGCCGCACATGGCTCTTTCACCTCTCTGCTGTGGCTCCCTGTCACTCAAAATATGCGTCACCACCTCCAATGTGCAACACCCGCCGGCATGCAATTTATTGAGCTTTTCAATCCCCGGTAGGCCAACCATGGATAAATCCAAGAAAAGAAAAGTTTCAGAAGAAAACAGAACGTTTACTTCAACTACATATGCTAGTTTTGCGGCCGCTCAAGAAATAAGTCAGGCACGGGAAGGGTTTTGTGGCTCCCGGTGTTTTCTTTTCTGTGGGAAACTGGTCCAAATGGCTCTTTTGAGTGTTTAAGGTTGCAGAGCCCTGGCTTAGTCCAGTGCGGGTCCAATCTTGGCAACAGCTTCCAGGTTTCTTCTCATCTCCCCAGGGATGTCAAGACTGAACCTGGGGATGTTCACAAATATATCCTGGAACTATGATGTGGGGCACACAAGTCACTGCTAAGGAGGAACAGCACAAGCCCCACCAGTTCATTCTGCACGTTGCGTTTATTAGTAGTTCCCTTCCATAAAACTGAACAAACAACAGATTGTGATCATGACAATAAAAGTCGAACGATGCAAAAGAATTCCCAACTGTTGTATTACTCACACCTCTGAGGACTTTCACACAAGAATCAATACTGCAGTATTTTCGGTGACATGGCACTAACATATTTCCTTTTTTTAAAACATATTTTTAGGTCAATATACTTAAAACCCTGAGTCTGTTCCTCTTGCCCCACCCAACTCAACTCAACTATTTGCATCTACCAATATACAAGAGCCAACTGATATGACATTGTGTTCAATAACAAAAGTCAGGTGTCGGATGGGCATCCATATTGGAATTCTTAAACTATAATTAAGGGGCCGGGGAGCACGAACCAACATGGCCCCAGACAGGCAAAACTCCATTTGGGTTTGCTGATATTCTGCCCCCTTTGGTGGGACCCTGGCTTTCATTATGTTACGGCTCAGAAGATTCCGGAAGGTATTCTTCAGTTAAAACTGACAGGATTGGCGATCTTTCCTTCAGATTTACCGCTGAAATCTGCAGCACAATTTCTCGATGCCGGCTTCTGTTATCGATTGGCCCGTTTTGAGATCATGTCGTCACCACTTCCGGAGCATTCAAGGTTGGAACGGGGATCTCCTCTTGGAGTTCTAGGGGACCGCCACACACCCCGGGCTCCGAGGCGATGCGTTGGGGTGATTCCGGGGTGGCGAGGAATTCTTTGTCCAGCACTTGCACAGTGAACTCTGCCAGCCCCGCGTGGGACTTCTCATGCCTCGTGAGACTGTCTTTGTATACGAAGCTTTTCTCGCAGTGCGAGCAGTGGAACGACTTTTCTTCTTGGTGAGCAAACCAGTGTCTTTTCAAGCTGGCGGACTGCGTGAAATACTTCCCGCATTCAGTGCAGGTGTAACGCTTCTCCTTGAGGTGGAGCCGTTTATGTTTCTGCAGCAGCTTCAATTTGGAGAATTTTTTCCCGCACTGGAGACAAGGGTAGGTGCTTCCACCTCTACTGGGTAGTTTTTGAAGCAGGGAATTCGGTTCTTCTTCTTCCTTACAAGCCTTCGGGGGGTCTTGGAGGGCTGAATTCCATGGGAAATTCTCTTCGCCGTGGCTGGATTCATCCAGTTTTTCTCCCGTGTGGATACTCTGATGCCTTATAAGAGATGATAACGAGGGGAAGGATTCTCCACACTCCGCGCACGGGTGATTTTCCTCTTTGACGGTGTCATCTTTGGGCAGGAAAGAGACCTCCGGCTTCTGTTTATGGATCTTCTCCTGATGTGCTTTGAGAGCCGAATCCCACCGGAAACACTCTCCGCAATCAGGGCACTGACAGGGCCTCTCCTGTGAATGGATGCGCTGATGTCTTAAGAGGCGGGATGGCCAGTTAAAAATTTTCCCACACTCGGTACAGGGATAAGTTTTCCCCAGGGTGATAGGTCTCGTTTGGAAAAAAAGCCCGAGTTTTTCTCTCTCGTGCATCTTTCTATGTCGCAGAAGAGCTGAAAACCCCACAAAACTCTCCGCGCACTTGGAACATTTGAAAGCTTTCCCTTCAGCAGAGACTGGCTGGGGTTTGGCACTGCCTTGTCCCTGAGATATGGGTTGCAAAACAGGGACTGGTTTCTTTTCCTTGGTCTTATGTAAATGCTTGCGATGCACCGACAGCGAGGACTGCCAGAAGAAACCTTTCCCGCAAGTGGTGCACTTGTACTTCTTCTCCCCGGTGTGAGTGCTCTGATGGCTCGAGAGGCGGGAAGGTACCCGGAATTCTTTTCCGCAATCTGAACACCCGTAAGGTTTTGTCTGCCTGTCTGCCTGACTTGGGAGGAGATGAGCCACCTTCGTGTACGCGTGGACCTTCTTTTGGTGCAGGTTAAACGAGGAAGCCCACCTGAAGCTCTCGCCGCATTTCGCACATTTGTACGGTTTCTCTCCGGTGTGGATGCGTCGATGCCGCATCAAGAGATACGAATAGACAAAGCGTTTCCCACAATCGGAACAAACGCAGGATTTGTCCCCCGGAGTGGATTTTTGGGGCAAAGAGCCTCCTGCTTTCCTGGTGTTGTGGATCTTTCGGTGTCTCAGAAGAGAGCGAGGCCACATGAAACTCTTCTCACAGCTGGTGCACGGGTACGGTTTTTCTCCGGTGTGGGTGCGCCGGTGGTTTATTAGGCTCGAGGAACGGTCGAAACTTTTGCCACACTCACAACATTTGTAGGATCTGCCTTGCCCCGGAGGTAATTTTTGGAGGAGGGGGACCAATCGCTTCCCTCCGTGGACCTTCTTCCGATGCACATTGAGAGATGAAGGCCACATGAAGGACTCCCCACATTCCGTACATCTGTGGGGCTTCTCACCAGTGTGGACCCGGCAATGTCGCATGAGGTCCGATTGTTGTCTGAACGTCTTCCCGCACTCCAAACACTGATTAGGTGTCTCCTGGGAAACAGACACCGCTGGCACCGCTGGCACCGGAGCTTTCACCAGAGGTTTCACCGGAGGTTTCGGCTTCGGCTTCTTATGGGTCTTCAGGTGTCTTTCGAAAGGTCCCTGCCACATGAAACTCTCCTCGCATATTGAGCACTTGTAGGGTTTCTCGCCCGTATGGACCCGTTGGTGCCTTCTTAGGTGGGAGAGTCGATCAAAAAACTTCCCGCACTCCGAACAGGTTTTGTCTTTTGTCTCGGGTGCCTTTTGCAAAGAGCTATTTAGTTTCTCTCTCTGGTGGAGTTTTTTATGTTTTTCCAAGGATTTGAGCGCCGGGAAACTCTTCTCACACTCGGGGCATTTATAGTGTTTCTTTGCAACAGGGAAAGGCTGAAATTTCATGAGCTGGGACCCTTCCTTGAAGCTTTTCCTTTCATACGAAAGTGGGCTAGATTTGTTTCTCAAATGGATCTTTTTGTGCCTGTGATATGATGAACCCCAAATGAAGCTTTTCTCGCACTCCAGACACTTGTAGGTTTTCGGTGAGGCAAGGGCTGTTGGATGCTTCCCCAGCTCCAGAGTTTGGTTTTTTCCAGACGTCTCTCCACTCTCTGTCCTGCCACTGGGATTCTGCTCCTGGTGAATTCTTTTATGTACATTTAGGTCCAGTACACTGTCAAATTGTTTCCCACACTCGCTGCAAACGTTCTGTGCGATTTTGTCGGGAGGAAGAAGAGGTAAATTCTCACCGGGCTGGGCATGAGGGGCATCAGGACACCTTCGATCGGTATTGTGGGTTCTTTGATGTCTTTTCAGGGCTGTCTTATCGTAGAAACTTTTGTCGCACTGGAAACATCTGTACGATTTTTCCCCCGTGTGGATCCTTTCGTGCCGGTTAAGGGCCGAGTTTCGCGTGAAGCTTTTCCCGCACACCAAGCATTGCTTTCTTCTTTTCTCCTTCTGCGTGTCTGAACAGAAGACAATGATTTCTGCTTTTCTACCGTCCTGCTCGTAATTGATGACAAATGGACTCCCCTCCATGCGGTAGACTCCCTGCTGTCCTCCAAGGGTCTCTTCTGGATCATAACACGGTAGAGCAACGCTATTCGCTCTCTCCGGGGGCACCCCGTGTATCCTTCCCTGCAGCTGATTTTCACTCTCGCGCAGCTTCCAAATATCTGCAGAAATGACAAACGCATCTCCAGTGAGTTCTTGAAGCTTGTGAGAATACGCTTAACAGAACTAATCAGCATCAGGACATCTGACTGCGAAGCAACTATTCCCCGGATGTCCCAAAGCCGCTTTTTCAAGAGGCAACTGGACTTTTCCGTTTTTTCAGATTCATCCATTTCCTGGATGTTCTGGCCAGAATTATAAAACAGCCTTTACTAGTTGATATCAGGGGGGGGGGGGGCTTCGAAAGGCATTATAACTGAATAACGGATTTGGAAGGGATCTTGAAGGTCTTCTAGTCCATCCCCCTGCTCAAGCAAGAAACTGTATACCATTTTAGATAATCTCTTAAAAACCTCCAGTGTTGGGGCACCCACAACTTCTGAAGGCAAACCACTCCACCGATTAATGGTTCTCACTATTAGGAACTTTCTCCTAAGTCTTAGGTAGCTTGTCTCCTTGATTCGTTTCCTCCCATTGCTTCTTGTCCTGCCCTCAGGTGCTTTGGGGAATAGCTTGACTCCCTCTTCTTTGTGGCAGCCCCTGAGATATTGGAACACTGCTATCATGGTTCCCTTAGTCCTTCTTTTCATTAAACTAGACCAGGGGTCGGCAACCTTAAACACTCAAAGAGCCACAAAGGTCCTAACTGGAATCCCCCCATTCAATTCTGGAACCGACCGGAAGTCCGGTTCCCCCCACCATAGAGTCTCCTCCTAGTGCGGCGTCCTTTTTCCTCTACCTGTCCTAACAGAAAGCCCTATCAATTGTGGAGCCGACCAGCAACAGGGAGCCACAGAAGAGGGATGAAAGAGCCACATGTGGCTCCAGAGCCGCGCGTTGCTGACCCCTGAAGTAGATATACTCAAGTTCCTGCCACCGTTCCTCATGTTTTAGCCTCCAGGCCCCTAATCATCTCCGTTGTGCTTCTCTGAACTCTCTTATCTTTACTCTCTTCTCTGTACTCTTATAGATAGTTAGTCCTCACTTAACAACCAGTTGCTCCAAACTTGATGGGACATCAATTTTGAAAGCCTATCCTGGCTGGGGAATTCTGGGAGTTGAAGTCCACATATCTTAAAGGGTCGAGAACGCACTGCTTTATGACGAGGGAGGAGGCCCAGGAGGCCCAAAACCCCCCCCCTTTTTTTTTTTTGCTTTGGAGCAGAAGGACAAAAGGGAAGGCGCATCTTAAAGATGCCTTGGCTGAGAAATGCCACCCCAGAATCTGACTACCTGGACTGGACAGCCCCCCCCCCCCTTTCCCACCCTCGCAAAAGCTTTAATATAAATGCCTCAAATCTTACCTGCATCATCATCTTCTTCGATCTTCAGCTCCCTGGTAAATTGTAGTTTCTGCCCGGGATCAGAGGGTCCTCTCTCCAGGGGCTGCACATTTTCAGACCTAGCACCAAGCTCCTGTCCCCCCTACAGGAATAACCAACTGGATGTGAGAGATTGCAAGAGACAGCAGTAATAACAGCAGTAGCACTTAAGACTTATACACAGCGTTTTACAGCTCTCTCTATGCGGCTAATAAAGTCGGCCTACTGCCCTCAAATTCAAATCTTTATTGTCAGTGTACAACAGATGTACAATGAGATTGGTTGAGATCCCTCAGTACACCCCTCCCAACACAATACAACTCGCAGTGAAGACAAAAAAATCCCTAACCAACACCCAGCCCTATTGCACCAGTGTGAACATGTTACACATTGCACCGGCCCTGCAGTCCATCATACTATGTAGTTATGGCGTTATTTCTCATTCAGAAATCTGACAGCCCACGGATAAAAACTTCAGATTGTTTGTGCGGCTGGCTATACTTCTGTATCTCCTTCCCGATGGTAGGAGCCCTCGACAATTTAGGTCCTCATTTTACGGACCTCGGAAGGATGGAAGGCTGAGTCAACTTTGAGTCGATGAGGATCGAACTCCAGGCTGTGGGCAGAGTCAGCCTGCAATACTGCAGTTTAACCACTGGGTCACCAGGGGAGACGACTCTGAGTAGAATTTGCTTAATGAGCTTAATAGGGGCCACGGCTTCGGTCACTGAGTAAAGCATCACTAGCATGGCAAATGTCTCGTGATGGCACCGCTTAGTGACGGCAGCTTCGGTAGTCCTGTTTATGGTTGATAGGCCAGGACTGTGCTTTTGTTAGGGGAGGACTCCATGCTTTTCCCGCTCACTTTCGGTTTAATACTCCTCGCTCCCTTATCTGCCCTCCTTCCTTAGCCTTTCGGCCACCCTGCACTCTGCCACTACCCATCACTGATCTTCACCGTCTTCTTCCTCTCACTGGTGACAAGATGCGCTCGGCTGAGACAGCTGTCAATTGCTGATATGTGGGACTTACATACAGGTAGTCCTCGACTTACAGCCACAGCTCAGCCCAAAATCCATGTTGCTAAGCAAGACAATCTGTTCGGTGGGTTTTGCCCCGCTTTATCACCTTTTTTCCCACAGGTTAAGTGAACAACCTTGCAGTTGTTAAGTTAGTAAAACGGTTGTTAAGGGAATGTGGCTTCCCCGCTGACTTTGCTTGTCAGAAGGTCGCAAAAGGGGATGACGTAACCCTGAGACGGTACAAAAGTCATAAAGATGAACCAGTTGTCAAGCATTCGAATGTAAATCACGTGTACAGGTAGTCCCTAACTTACAACAGTTCGTTTAGTGATCGTCCCAAATTACAACGGCACTGAAAAAAAGGGACTCGTGACCGTTTTTCACACTTATGACCGCTGCAGCATCCCCATGGTCACGTGATTTCCATTCGGAGGCTTGACAACTGACTCACGTTTATGACGGTTGCAGTGTCCCTGGGTGGGGGGCAAGGGTCACATGATCCCCCTTTGCAACTTTCTGACGAGCAAAGTCGACGGCGAAACCAGATTCATTTAACAACCGCGTTTATTAATTTAACGACTGCCGTGATTAAACTTCGCAAACGTGGCAAGAAAAGTCGTAAAATGGAGCAAAACTCACTTAATTCTCACTTAGCGACATACAATTTTGGGCTCGGCTGCGGTCGTACATCAAGGACTATTGTAGCTTCGAGGGAGAAAGAGATGGTTTTGAATTCCAATTGTTTGCTAGATTTCACGTTTTTGTCAGTACGTTTCAAACCGATGCTTCAAAAATGGGGCTCTTTCATTCTGAGTTCAGGACATTTTTGTCTTTTGTTTGGTGCTCCATTTTTTTTTTAAATTTGATTTATATGCCACCCTTCTCCGGAGACTCAGGGCGGCTTACAATGCACTAAGCAATAGCCTTCATACTTTTTGTATATTTATACAAAGTCAGCTTATTGCCCCCACAAACTGGGTCCTCAATTTACCTACCTTAGAAAGGATGGAAGGCTGAGTCAACGCTTTGCTGTTTCCTGTCAGATTACAGACGACGTCTAAGAAAAATAAATAAAAGAATGAGCTCTGCACACATACCTCTTGTTCCGTTATCCCCGGCACCCACTGCCTGAGCAAGAAATCCTCGGCCAGGGATATGACTTGAGCGCTGCTCTCCGCGTTATGTCTCTTGACCCAACTCTGCATCTCCGGCGGGAGGATGGCCAGAAACTGCTCCAGAATCAGCATTTCCAGAATCTGTTCCTTTGAATGTCTCTCTACTTTCAGCCACTGACGGCAAAGGCTCTGCAACTGGTCGTATACCTGCCTCGGCCCTTCGGCCTCTTGGTAGCAGAAACGTCGGAAGTGCTGCCGTTGCTTCTCCCGGCTCAACGCATCGGCCTGCAAGATGGCCGCCTTCATTTTCCCATAATCCTCTCGGTCTCCCGCCTCCAGGCTGCTGTAGGCTTGCTCGGCGTCTCCTCCCAAGGTAGGCCGGAGACGGGCCGCCCATTCTTCCATGGGCCACTGGAAAGCTCTGGCGACTTGCTCGAAGGAGGCTAGGAAGATGTGAGCGTCCTCCCACGGGGAAGGCTCCGGAAGGATCTGAGGGACTTCCACTGTAGTCAGGAACTCCTGCCACTGAGTCTCCCAGAGTTCGCCCAAATCCTCTTGATTTTCCACCTTCACTTCCTGCTGAGTAGTTGTGCTTCTGGAGAAGAGCACCGGTGCTAGCGGGGGCTGGCTCTCTCCTCCGGGATCCTGCTCTTGTCCCAGCATCATGGTGCCTGTGAACGCAAACACAGCTTGTCAATTCCATCCCTCGAAGTACAGGTAGTCCTCCACGTACGACCACAATCAAGCCCAACATTTAAATTGCTAAGCAAGACATTTCTCAAGAGCCGTGGTGGCTCAGTAGCAGTTAGGATGCAGCACTGCAGGCTACTTCCGGTGACTGCCGGCTGCCAGCAGTTTGGTAGTTGGAATCTCACCAGGGCTCAAGGTTGACTCAGCCTTCCATCCTTCCAAGGTGGGTAAAAATGAGGACCTAGCTTGTTGGGGGAGGGGGAGCGGCAATAGGTTGGCTCTGTAAACTGCTTAGAGAAGGCTGTATAAAAGAACTGCGAAGCAGTATATAACAGGGGTGGGTTCTAATTTTTTTTACTACCGGTTCTGTGGGCGTGGCTTATTTTGTGGGCGTGGCTTGATGGTCATGTGACAATTCTTTAGGATTTAGCAAAGGTACTGGTCTACCAGGCTTTTAACTGCTTGCATTTGTTTTTGGAGGACCAGTCTACTCATTTATTTTTGCAGGCACTGGTCTACTCATTTGTTTTTAGAGGCACCGGTCTACCCATTTATTTTTGGAGGCACCAGTCTACCCATTTATTTTTGCAGGCACCGGTCTACCCATTTATTTTTGCAGGCACCGGTCTACTCATTTGTTTTTGGAGGCACCGGTCTACTACCACACTGCCTTTTACCACTGATCAGCTGTAGGGCGGCCCTTTGAAGCCCCGTGGCAAGAGTTTAAACAGCTTGTTCCTTCTAGCGGATCAGCTGGGGTTCAGAAGGCAGCAATAGATTGGGGGTGGGGCCAAATAAAAGGTAAGAATAATGCGGGGGGGGGGGCAGAACCAGTTCGGTGACATCATATTGTCACCGCTACCGGGAGGAACCCATCACTGGTATATAAGTCTAAGTGCTATTGTTATTTGGGCACTTGGCAACCGGCTCGCATTTACAAAAGTTGCAGCATCCCACGGTCATTTGATCACCATTTGGGACCTATCATGTTTCCCTGAAAGTAAGCCCTATCCCAAAAATACGTCCTAACTTGGATTTTTACACATGCACATGCAAATAATTTCACAACTGGTTTGCCCAGAGTCAGGTTGGCTGTCGCGGGGGACGTGGCCCATCCCCATCCTCCAGTTCCATCACACAAGCAGGACGGCCAAACCCACGACGGCCAAACTGACCCTGGGCGAACGGGTTGTTAAATTTCCACCCTTTGCCAAAAGGCTGTTTCCGAGGGTGCTCGTCTGCACGTTGGTCTTGCGGCTGTTTCAGCCTTCTGGACTGGCTCCTTTAAGAGGCGAGGTTTCCGAGGAATGAGGAGGTGGGGGGTTTACCATAGAGACAAGGAGTTGATGCTCCCGAGAACTCGTGAGGGAAGTTGAAGAATTGGGGGGAAGAGAAGGGATTCAATTCTCCCCCTTCCCGCGGCGTTGCGGGCAGAGAGTGTTGGTCAGTCTGCGGGCAAAAGTGAGAGGGGCAAGGAATTAAGTCGGCAGCATGATCGAAGCTGGGCCCAATGTAGGGGAGACTGTGGGGTTAGTTTGGCCAGGCAAATTATTAAACACACACACACAGATCCCCGCTATTAAAGTAGATCCTGGGTGCTGTGCTGCACCGGAGAAACGGACAACCGAGTGGCCGGCACGACACAAGGAGGAGGAGCAGGGAGAAGAAAGAAAGAAAACGGCCTTCTTCCCTTGTGCCGGCTGCTTTTGCTGCCGTTTCTCCATTGCAGCGTAGCGCCCAGGATCCATTTTGATAGCGGGGGTGGGTAATTTAACAACCAGTTCGTTCGAACCGGTGCGAACCAGCTGAATTCTACCACACTGTCCCCAATATAAGCCCTACCCACAAAATAAGCCCGAGTTAAGATCCTCCCCACTCCGTTGGACCTGGTTACACGACGTGGGGTGAGGCGCTTGGGTAAAAATCAAGCTAGGGTGGGGATGAAGCTGCCCCACGTGTCCCGTACCCATTTACCTCAGCACAGTTGCAGCCAGGCCTCCCACACCCTGACACTCGCCTCGCCTTGCTGGCCCACTTCTTCTGCAGCTGCTTGCGCGCGTTGCCCTTTCCTGAAGGCCTCTGACGGTGAAACAGAGGCCGGGGGGGGAGGGGGGTGCTGCACGCGTCAATCCGGAGCTCGTTTCTCAGCTGCAGAGGCCTTTCTTAAAGGTCTCTGACAGTGAAACGGAGGCCAGGGGGTGCTATGCGTGAGTGGTTGCAAGTGGCTGCATAAGAAGTGGGCCAGCCACGGCCACATGGGCTCCTACTGGGTGGAGCTGTCAATGCCGTCACCGCGAGGCGAGACAGTGGAAGACATCCCCCGAAAATAAGATCTAATGCCTCTTTTGGAGGCAAAAATATATGACCGGGTCTTATTTTCAGGGAAACACAGTAGTTTGGATATATATGTGTACATGGTGAGAAAAACTAATCTTGCGAGTTTACCAGATGGAGAGCACAGGGAACAAACTGTTCCAGAATCTGGTAGTCCGGCTAGAAATACTTTGAAACCTCCTCCCAGAGGGGAGCAACACAAACAGACTGTGGAGTGGGTGTGTGGGGTCTCTAACAAGTCTTTGAGCTCTAAGCACATAGAGCTTATAAGCAGTATCCTGAATAACAGGAAGTGAGCTTCCGATAATCTTCTCAGCTGTCCTTACCACTCTCTGTATGGGCTTTCTATTTGAGGCACTGCTGTCACCAAACCAAACAGTGATGCAGTTTGTTAAAACACTCTCTATTGCACCTCTGTAAAAGGCGGCCAGGAGAGAAAGACTGAGATGTGCTCTCATCCAACGCAGGAAACGCAGACGCTGGTTTGCTTTTAGTACCGTTCGAAGTTACGACGGCACTGAAAAAAACATTTTTCACACTTATATGACCGTTGCAGCATTCCCATGGTCACGTGATCAAAATTCAGTTGCTTGGCAACTGTCTCGTATTTATGACGGTCGCAGTGTCCCAGGAGTCATGTGATCACCTTTTGCGACCTTTTGACCAGCAAAGTCAACGAAGAAGAAGCCAGGTTCACTGAACAACCATGTAACTAATTTAACAACTGCCGCGATTCACTTAACAACTCTGGTAAGAAAGATCGTAAAACGGGACAAAACTCACTTACCAAATGTCTCACTTAGCAATAGAAATTTTGGGCTCAATTGTGGTCATAAATCGAGGACTACCAGGTACAGCAATGTTTCTCAACCTTGGACGCTTGAAGATGGGTGGACTTCAACTCCCAGAATCCCCCAGCCAGCACTGCTGGCTGGGGGATTCTGGGAATTGAAGTCCACCCATCTTCAAGTGTCCAAAGTTGAGAAACACTACAGTCATACACCAATTCGATGCATAAAAATGATTCAATCTCCATCAGTTCCAGCCAGCAAGCCTTGTAACCTGAGACAATAAGGGACTAGGTCCGTGATGGTGAACCTATGGCACGTGTGCCACAGGTGGCACGCAGCGCCGTATCAGTGGGCACATGAGCTCAGCTCCGCCAACTGATTTTCGGGCCTTCCGGGCCCACCAGAAGTTGGCAAACGGGCCATTTCTGGCCTCCAGAGGGCCTCCTGGGGGGAGGGGATATTTGCGCCCTCCCCAGGCTCCAAGAAAGCGTCTGGGGCCTGTGGAGGGCAAAAAAACAGGCCTACTGTGCCCACCATGCCATCGTGTGCCAAAGGTGTGGGGACGCATGTGTGTGGGGGGACGAGGCACATTGAATTATGGGTGTGGGCAAATGCATGCCCAACCCACCCGCGCTCCCTGCTTCTGGCACAAGATGGCAAAAAGGTTAGCCATCACTGGACTAGGTAACCCATAAGCCTCATACCACCCCCACAGGGCCTCCAGTACCGAATTTCATTAGTACAGCGGCCAAATTTCAAGGCTACAATTTTCTTCCTGAAATAACGGACACTGGAAATATTTATTGCTGTATTTATTATCATTCCTTCTTATATTTCACTGTAAATCAGTAAAAAATACATATACGGTAGTCCCTGAATGTATATTCATCACTTGATATCTATTCAAAGTTACGACGGACCTTCCCAAGGCTACTTATGACCTGGTTTTGGGGTAACAAGGGCCACACACAATAGCACTTAGACTTATATACTGCTTCACAGTGCTTTACAGCCCTAAGCGTTTTGGAGTCAGCGTATCTGAGTCCCCAACAATCTGGGTGCTCATTTTACCCACCTCGGAAGGATGGAAGGCTGAGTCAACCTGGTGAGAATCGAACTGCTGGCAACTGGCAGTCAGCAGAAACAGCCTGCAGTACTGCATTCTAACCACTGCGGCACCTCGGCTCTACACACACACAAACTCATGGGATTGCAGTTTTGGCATTTGGCAACTGGCTCGCCTTTGCAACCATGTCTGGTGGTCGCCTGTCCGCTATTTGCGATTTATGACTGCACCGACTTTTGACTTTAATCTTGGGTTCAATTAAAGTCATAAGTCGAGGACTGCCTGAAAGGGAGCCCGGGAGCAGATAGGTCCTGTATCTCCCTAACTGTCTTTGTTGGCCTTTTGGCAGGGTTTTAAGGATGGGTGGGGGAACCTTTCAAACATTTATCCATTTATTTATATCCTGCCTTTTATTATTTTTTACAAAAAACTCATGGGAGTGAACCAGTGGTGGGCTCCTCCCGGTTCGGCCGAGCCGGTAGTGGTGACGATATGATGTCACCGAACCAGTTGTCTTTGTTCGGGAGCTGGGCCCTCCCGCCCCTTACGTTATTCTTACCTTTTATTTGGCCCTGCCCCCAATCTATTGCTGCTTCCCGAGTCCCAGCTGATCGGCTAGAAAGAAAAAAACTGTTTAAACTCTTGCTGCGGGGCTTCAAAGGGCCACCCTACAGCTGATCAGTGGTAAAAGGCAGTGTGGTGGTAGATCGGTGCCTCCATAAACAAATGAGTAGACCGGTGCCTCCAAAAACAAATGAGTAGACCGGTGTTTCCAAAAACAAAGGGGTAGACCGGTGCCTCCATAAACAAATGAGTAGACCGGTGCCTCCAAAAACAAATGAGTAGGACGGTGCCTCCAAAAACAAATGAGTAGGACAGTGCCTCCATAAACAAATGAGTAGACCGGCGCCTCCAAAAACAAAGGGGTAGACCGGTGTTTCCAAAAACAAAGGGGTAGACCGGTGCCTCCATAAACAAATGGGTAGACCGGTGCCTCCAAAAACAAATGGGTAGACCGGTGCCTCCAAAAACAAATGAGTAGACCGGTGCCTCGATAAACAAATGAGTAGACCGGTGCCTCCAAAAACAAAGGGGTAGACCGGTGCCTCCAAAAACAAATGGGTAGACCAGTGCCTCCAAAAACAAAGGGGTAGACCGGTGTTTCCAAAAACAAAGGGGTAGACCGGTGCCTCCAAAAACAAATGAATAGACCGGTGCCTCCAAAAAGAAATGGGTAGACCGGTGCCTCCAAAAACAAATGAGTAGACCGGTGCCTCCAAAAACAAATGAGTAGGACGGTGCCTCCAAAAACAAATGAGTAGGACAGTGCCTCCATAAACAAATGGGTAGACCGGTGCCTCCAAAAACAAATGAGTAGACCGGTGCCTCCAAAAACAAATGAGTAGACCGGTGCCTCCATAAACAAATGGGTAGACCGGTGCCTCCAAAAACAAATGGGTAAACCAGTGCCTCCATAAACAAATGAGTAGGACGGTGCCTCCAAAAACAAATGGGTAGACCGGTGCCTCCAAAAACAAATGAGTAGACCGGTGCCTCCATAAACAAATGAGTAGGACGGTGCCTCCATAAACAAATGGGTAGACGGGTGCCTCCAAAAACAAATGGGTAGACCGGTGCCTCCAAAAACAAATGGGTAAACCAGTGCCTCCAAAAACAAATGAGTAGGACGGTGCCTCCAAAAACAAATGAGTAGACCGATGCCTCCATAAACAAATGAGTAGGCCGGTGCCTCCAAAAACAAATGAGTAGGACGGTGCCTCCAAAAACAAATGGGTAGACCAGAACGCTCCAAGAACAAATGGATAGACCGGTACAGCTTTGCAAGCAGTTAAAAGCCTGGTAGACCAGTACCTCTGCTAAATCCTAAAGAATTGTCACATGACCATCAAACCACGCCCACAAAGTAAGCCACGCCCACAGAACCGGTATTAAAAAAAATTAGAACTCACCCCACAATTTCCTCCTCCTATTTTCTCCACAACAACAACAACAATCCTGTGAGGTGGGTTAGGCTGCGAGAGTGATTAGCCGAAACTCACCCAGCTGGCTTTCCAAATGCCCCCAACAGTCCAAAATTAGCACCTAAAACTAAAAACAAAACAACAAACAAAATAAGCAGCATGTTTTATAATATCTACAACTTGACCCGCAAGTTGTTGCCAGGATGTGAACGTAATATTCTAGAAACTAAAAAATGGATTGTAAAAGTATTGATGTATTAGCTATATTTAAATAATGCTTAAAGAATAAAATATATTTAAAACATTTTTAAAAATGCAATTTATTTGAATCCCTGTATTATTTTTACAACTAACTCACGGCGATGAACATATCCAGCACCCCTTCCTCCTCCTTCAGGTAGTCCTCGACTTACAACCACAATGGAGCCCCAAATGTATGTTGTTGAGTGAGAATTTGTTGAGTTTTGCCCCATTTTACGACATTTCTTGCCGCCATTAAGTGAATCGTTGCAGTTTATAATTTAGTCATATGATTGTTAAGTGAATCTGGCTTCCCCATTGACTTTGTTTGGCAGAAGGTACCTAAAGGGGACCCCAGGACCCTGAAACCGTCATAAATATGAACTAGTTGCCAAGCATCTAAAATGTGATCACATGACCATGGGGATGCTTCAAAGGTTGTAACTGTGGAAAAACGGTCATAAGTCACTTTTTTCAGTGTTGCGTTAACTTTGAATGGTCGCTAAGCGAACTATTCTAAGACGAGGACTACCTGTATTTTCCCCACAGCAACCACTGTGTGAGGTGAGGACAGCTTCTATCCGTTTGATGGTTTCTTCCAACTTTAACTACTGTATTTTATATTATACTAGCTGGATACCCGTGCTCTGCTACGAAACTATTTTTAGGGCTTGATAAATCAACACTTACAGCTGGAAAATTAATGAGTAGTTACAATCGGCCTCCCCTTCTCTCCCTCAGGCTTGCCCCACAGAAGTGACTCCTCTCCTCTCCCCCTTCTCTCCCTCAGGCTGGCCCCACAGAGGCCTCTCCTATCTTATCCCTTCTCTCCCTTTCAGGTGGGGAGTAGAATGTCTAAACTCCCAGCCTGCAGGCTGGATGAGTCATGCGCTGGCCAAGTGGCAGTTGGAACAGAGTTCTTTTCAGGTGGGGAGGGGGAGTAGAACCTAATTCCTTAGCATCAGAACATGTTAATAAATGATGGTCATTACGAAAAATCCTTTCTTAGCAAGCACCTAGCAGACAAGAGGAACATACGTGCCAAATTTCAAGTTCGTAAGCTTTATGGTTCTGGAGATTTCGTGATGATGCATGAGTGGTATTTCGCTTTTATATATATATATAGATTTGACCTTGCCAATAACTTTTGGGAAAAGTTATTTTTTTTCTTCTTACCTTTATTCTCCCTCCTGCTTACACCTTGGCTCCGTTTATAGGCTTAAAGTTGCAGCTTTGAGAAGATTCAGTTCATAACTGCCCTACACAAGACAAGTGGAATGTTAAAAAATATTGGATGGTTTTACAAAAGAAAAGCAACAAAAAGAAATAAGGGAGTGGAGAAGATATCAAAGAGATAAGCAAGCACTCCTCCCCATAAATAATAAACTGCCTATATATAATCAGAATAAGATAGTAACTTTTTACTGGACAGCAGGCTATAAAAAAGGGGACGAAGTGCATTAATTGAAGAGACTGCGTTACGACATTCTGAGCAGAACCAACTGAAAATTAGAAATAATGTTCCCTCTATTCTTCCAAATAAGCAATAAGGAAGACCTCAGCCTCGTGACTGGCTTTGCAGTCCCAATTATTAGTCTGTATAGGATATACAGATAGTCCTCGACTTATGACCACAATTGAGGCCAAAATTTCTGTCCCTAAGCGAATCATTTGTTCAGTGAGTTTTCCCCCTTTTTACGACCTTTCTTGCCCCCGTTTGTTAAGTGAATCGCTGCGGTTGTTAAGTTAGGAACACGGTTGTTAAGTGAATCTGGCTTCCCCATGGAGTTTGCTTGTCGGATGGTCGCAAAAGGGGATCACGTGACTCCCGGGACATTGCAACCGTCATAAATATGAACCAGTTGCTAAGCGTCTGCATTTTGATTCTGTGTAATTTTGCAACAGCAGTAAGTGTGAAAATCGGTCGTAAGTCACTTTTCTCAGTGCCGTTGTCACTTTGAATGGTCACTAAACGAATGGTCGTAAGTTGAGGACTACCTGTACATTAACCAGATTCAAATTTTGCCTTACGAGGGAGCCATACATGTAAATTAGCACACTCTGATATTATCAGCCCTCCCAACTGGATGAATTAATTCTACTTTTTTGGAAGCTACATTAACAGACTCTTGCAAATTTGCAAGTATAAACTTTCTGCCTCGTTAGGACGGGTCCTTCCTTCCTTCCTCTGACCGTTGAGCCACTAAGGGCTCCTGCCTCTCTTCTCTGTTTCCTAGGCAACGTCTCTTCCTCCCATTTCCTCAAAGTCACCCAGTCATACATTCTGTATTTAATATAGAAAAAGTACTTTGCAGGCAAAAGAGAATGCACGAGACCTATCTTGACAAGGACAAGGATATTAGTAATTGCGACTCTGCCAAGTTAAGCCAGGCTTTGATAGATCACAAAAAAAAAATGTGTTTAGCTTTGATCTCAGATATTTAGGTAAACAAATATCAGGGCCATCCTGAAAGTCTTTGGATAAAAGCTTTCTGAAAGAGAAGAGCTTGGTGACAGGAAATGAGATCTGGTTAAATAAAAAAGGCACCTAAACATGGGAGATTTTTAAGTAGATTGGACAACTGTTTGTCTGAAATGGTATAGGGTTTCCTGCCTGAGCAGGGGGTTGGATTAGAAGCTCTTCAAGGTCCCTTCCAAACTCTTATAATTTTGTTATTCTGAATGGAAAAATCTGACAAAAATGAAGGTCTAAGCAAGTTGAAAAAAATTCAGAGACATAAAAAAACCTCAACATAGCCTTGTTTCTATAAATAATTAGGAAGATGGTAAATTCCCCACATACTCAAATTCTCTGGAAATCGAGAATATGCCAACAAAAAACTTGCCATCTTAACTGTCCCTCTTAAAATGTTGTATCTTGCCAACAAACCAGCATTCATTTGTCATGAATGCTGTAGCCTTGATTCGTAGGTTTCTTTACTTAAAAACCTCCAGTGATTTCCTACAATTTCTGAAGGCAAATCGTTCCACCGGTTAATTGTTCTCACTGTTAGGAAGTTTCTCCTTAATTCTCTCTTTGATTAGTTTCCAACCATTGTTTCCTGTCTTGCCTTCTGGGGCTTTGGAAAATAGGTTGACTCCCTCTTCTTTACTGAGATATTGGAAGACTACGATCATGTCACCCCAGTCCTCTTCATTAAATTAGCCCAGGGGTCAGCAACCTGCGGCTCTGGAGCCGCATGTGGCTCTTTCACCCCTCTGCTGCGGCTCCCTGTCACTCAAAATATGCGTCACAACCACCAATGTGCGACACCTGCCAGCATGCTGTTTATTGAGCTTTTCAACCCCTTGGTAGGCCAACCATGGATAAATCCAAGAAAAGAAAAGTTTCAGAAGAAAACAGAACATTTAATTCAACTACATATGCTAGTTTTGTGGCCGCTCAAGAAACAGTCAGGCACAGGAAGGGTTTTGTGGCTCCCGGTGTTTTCTTTTCTGTGGGAAACGGGTCCAAATGGCTCTTTGAGTGTTTAAGGTGGCAGACTCCTGAACTAGCCATACCTAATTCCTGCAACCGTTCTTCATATGTTTTAGTCTCAAGCCCCCTAATCATCTTCTTTGCTCTTTTCTGCACCCTTTCTAGAGTCTCCACATCTTTTTTTATAATATGGTGGCCAAAACTGGATGCAGCATTCTGAGTGTGATCTTACTAAGGCTTTACAAGGTTTTTATGCAGCCCTAGTTCAGTGAAATCACAATCCACTAGTTTCTAGGCTTTTTTTTTTCCTCTGGCAGCCAGCAAGCACTCTGCTGCCCATTGGGAGACTAAGGCAGCAGAGTGCTTGCTGGCTGCCAGAGAAAAAAAAGCCTAGAAACTAGTGGATTGTGATTTCACTGAACTAGGGCTGCATAACGTGTCCCAGGAATAACGTTTGCAGGTCGGTCGGTCTCCGCAACCAGAGGTTTAGTCTTCCGAGCTTTAGGGACTCGTGCTGGAGCCCATCCTCAGGGAACTTCTCTCTACCGGAGTGCGTATAAACATTTTAATTTATTTATTCGTATTTCCCACTTCTGAACCACCCATCATCCTCCGAGAGGGGCTCTTCTCTTTCCTTCCACCTTTCCAATAGAATAGAAAAAAAAATCACAGACTTGGAAAGGGTCCTTGGAGGTCTTCTAATCCAGGGGTCTCCAACCTTGGCAACTTTTAAGCCTGGTGGACTTCAACTCCCAGAATTCCCCAGCCAGCCAGCTGACTGGCTGAGGAATTCTGGGAGTTGAAGTCCACCAGGCTTAAAAGTTGCCAAGGTTGGAGACCCCCGTTCTAGTCCAACCCCTTCCTTAGGCAGCAAACTCTAGCTGCCATTTCAGACAAAAAACAGTCGTCCAATCTCTTCTTTAAACCTTCCAGGCTTGGAACATTCACAACTTCTGGTGGCAGGTCGTTCCACTGATGACTTGTTCTAAAACGTCAAGAATTTCCTCTTCCTTTCAAAGCTGCTTCTCTCCTTGGATCAGTTTCCATCCGTTGCTCCTTGCCCTGCCTTCAAGGGCCTTTGGAGAATAGCTCGGCTCCCTCTTCTTCAATATCAAAAGAGATTTATTAAGGAAGCTAATGCGTAAGATCTCCGACCTCCCGGTATTTCGCCGTGCCCTCAAGACCCCGTTGTTACGCCAGGCCGGGCTATCGACGTAACGATTTTAAATCGGGTGTTTTAAATTTGGGGGGTTTGAAATTGAGCCGAAATTATTTAATAATTTTAAATTATTTGAACTGATGTCTGTCTTTGTGCTTTTAATAGGCTGTACACCGCCCTGAGTCGTTCGGGAGAAGGGCAGTAAAGAAATAAAATAATAATAATAATAACAACAATAATAACAATAACAACTCCCAGAATTCCTCAGGCAACTGACCAAGATATATGTAGTGACCTACTATGTCTAGTTCTTTTCCAGATATCTAATTTTTTTTCTTTCTTTGTTGAATTTATTAAGAATAGACTAGAATAACAGAGTTGGAAGGGACCTTGGAGGTCTTCTAGTCCAACCCCATTTAGGCAGAAAAACCTACACTGCTTCAGACAAATGGTTATCCAATCTATTTATTATTATTATTATTATTATTATTATTATTATTATTATTATTATT
>WNWU01000086.1:2001606-2022754 GCA_012654045.1 Ptyas mucosa
TTATTATTATTATTATTATTATTATTATTATTATTATTATTATTATTAAAATCTGAATGGATTCCCCCGACACCCTCCTCCCCAACCCCCCAGCCGCTACATTGTTTTACCTCTCCTGGCAAGTCTCTCAAGGCAAGTCAAAAGTTCATACTTAATAACAAGATTTTTATTTTTATTTTTAAAAAAAAAAAAACACGTTAATCGCTATATCGCCGGGAACAGCAGTCCCTGGGGAAGGGGAGGTTTCCTGCGGGCCCTACCCCAGCTAAGGGAGCAAAATCCCGGGGATCTTTCGGGATCCAGCCGCTGGATTGCTCTGCAAAAAAAATCCCCCCCCCCAAGGAAATAGAGGGGAGGGGGGGTGAGAAAAAAAAGCCCCCACCTTTTTTAAATCTCCAGCCCCTCCCGCTCTTTCCTCTCGGCGTCCTTTCCCCGCCTTCGGCCGCACTCACCCCTTTTTTTTTTTTTTTTTGGCACCGCCGCTTCCCCGCTCCGGAGCACGAGGGAGCCCGATGGGGCTTCCAACCCACCGCGGGGAAAATGCCCCGTTGAAAAAAAAAAAAAAACCCAGGCCGGAAGTCCAGCATTGGGGAATGGTTTGTTCCCCACCTTCCTCCTCACCCTCAACTCTATGGTCTCTGGCAGAAGGAGCCCCTCTAGGATGCTGCAGCTCTGTCGATTGACGGCCGCGTTTTGTCATTCCATCCCGGCGGGGAAAAAAAAAAGGGATTCCCATCATTCCACGATGGGAAAATGCCCCCCCTTGAAAAACTCAGGCCGGAAGTCCAGCATTGGAGAATGGTTTGTTCCACCCCCTTCCTCCTCACGCTCAACTCTATGGTCTCTGGCAGGAGGAGCCCTTCTACGTTGCTGCAGCTCTGTCGATTTGCGACCGCATTTTTTCACTCCTCCTCCCCCCTCCCGGCGGAAAAAAGAGATTCGTATCATTCCACGATGGGAAAATGCCCCCCCCCCCCGGAAGAACCCAGGCCGGAAGTCCAGCATTGGGGAATGGTTTTGCCTCACCAGCCCCCCTCCCCGCTCCTCACTCTCAACTCTATGGTCTCTGGCAGGAGGAGCCCCTCTGGTTTGCTGCAGCTCTGTTGATTTAAGACCGCGTTTTTTCACCCCTCCCCCCTCCCGGCGGAAAAATGGGATTTTAACAGTGGTGAATATTCATTTTTTTCAGGAATGTTGCAGGAATTGGGTATGGCTAGTTTAATGAAAAGAAGGACTAGGGGTGACATCAGTGGTGAATTCAACTTTTTTTACTACCAGTTCTGTGGGCATGTCAGGGGAAGGATACTGCAAAATCTCCATTCCCTCCCCACTCCTGGGGGAAGGATATTGCAAAATCTCCATTCCCTCCCCATTCCTGGGGGAAGGATATTGCAAAATCTCCATTCTCACCCCACGCTGGGGTCAGCCAGAGGTGGTAATTCCCGGTTGTCCAAACTGATCAAAATTTCCGCTACCAGTTCGTCAGAACCTGCTGGATTTCACCCCTGGATTTTAAACCTGCGGAGTCTCCGCTTCTCTACCTGACATTAACTAACTGGTATTATTTTGGGGTTTTTTTTTGAACAAAGTACCACTTTGGTTGTCGATGGATTGTTTTTTTTTTTCACTGGGTGTGCCAATTGTGAGATGTTCCCATAAAAGAGCTGTGTGCATTTTTTTAAAAAAAGTTGTTTTTTTTTTACAAACATATCAAATCAATGTGTGAACGGTGTGGCACCCGAGTGTCATACGTTCTAATACAAATAAAACTAGTAAAATTAACCACAGTTATTACATTCAGTCATCTTATATATTTCTTTTTTTGGGGGGGGGAATTTTATTTATTTATTTATTTAGTCGCATTTCAATGCCGCCCAACTCCCAAGGGACCCTGGGCGGCTTACAACAGAGAATAAAACAATGCAACAATATTCCATACAAAAGTTAAAAGAAGACATTAAAACACATACGCTCCAATTTGTGGCCGGGTCTCACAAGATCACTATAACGAGATCAACGGCCCCAGGCCTGCCAGAAAAGCCAGATCTTCACTGCTTTCTGGAAGGCCAAGGGGGGGGGGATTGATTTTCTAGAATCAATCAATCAATTAATTTAACCTATGTCTCAGATTTGCATATGCCATCTTTTATAAAGGCCTGGACTGAATTGGGTTCTTTTCCAAATCACCAGATTAGGCTCCAAATTGACTTTAAAACAATTGTGAGGTCAGGACTTCAGTTAGGACTAGGTCACTTCCATTTAAATTGAGTTGTACTTCTTTATACAGATAGCTTGCTGCTTTTGAAGTCAGAGACCCAATTTCCATCCATAGCTTTCTTCCTTTCACAGCTTATATATTTCTAATAATGATACACAATTATAACTTGCAATCTGTCATTATTCAATTATACCATGTTTTCTCTTGTTGTTACTTTATTATATGAAAGTGTCTACGCCAATATTCCCCCTTCTCTTATTTCTATCACTTATTCTAACTTTTAATCATGTCACCTTTTACTGAAAAACATTTTATTTCTACCCTACCTAACTTCTACTCGTGTCACCTACCTACAAAAAAGAAAAGAAAAAAAAAAGAAAAGCAAGAGAGAAAAGGAAAAGCAAATCAGAACAACAGCAAAGAAATCATCTACCCATTGTCTCTTGCCCACTTCAATACTTTAGTTGCTATGCTTTTTTAATTTGCCTCCCACTTTCCTCTCTGGGATCTATATCCCTATCTGTAACTGCTTCTTGGCTATTCAGTCTAGGTCAGGGGTCTCCAACCTTGGCAACTTTAAGACTTGTGGACTTCAACTCCCAGAATTCCTCAGCCAGCTGACCAAGATATATGTAGTGGCCTACTATGTCTAGTTCTTTTCCAGATATGTAATTTTTTTTCTTTCTTTGTTGAATTTATTAAGAATAGACTAGAATAACAGAGTTGGAAGGGACCTTGGAGGTCTTCTAGTCCAACCCCATTTAGGCAGGGAAACCTACACCGCTTCAGACAAATGGTTATCCAATCTCTTCTTAAAGACTTTCAGTGTTGGAGCATTTACAACTTCTGGAGGCAAGTTGTTCCACTGATAAATTATCCTCACTGTCAGGAAATTTCTCCTTAGTTCTAAGTTGCTTCTGTCCTTGATTAGTTTCCACCCGTTGCTTCTTGTCCTGTCCTCAGGTGCTTTAGAGAATGGCTTGACTCCCTCTTCTTTGTGGCAGCCCCTGAGATATTAAACATAACCTGGCTCTTTTTCAGGTTTATTTTTAAGCCAAATGGTTCTCCTGCTTTGTGCAGCTCTTGTATGTGTCTTTGTAGCTCTTCTGGGTGTTGTGAGAAGAGAACAATATGGTCTGCCAATCTTAAGTGGTTTAAATAGGTGCCCTTGATTTTTGTTCTATCTTTTGCCCGGTATAGCTTGCAAAGTATTTCTTCAAGGCAAGATGAGAAAAGGATAGGGGATATTGTAACCGCCTTGTCCGTACACCTCCTTCTATGTCGGTTTGCAATTTAAGATCATTAAGTCAAATTGTTGCCATTGTTTTTTCATATATTGATCGTAAGCGGTGTCTACGACTTGATTGAACAAGGCCTTAATTATTGCTTACCAGAATACAGAGTCAAATGCCTTTTCTTAGTCAACGAAAGCCATGCTCAGAGGCCCGGTATACTCATTGTGCCTGTCAATAACTTGCTGAACAACGTGGATGTGATCCATTGTGCTGTAGCCACCTCTGAACCCTGCCTGCTCCTTTGGCTGTGCGTCATTTAATGTTCTCCATATTCTTTTTGCTATTATCTTGGTGAAAACCTTGTGGATGACCAAAAGAAGGCTTCTTGGGCGATTGTTCTTTAAATCATCTTGGGCCTCTTTCTTGTGTATAAGAATCACTTCAGCATTTTTCCATCCATCGGGTATTTTTTCTTCTCTGAGGCATCTTGAGTACAGGTAGTCCTTGACTTAACAACAGTTCCTTTAGTGACCGTTCGATGTTTCAACGGCACTGGAAAAAGTGACTTATGACCATTGCAACATCCCCATGGTTACGTGATCAGGATTCAGACGCTTGGCAACTGACTCATATTTATGACGGTTGCAGTGTCCCGGCGGTCATGTGATTACCGCTTGCGACCTCCTGACAAGCAAAGTCAATGAGGAAGCCAGATTCACTGAAGCCAGCAATTGTGTTACTAACTGAACAAATGCAATGATTCACTTAGCAATTGGGGCAACAAAGGTCGTAAATTGGGGCAAAGTTCACTTAACAAACGTCTCGCTTAGCAACAGAAATGCTGGGCTCAATTGTGGCCGTAAGTTGAGGACTCCCTGTATAGTTTTGCTAGTATCTCACGTAAACTGTGACCACCTCCTTTCATTTTGAGATTATTAATGGGGTTTATTCTGTCCCTCACCAAACACTGCTTTATGGCAAGGAAGGATCTTGACAGACTTGAACATTGGGCGCTATCTAACAAAATGAAATTCCGTGGTGAAAAAAGCAAGGTTCTACTTTTAGGCAAGAAAAACAAAATGCACAGGTACAGTATATGTGATACCTCGCTCAGTAGTAGTAACTGTGAGAGGGATCTTGGAGTCCTAGTGGACAACCATTTAAATATGAGCCAGCCGTGTGCAGCAGCTGCCAAAAAAGCCAACACAGTTCTAGGCTGCATTAATAGAGGGATAGAATCAAGATCACGTGAAGTGTTAGTACCACTCTATAATGTCTTGCTAAGGCCACACTTGGAACACTGCATCCAGTTTTGGTCACCAAGATGTAAAAAAGATGTGGAGACTCTAGAAACAGTGCAGAGAAGAGCAACAAAGATGATTAGGGGACTGGAGGCTAAAACATATAAAGAACGGTTGCAGGAATTGGGTATGTCTAGTTTAATGAAAAGAAGGACTAGGGGTGCCATGATAGCCGTGTTCGAGTATCTCAGGGGTTGCCACAAAGAAGAGGGAGTCAAGCAATTCTCCAAAGCACCTGAAGGCAGGACAAGAAACAACGGATGGAAAGTAATCAAGGAGAGAAGCAACCTAGAATTAAAGAGACATTTCCTGGTAGTTAAGAATCAGTGGAACCAATTGCCACCAGAAGTTGTGAATGCTTCCAACACTGGAAGTTTTTCAGAAGAGATTGGACAACCATTTGTCTGAAATGGGGCAGTTCGGTGGTTCGAATCCCTAGCATAGGTTTCCTGCGGGATGACCTCCAAGATCCTTTCTAACCAGGGGTGAAATCCAGCGGGTTCTGACAGGTTCTGGAAAACCAGTAGCGGAAATTTTGAGTAGTTCGGAGAACTGGTAAATACCACCTCTGGCTGGCCCCAGAGTGGGGTGGGAATGGAGATTTTGCAATATCCTCCCCCCCCCCAGGAGTGGGGAGGGAATGGGGATTTTGCAGTACCCTTCCTCTGCCACGCCCACCAAGCCACACTACACCCACCAAGCCACGCCCTGAGATCCCATAGTAAACAAAATTGGATTTCACCACTGCTTCCAACTCTGTTACTGTTACCCTCCAAAGTCCCTTCCAACTCTGTTTATTCTAAAAAGGAGAACTGCAAAGCGTTCAAGGGTCCCTGGGACGAACACAAATACATCTTTTTCCTTAACAGGAGGAAGCAAGGAGCATAAAAGGCCTCTCCAACCTCCCCCCCCCAAAAAAAACCTTTCCAAAAAAAGCAAAAGAGAGAGAGAGAGAGAGAGGGAGGGAGAGAGAGGGAGAGAGAGAGAGACGACCAGAAAGATCCAACCAGCAGAGGGCTAGACGGGACGCCTCTCCCTTTGCAAATAAGAATACAAAAGGATGTGAACCAGGGATGGGCAAATATGGCCCCTTTATGACCTGTGGACTTCAACTCCCAGAATTCCTGAGACAGCTTGGCTGTCTCAGGAATTCTGGGCGTTGAAGTCCACGGGTTGTAAAAGAGCCACAGTTGCCTACCCCTGAATTGTGAACGATGCAGACTCCTTCCTAGACGGGCTCCTCTCCCGGAAATGGACTTTTTGGGGAGGAAAAAAAAAAACACGGAGCTTGGGAGGTAAGGAAGCACCTTTACCTCCCAGCAGGGTTTCTCCATTTTTTTAATTTTAAAAATTTTTTTAAATCACAGTTGCAAAGAGCCGGAAGCAAGAAAAAAGCTGCAGCAACGCCTGGGAGCAGAAATCAAGGATTGCAGCACGCTCAGACGCCTTTGTCGTGCAAGCATTGGAAAACATTGGAAAAAGGAAACCAGGTAAACTGGATGGTTCACGATTTCCCCATTGTTATTACGTGCACATTGTTCGTACGTTACAATACAACGTCTATATTGCGCGTGTAAATCTGTCATTGCAATAACCTTATACCTTAAATATACACGTTGTTTATCCTCGTTGTTATTAGCGTTATTCCTTCCTGTGCATCTTATAGCCCTTTTCTTCAGGAGCTCAAGGTGGCATAAATAGAAACACACACACCCCATTTTATCGCCCAACAACAACCTTGTGGGGTAGGGCAGAGAACAGAACAGAACAGAACAGAACAGAATTAATTGAATTGAATTCTTTATTGGCCAAGTGTGATTGGACACACAAGGAATTTTTTTCTTGGGTGCCTATGATCTCAGGGTACATAAGGAGAATAAAATACATTCATCAAGAATAAAAAGATGCATTTTTTTAAAAAAATTAAAAAGTTTTTGATTAATAATACAAATTAAAAAATATACTAAAATAAATAATACACCCCCCCCCCAAAAAAAAGAATAAAAAGATACAACACTTAGTATGGTCAAGGTTACTTAATAAGCTATCAAATCGTACTAGGAAACAAATAAAAACAATATAAATTGAAAGCTACAAGCAACATGGTTATAGTAATAAGTGGGAAAGTAAGGAAGAGAAGAATAATAGTAATGCAGATTTAGTGAATAGTTTGACAGTGTTGAGGGAATTATTGGTTTAGCAGAGTGATGGCATTCGGGGAAAAACTGTCCTTGTGTCTAGTTGTTCTGTTGTGCGGTGCCCCATAGTGTCGTTTTGAGGGCAGAAGTTGAAACAGTTTATGTCCAGGATGTGAGGGGTCTGTAAATATTTTCACAGCCCTCTTTTTGACTGTTGCATATACAGGTCCTTAATGGAAGGCAGGTTGGTAATAGTTGTCTTTTCCGCAGTTCTAATTATCCTCTGAAGTCTGCGTCTGTCTTGTCTGGTTGCAGAGCCAAACCAAACACTTATGGAAGTGCAGATGACAGACTCAATAATTCCTTTGTAGAACTGGATCAGCAGCTCTTTGGGCAGTTTGAGCTTTCTGAGTTGGCGCAGAAAGAACGTTCTTTGTTGTGCTTTTTTAATGACGTTTTTAATGTTAGGTGTCCATTTTAAAAATTTAAGAGCGTATCCTCCCTCAGTTGTATTATTGGAAGAATGTTGATCCCTTTCTTTCTTTTCAAGGAGGATATTTGGTAGCTCAGGGTCGAAATGAGGAGTCCTTGATGCTCTCTGAGCTTGGTTTCTTTTCTTGCAGGCATTTCATTACCTGACTAGGTAACATCGTCAGTGATAAGGGATGGCTTGGTTTATCACTTTATTTATTTGATTTATTTGCCAACAACTCTGGGAGGCTTACCGCGTTAAAGTCATAAAAGATAACTATTTCTAAAACAATAAAAGTGAAATCCCAATCAAAGATAAAATTATAGCTCAATTTATATCGTAGTAAATTATATATCTTATAATTTAGGTAGTATTATAGTAATATTCCATGCTTTTGATGTTATTCAATAATGTGAGATTAAAAACTCCCAACAACCTCAAGCCGCCTAGCACTCCCTGTGGCTGATTTGCAAATTCCTTTTGTGTCTTCAGAGATCGTAACCTGAGGAATCGCCCTTGATGCCAGCACGGTTGCAACGGTTTGGATCCCAGGGCAGGTTTTGGACCGTCGGGCTGGGTGGTGCTTTTGCCTGGAGACCCTCTGAGAAGGACAATGGAAGAGCAGGACCTCAGGGATCATCCGCAGAAGAAAGATCCTCGCGGAGGGGAATCCCCGCCCCCAAAGATGGGCAGAAAGATCAAGCAGGAACCGGATGAGGGATCCCTTCAGCAGTGGGAAGCTCAGTGGCGGGAGTTCCTGAAGACGGTGGAGACCCCGTGTTCGGGGAGCTCTAAACCACCTGTGGATCCATGGGAAAATAGTTTGGCCTTCCTGGACTCCTTCGAGCAGGTGGCCCGAGCCTGTCGGTGGCCCAAGGAGGAATGGGTGGCCCGACTCCAGCCAGCCTTGAGCGGAGAGGCCGAGCAGGCCTTTCTGAACCTGGAAGGCTGTAGCAAGGGGGATTATGGGAAAGTGAAGGCAGCCATTTTGCAAAGGGATGCCCGGCGGCGGGAAGAACAGCGCCAGCATTTCCGGCGCTTCCGTTACCAGGAAGCTGAAGGGCCCCGAGGGGCTTACAGTCGACTCCAGGAACATTGCAAGCGGTGGCTGAAGGCGGACATGTGCACCAAAGAGCAGATCGTGGAGCTGCTGATCCTGGAGCAGTTCCTGGCCATCTTACCGCCGGAGATGCAGCGCTGGGTTCGGGCGTGCGGCCCAGAGAGCTGCTCCCAGGCAGTGGTCTTGGTCGAAGACTTCCTCGGGAAGAAGGAAGAGCTCAACATGTGGGAACACCACGCAGGGGTATTGCAATGGGTCTTTTCTTATGAGGGGTGAGGAGTATTGATGCCAAGGTTGCACCAGGACAGAGTCCTTGCCCAACTCATTTTTCATTACCCAACCTTGATCTGTTTAGCATCCACGCGATTACAGGTAGTGCGTGCGTACCAATGATAATGAGGACCAATAAGGGAAAATATTTGTAGCTCAGGGTTGACCTGCAGAGTCCTTGATGCACCCTGCCCTGGATGGTTTTTCTTGCAGGCGTTTCATTACCCAACTAGGTAATGTCATCAGGGCTAATGATGTTATCCAGCGCTGATGATGTTTCCTGGTTTGGATAAGGAAACGTCTGCAAGGAAACAACCAGGCTCGGAGAGCACCGAGGACCCCGTCATAAGTAGGACCTCTGTTGCTAATGACGTGGTCACACGGTGCGACATCACATGGCCACGCCGACCACGATAGCAATCGTGACTGTCCGGTTGCCATCATTAGGTGGGTACCACACAGTCATAGTGTCCCACAATCACGATTGCCATTTGCGACCAATGGAATGGAAGAGGAAGAGGAGAGAAGAATGAAGAGAGAATAAAATAAGAATTAGAATTATAATTACACTAAACAGAGTTGGAAGGGACCTTGGAGGTCTTTTACTCCAATCCTCTGCTCAGGCAGGAAATCCTATACCATTTCAGGCAAATGGTTGTCCAATCTCTTCTTTAAAACTTCCAGTGTTGGAGCATTCACAACTTCTGGAAGGAAGTAATTCCACTGATAAATTGTTCCAACTGTCAGGAAATTTCTCCTTAATTCTAGGATGCTTTTCTCTTTAATTGGTTTCCATCCATTGTTTCTTGTCCTGCCTCCAGGTGCTTTGGAGAATAGCTTGATTCCCAGGGGTGAAATGCTCCCGGTTCAGACCGGATCGCCCGATCTGGTAGCGATGGCAGCGGGTAGTTCGGAGAACCAGTAGCAAAAATCCCTGCCTACCCCCACACCCAGCTGAGCCGTGCAATCATCAGAGGCTTTTTTTTTTTTACTTTTAAAAGCATTTTTTCTACTTCTTCGGCTGAAAAAATGCTTTTAAACGTTTTTTAAAAAGCCTCTGATGATAGCGCAGCTCAGCTGGGATCGTCCAAGGCTTCTAAAAGCATTTTTTTCTGCTTTCAACCCTTTTTGTTGAGTGTCCGAGAGGCTGATAGAAGGCAATGTCATCCTTTCCTTTACAGATATTATCAGAGGAGGCAGCAACAATCTCCAGAATTAGCCAAGTTGGAACTGAAGCTGGATGGAGGATGATGTACGTGGAGACCAAACAGGAGAACGATGACGCCAGTACTGATCTCTTAGGTAAGGAGACCCTCTCTTGTTTTCCTTATGGTCAAGTGGACAATCTTTGTGGGATTTTGCAGAGTTAAACTGAGGAGCCCAAGTCCTCAAAGTTGACTGCTCAGAATCTATCTATTCCCAAAGAGATGCTATGGACTAAGGCTCCCATTATCCCCAACCAGCATGGGTGGGCCTACTGTGTGGGGGATTGCGATGCAACGCTTCTAAAAAAGATCAGAGAGGGGACTAAACTGAGGACTACCTGCGTTGCCAACAAAAGGTAACAATTTAAGCAAGAGAGGCCCAAGGGAAGCCATACGGGGAACACCGTGTGTCAAGGATGAAATCTAAAATTTCTTACTACTGGTTCTGTGGGTGTGGCTTGGGGGGGGGGGTAATGTGACTGGGTGGGCGTGGGTAATTTTTTTTTAATTTTATTTTTTACTTTTAAAAGCATTTTTTTCTACAAACTCTTCAGCTAAGAGGTTGTAAAAAAATGTTTTCAAAAGGCTCTGACGATCCCAGCCGAGTTCCCTGATCGGCAGAGGCTTTTTTAAAAAGCCTCTGTCGATCGGGGAACTCGGCTGGGATCGTCAGAGCATTTAAAAGAAAAAAAGGTTTTTTTTCTTTTAAATGCCTTTGACAAGCCGCGCGATCACCAGATCGCCGTAGTTGTAGAAAAAATGCTTTTAAAAGTAAAAAAAAAAGCCTCTGAGGATTGTGCGGCTCAGCTTGGCATGGGAGGGGGGACGGGGATTTTTGCTACCGGTTCTACGAAACCACCCACCTCCATCGCTACCGGATCGGGTGATCCGGTCCAAACCGGGAGCATTTCACCCCTGACGTGTGTATATTGTGCATATTTTAATGAGCTTCCAAGTTCCGTAAAGGTGCAGCTTGGACAGAAAAGTCATGGAGTTCAGGGTAAACATGTTAAGTCATGGAGTTCAGGGTAAACATGTTAAGAGCGGAAATGGAAATACAATGTAGAAGAAATGCTTTTAAAAGTAAAAAAAAAAAAGTTGGCCACGCCCACCCAGTCACATTTCCACCACCACCAAGCCACGCCCACAGAACCGGTAATAACAAATTTTACATTTCCTACTGCCTCTGACAGCAAAAAGGAGGCCTGGGGCGGCGGGCGCAAGTGAGGTGAGTCTGTGGACGACATCCCCCCTCAAAAAAATAAGACCTGGTGCCTTTTTTGGTGGCAAAATAAATACAGGACATGGTCTTTTTTCGGGGAAACACGGTAGCAGTGAGGAGTTTTGTATTTTGTCATTTTGTCCAGTTCTTTTTCTTCTCTGCTGCTGTCTCCTAATCCTGCCACGTCCACTATCCAGAACTTTTTTTCTCATTGGGAACCCCAAATATTCTGGAAGAGGCTACTTCTGAATAACTTGGTTTGTGCTCTAACCAATCTCCCATTCTTAATCTCAACAGGCTCTGAATGGAAAAGCGAAACAGAAGGGAAACTCTGTGGAGATTTCTCTGAAGAAACCGAGCGGGAACCCTTTGAAGAGAAAGTCTGGAGCCGAGTTCAACCTGCACACCGAGAAAGAAACCAACCAGAAGAATGGATCGAAAGATCCCTTCCTTGTCCAGTCGGAGAGTTCCATGAGATCTCACTCCAGCAAAACAACCAGGGGGGAGAGGAAAGGAACGGATGCCTCAGTGATCACTGGGAAATGTCTGCCGAGACCGAAACCCAGAAAAGTATGTTTGGGAAGAACCCAGGAGACAAGGAAATGCTTTCTGAAGGAGAGAGTTCATACACATTTCTGGAAAACGGAGAGAAGTTTCTGGACCCTTTAGTTCCTCCTTCGTATCGGGCTGCCCATGCTGATGGACAACATCAACCCACTGAGTTCAGCAAAACCTTTTATGGTCCATCCACCCTGCTCAAACCGCCGACAATCCCCAAAACGGAAAAGTTGTACAAATGCTTGGAATGCGGGAAGTCTTTCAGTCGTAGCGCCCACCTGACCTCCCACCAGATCATCCACACCGGGGAAAAACCGTATACGTGTTTAGAGTGCGGGAAGAGCTTCGTTCAGAGCGCCCACCTCGCCTCCCACCAAATTATCCACACGGGGGAGAAGCCGTACAAGTGCTCGGAGTGCGGGAAGAGTTTCAACAAGAGCACCAACTTTCTGAGGCATCAGAAGATCCACAAGGGAGAGAAGCCGCACCAGTGCGCCGATTGCAACAAGACTTTTGCCGACAAACCGAGTCTTATTCAGCACCAAAGGGTTCACACTGGGGAGAGGCCCTACAAGTGCTACGAGTGCGGGAAGAGCTTCAGTCACAGGGGCAGCCTCAACGCGCATCAGCGGATGCACACGGGGGAGAAGCCGTACGGATGCGCGGACTGTGGGAAGAGCTTCAGGGATCAATCCAGCCTTATTAGACATAAGAGAACCCACACCGGGGAGAAGCCCTACACCTGCTCCGAGTGTGGGAAAAGCTTCAGCCAGAGCACAAACTTGACTTTGCATCAAAAGGTCCACACGGATGGGAAGTTTCCGGGAGATTCTCCTCAAATACTTAACACGGGGATGGGCGTGTTAATCTATCCACCGAGTCCCGCAAACGGTTTAGTGGCGCTTGAAAGCTAAGTGGTACTTGGCTCAATAGTAGTAACTGTGAGAGGGATCTTGGAGTCCTAGTGGACAACCATTTAAATATGAGCCAGCCGTGTGCAGCAGCTGCCAAAAAAGCCAACACAGTTCTGGGCTGCATTAACAGAGGGATAGAATCAAGATCACGTGAAGTGTTAATACCACTTTATAATGCCTTGGTAAGGCCACGCTTGGAATACTGCATCCGGTTTTGATCACCACGGTGTAAAATAGATGTTGAGACTTTAGAAAGAGTGGAGAGAAGAGCAACAAAGATGATGAGGGGACTGGAGGCTAAATCATGCGATGAACGGTTGCAGGAACTGGGTATGGCCAGTCTAGTGAAGAGAAGGGCCAGGGGAGACGTGATAGCAGTCTTCCAATATTTGAGGGGCTGCCACAAAGAAGAGAGGGGCAACTTATTTTCCAATGCACCAGAAGGCAAGACAAGAAACAATGGATAGAAACTAATCAAGGAGAGAAGCACTTAGAAGTAAGGAGAAATTTCCTGACAGTGAGAACAATTAATCAGTGGAACGGCTTGCCTCCAGAAGTTGTGGGGGTTGGATTAGAAGACCTCCAAGGTCCCTTCCAACTCTGTTATTCTGTTATACTATTAACCTGCTCCTTCGGTTGCATCAGAGGCCTTTCTGTTTCCATTTCCGCTCTTAACACTTTTACCCTGAACTCCATGACTTTTCTCTCCAAGCTGCACCTTTAAGGAACTTGGAAGCTCATTAAAATATGCAGAACACGGTGTTCCCTGTATGGCTTCCCTCGGGACTCTCTTGCTTAAATTGTTACCTTTTGTTGGCAACGCAGGTAGTCCTCGGTTTACAACCATTTGTTTAATGACCGAATTTACAAGGATGCTAAAAAAAGCGACTTAACTTCGCTTGTCTCTTGGTGTTCGCAGATTCGTTCCTCATTATTGATTTAGGGGTAGCATTCAATGGATTTGGGCAGGGTGCCTGGATTAATTTATATGCATATTGGAATATATAACAAGGGGGTGGAATAAATGACGTCATATTTCTCGCCCCAATGGATCCTTGGGTTTAAACCAAAGAGCCTAAGATCCTATACAGATGGTCCTTGAGTTACAATCATTCATTTAGTGACTGTTCAAAGTTTCAACAGCACTGAAAAAAGTTGACTTACGATCGTTTTTCACACTTCCTACCGTTGCAACATCCCCATGATCACGTCATCAAAATTCAGAGTCTTGGCAAGTGACTCATGACGGTTGCAGTGTCCCGGGGGTCATGCGATTCTCTTTTGTGACCTCCTTGACAAGCAAAGTCAACGGGGAGGTCAGATTCACTTAAACAACATTGTTACTAACTGAACAATTGCAGTGATACACTTAACAACGGTGGGAAGAAAGGTCGTAAAATGGGGTGAAATTCACTGAGCAACTGTCTCGCTCAGCGACAGAAATTTCGGGCTCAATTGTGGTCGTAAATCGAGGGCTACCTGTATTTACAGGTCTCAATTTCTTCCATCCAAGGCGTGTTCTGAAACCCCACAAATGTTTCATTATCCAATTTCAAAATTGTATTAGTTTATCAAAGCATAAAATACAAAAATACAAGGGACGCTTAAAAAAAATACAGTAGTGGCCAAAATTGTGGAAACGTTTTGGGAAAAGTGTATTTTCTAAAACTAGCTAATAACACTACTTTTTGTTGGAGTAGTACCATAAAATTATATATCAATGGAAAGATAAGAATGTAATGCAATAACTTTTAGGAAGGATTTGCTATTAGAATAGCAGTTACAGTATAAAGAAGAAAAGTGAAACACGTAGAAAAACGAGATATACAAAAATTAACACCATAGAAAGAACGAGATATACAGAAATTATCACATCAGTTAATACTTAGTTGGGTAACCTTTAGCATGAATTACATCCTTACAACGTCTTCCCATGGAGTGAACCAAGTCTTTTACTTCTGCAGCTTTAATAATGTGAAACCAAGATTGAATGATAGCTTCTAATAACTGGGTTTTATTTCTGGGTCACTTCTGCCTAACAAGTTTCTTTAGTCTGCTCCATAGATTTTCAATTGGGTTAAGGTCTGGGCTATTCCCAGGCCATTCCAGCAGTGGAATATGATTATCTTGAAACTCCAAAAAAAAAGTGGTGTTATTAGCCATCAAACCTCAAAAATACACTTTTCCCAAAAGGCTTCCACAATTTTGGCCACTACTGTAAAGGTAAAATAAATAAAACTCTTCCAGGTCCATTTTCTGCCAGCTGTTTTCTTGAAGAATGAGTTCATGATATAAAGTTCCTGCCCTTCAGTAAAATCTACTCCTCTGTCGCCTTTATTATCTCGTTCCATACGGGCCAATTGCTTTTTCTCCAGGTATTGTTCTTCCTATTCTTGCATTAAAGTCATCCATCGGTATCTGCATTTTTCTTTGTCTTGAAGGCGGATCGCATCGTTGCAAAACTTTTTGACCTCCTCATCACTTATACCTTGTTGTTGTTGCCTAAGCTTGGATGATTTGAAGCTTATATTGTTTCTTTAATTGCACAAAGCCTTGGGCTACTCTGAAATACTTTTGAATTTTACGATCGTCTTTCAGGTTATACCATAAACAGCCATGCCATCCAGATATTAATTCATGTCTCTAGGTTGAGTCAACCTCTTATTTTGGAGTGCTGCCCATTCTTTTTGCCAGAACCCCCCCACTCCCCCAAAAAAGGAATCTCATTTAATCTTAGGATGACTGTCAAGTAAAACAAAAGTGATATTGGTTGATGTAATAATCCTCAAGCACAGAAGGCTCTTAAAAGAGATCTGTTTTTTTTTTAAATTTGATTTATATGCCGCCCTTCTCCAGAGACTCAGGGCGGCTTACAATGCGCTAAGCAATAGCCTTCATACTTTTGTATATATTTATACAAAGTCAGTTTATTGCCCCCACAAACTGGCTCCTCAATTTACCTACCTTAGAAAGGATGGAAGGCTGAGTCAACCTTGTTTGTTTGTGTTCTGCCCCAGCTATGGACTCCAAAGAACGCAGCACACACAAAGTGTACAAACCTTAGTTTACTACATTAAATCAGTCTTTTTTCAAATAAAGGCTGTTAATTAACTTTCTTAACAGCCTACAAGAATCCAAAGAATAAATAATCGTAATCTTACTATGGTTGGCAGAAAGCCCAGAAGCAATTTGCAGGAAACTGATAAGAGAACTAAGATCAAGACATGAAGGAGAGTGAACGAAGTTGTTCCCTGCAAATTGCCTCAGTCGTCATCCTTCCTTAAATAGGCTAAGGGAGTGGCCAATTAGCCCCAAGTCTTACTCTTGAAGAGACCTCCTCCTGAGGAACCACTCCTGCCTTTTGGTGGCTCTGTGTGCCCGTGGATCGAGAAGAGGCTCCTCCTGTTCTTCCTCTTCACTTAAGGGAGCTTCTGGAGGTTCTGAAGGCCCTGGTTGAATCCCTGCCTCTGGCACCACATCTTCTCCAGCCTCCTCATTGTCCGATTCGAGTGCCAGCTGCACAGGCTGCTGGCACAGCACCACACCAGCCTCCTCGCTGTCGGAATCAGCTACTAGCTGCACAGGCCGCTGATGGGCCACAACAGTTTGGACCTTGTAGGTCTGATTAAATCATGATTAAAATAAATGATTGGTTGCCCAATCGTGCCAGTTGAAATGACATAAGAAAAGGCTTCAGGGTGCACCCATCACCTACTGTTCAAAGAACTGCAAGGTGACATACACCTCACGGACGAAGAACAAAGCAAATGAAACTTTAAGGCAATTTTCTTTGGCCGGATAGTGAGTGAGGGGAAAAAAATCCCATCCCTGATCTCACGACCTTCCCACCATGGAAATGATAGGGGGTCAAACTCTCTGGATGATGGCACTTTACTTGTACATTTCAGCCATGTTTTTAGTCCTCGGGTGGGCTCTTTACTATGGCTTCACCAGCAGGCCTATCCCGCCAGGAATCGACCAGGAGACCAAACTATGCCTTCTGTATTTGGCCGTGAGAAGTATTGTTGGATGGGGAGGCGAGGAGTGGCTGACAGGCGAGAGTACAAGCTGGCGAGGCACCCCTCAACGTGAGTGACATCGAGTTGGCCACGCCCACCCAGTCACATGACCAACTAGCCATGCCCACACAGCCGGTCATTAGGCAGATCATATCAGTGGTCCACGGGATTTAAAATTATGAATTTAGTAGTCCCCGAAAGGTTGGGGACCCCTGGACTAGAAGATCTCCAAGATCCTTTCCAACTCTGGTATTAACAAAGAAGAATATTTGGGGTCCTTGGTGCTCTATGAGCTGGCTTGTTTTCTTGCAGATGTTTCATTACCCAAACTAGGCAACATCCTCGTCAAGAGTTTGTTGCAGAAATCAAACATCCAGGAAACACCCACAGGTAAACTGATTCAGCAGGATTCATTCACTTCTCTTTATATCGGGTGAAATCCAGCAGGTTCTGACAGGTTCTGGAGAACCAGCAGCGGAAATTTTGAGCAGTTCAGAGAACTGGCAAATAGCACCTCTGGCTGGCCCCAGAGTGGGGTGGGAATGGGGATTTTGCATTATCCTTCCCCCAGGAGTGGAGAGAGAATGGAGATTTTGCAGTATCCTTCCCTTGCCACCCCCACCAAGCCACCCCCACAGAACCAGTATTTTAAAAAAATGGGATTTCACATAACACATAAGTAAATATACAATACCAAAAGTGGTTCTTCCAACGTGGTAGAGAAGAGAGATTGATTTCAGTTCAGAGTTCAGAGCAGATTAGACCAGACTTCTTTTAGAGCTGAGCACAGAAATTAATTCAGACCAAACCTCCCCCCCACCCCCACTCTAACAGGGCAGTTAAGCTAAATCTAAACCACATCCAGGTTCCAAGCTGGTTTCAGCTTCCATTGGCTGACTTAGTTGCTATGCCTGTTCATTGGCTGACCTTGTTACCATGTCTTCGCAGTCATGAATATTCTGACAATCCTCAGTGCCAGTCAGAGGTTGGTTTCAGCAGGTTCTGACCAGTTCTGGAGAACCGGTAGTGGAAATTTTGAGTAGTTCAGAGAACCGGTAGTAAAAATTCTGACTGGCCCGGCCCCCATCTATTCTCTGCCTCCCGAGTTTCAGCTGATCAGGAGGAAATGGGGATTTTACAGTATCCTTCCCTTGCCACGGCTACCAAGCCACGCTTTGGTACCAGTCATGGACCACTGAAAGGAGGAAATGGCTCATATGCTTTGCCCAAGAATGTGATAGGCAACAGGCTTTTAAAGGGTTGCCAGAAGAGGGGGCAATGTATTTTCCAAAGCGTGCATGTGTGCTCGAACGCCCAAAGTGCAATGCACCCATCGTTCATGTGCTCTGTCCCCCACATGTGCATGTGGCCCCCTGCACGCACCCCACCCCCACGCGGCAGAGACCCAAAGACCAGCTGGCTGGTGGTAGGCACGCATGCATGTGCAACGGAGCTGAACTGGGATGACGGCATGTGTGCCATCAGAGAGGGTGCTGCATGCCACCTCTGTCACACGTGCCATAGGTTCGCCATCACGGACCTAGACTCTGTCTTTCTTTACACCAAGCCACACCTGTAACTGGCAAAACATATGTGAACTACACTTTTTTTAAAAAAAAATTTTGATTTATATGCCGCCCTTCTCCGGAGACTCCGCCCTGGCTTACAGTGTGTTAAGCAATAGCCTTCATATTTTTGTATATTTATACAAAGTCAGCTTATTGCCCCCACAGTCTGGGTCGTCATTTCACCTACCGTAGAAAGGATGGAAGGCTGAGTCAACCTTGAGCCTGGTGGGATTTGAACTTGCAGTAATTGCAAGCAGCTGATCTTAATAACAGTGAATTAGTCCACTGCGCCACCAGGACTTCGATTCAGACATGTTCCACAAAACTGAATTACAGATCCGGCAAACGCAGAATCAGGACTCAACTTTCTCCACGGAAGAAATGTACAAGCTAGGATGACAAAATCAGACTTTGACAGATTGCCTTCTCCAGGAAACATATGAACGCTTACTGTTTTTACAGTTTGTAATATCCTAGCCGTGTAAAGCAGGGTCTCCATCCCCCACCCCGCTTCTGAGGACTGGCAGCAGGCCACAGCAGGCCAGCAACCGGGCTGCACAAACAAGAGAAGCCTCATCCATGGGATGCAGGCAGCATGCAAAACCATACCTCCTCCAGTCCACGGAACCGGTCCCTGGTGCCCAAAGGGTTGGGGGCCGCTCGGGGGTGGGCTGCTGGGGATTCGCAGGGGTTTTGGAAGTACCTCAAGCTAAGATTCTGTGCAGTTTGGAGAACCACCAAATCCCACTCCTGGCTGGCCCCTCCCACCCCTCCCCTCCCACCCCTCCCCTCCCAGGAGTACCCACACGGCCTGTTTTGGATACAGGCAGTAGTGGGTTGCCCCCGGTTCGCACCAGTTCTATAGAACCGGCAGTAAAACCGGCGGGAGGCTCCACCCACCGACCCCAACGTCATCGAAACGCTTCTGTGCATGCGCAGAAGAGCGTGCGCACGGCCCCGCTGTGAACCGGTAGTAAAGGTAAGTACTGTAGAACCCACCCCTGGATACAGGTAAGTGCAGGGCGCACAGGGAAGCTCAGGGAGGGCGAAAAATGGGCCTACGGGAAGTTTGGGAGCCTGGGGAGGCCTTTTTCACCCTCCCGGAGGCTCGAAAAAAGCCTGCAGAGCCCGGGGAGGGCAAAAATGCCCCCCCCCCACACACATGGTGCAGGAGGCTGACTAGGCCACGCCCACCCTGCAACCAATCAGAGAACCCCTTGCTAAAGTTTTTGAAGCCCACCCTTGGGGCCGCTGATGCAAAGGAATCTGTATCATCTTCTAGCTCTCATTCTCTGGCATTCATGTTACAGTAACATGTCGTTTGCTTAGCCATGGTTTGCTGAGGAAGCTTTATTTGACTGCTTCCCCAAATCATTATTTACAACCACACCAACACAGCTCACATCTTTAGTGGCTAAGACAAAACCAAACTATCTTAAAACTAACTCTGGAAATATGAAAAACGACCAACCTGGCATGTTGCAGTTTAATCTCTTAACCTAGTTAGGGTAATTTTGAAACCAGCACCTGCACCAAACCCATCTTACCTCACGATTCAAATTCCACCTTAAATCTTCACCTTATCAAGGTAAGATGAAGATATTAATCTTATTGAGATTTTAATCTTCCCATCGTCATAAATCTTCATCCCCCCGTAAGCCAGGGATTGTCCAGATGGGATGTCTTGACCTGGAACAGGGAAAGCATCACTTCTGCAACAGAGCATCTAAAAGTATTTTGGGATCACCTCAGCTGGAGGCTGGTGAGATCAGTGCTCGCATGAAGGCATCTCCATTCAAAAGAGAGGGACACCTTGTGGGAGGTGAAGATATTGCATGGATGAGATGTATGGCTATGACCCGATTTCTGTTGCATCTTGAACTCCAAGGAGTCATTTTTTCCCCACAGGTTCCACCTACTGTCTCCTCTTCAGCCAGCATTTCATTCTTGGTTAAGGATTTGATCTAGAACAGGGGTGTCAAACACCGATTGCATTGAGGGCCGTATCAGGATTGTGTTTGACCTCGGGAGGCGTGACATGGCTGGGGGGGGGGGCGTGGCCAGCTCAACATCACTCATGTAGGGGGCACCTGTGGTGGCCTGGGGGGGATCCATTGTCTTAGCGGAGGATGGTGAAACCAGGGAGAGGGCCAAACCCTTGTCCTCCAGAGGAGCCTTGCCGTTCCTTTGACCGCACGGACTTCTGGATGGAGGCACGGACTGTCCAGAGCCCTAGGCAGTGGAGGGCAAGCACCTAGCTTTGCCCTCGAACTCCCAGGGCACTGAGACCCTACAGCCCAGCCCAACCCCTCTTCCCTGAGGGGGTACCCGGCTGGTGCTTACCTCCTCAAGGCTGCTGCTGTTCTCGCTTTCCTTGGCCAGGTTGCTCATAGTGTGTGCGGGAGGGCAAAGTGTGCGGGTCAGAGAGAGGCCCACTCCCTCTCCACACAAGGAGACCCAACTTTGTAACCAAAGCATCCTCAGCAATAGGATAGGAGACCACCAGGAGAGGTCCGGAGGAGGAGACAAGGGGATGGCAGAAGGGCAGGACGGCTGCTGGTGGCCAAGTGCTAAGGCAGGACTTCCCTCAGACCCTCCCTCCCTCTCGTTATAAGGCTCTTTATAAAAAAAGAGCCTTGGTGGCGCAGCAGACTAAAGTGCTGCCTGCAATTACTGCAAGTTCGAATCTCACCAGGCTCAAGGTTGACTCAGCCTTCCATCCTTTCTAAGGTAGGTAAAATGAGGACCCGGCTTGTGGGGGCAATAAGCTGACTTTGTATAAAAAAGAACACCGCTTAGGGGGGCCCGAAAGCCCTACTAAGCAGGCATATACAAAAGTATATGAAGGCTATTGCTTGACGCATTGTAAACCGACCTGAGTCTCCGGAGAAGGGCGGCATATAAATCGAACCAATAGATAGATAGATAGATAGATAGATAGATAGATAGATAGATAGATAGATAGATA
>WNWU01000086.1:2022764-2038046 GCA_012654045.1 Ptyas mucosa
ATAGATAGATAGATAGATAGATAGATAGATAGATAGATAGATAGATAAATAATCTTCCATTCTTTTCCTTCCCTCTTCATTCTCTGTTCTTCTTCCTTCCCTTCTTTTTCCCTCCTTGCTCTTTCCATCTTTTTATTTGTTTTTCCCTTTTCCTTTCCCCTTTTCTGTCCCTTCTTGGATGCTCAAATGCAAAGTGGGAAATATTTCTCCTTTTGTTTTATTTTGCTAGCCCTCTGCCAGTGAAAATGGAGCGGGGGGGGGGGGTTCCAGCCGCGACGGCCTCCTGCAGCCCTCTGCCAGAAAAAATGGAGCTGAGGGCCACATGTGGCCCTACCAAGCTCTGTTTTACGGTGGCAGAGGCACCGTGGGCCGGTGCTTTGCTGTTTCCAGGACAACTCCGCGGGCCTTGAGTTTGACACCCCTGATCTAGAAGAACTGATGATCCTCTTCTTCTGCCTCTGTATCAGTCAATAAGACCATGAGGGACTTTTGGGGATGGAAGATAATCCAGGGTAGCAAGAGCAATGAGATAACCGTGTGAACAGTACTGATGATGTTACCTAGTTTGGTAATGAAATGTCTGCAAGAAACCTACAAAGCTGAGAGCACCAAGGACCCCACATCTGAGTTTTAATACTGATAATTGGACGTATTTATCAGGCTCGCTTACAAATTCCCTTCCAACTTTTTTACTCACGAAACAGCTGTGTGAAAGTGTCCCATCTTAAAATCTCCACTTAAAGGTAAAAGGTAAAGGTTCCCCTTGCGCATATGTGCTGGTCGTTCCCGATTCTAGGGGGCCATGCTCATCTCTGTTTCAAAGCCGAAGAACCAGCGCTATCTGAAGACGTCTCCGTGGTCATGTGGCCACATGACTAAACACCAAAGGCACATGGAACGCTGTTACCTTCCCACCAAAGGTGGTCCCTATTTTTCTACTTGCCTTTTTTATGGGCTTTCGAACTGCTAGGTTGGCAGAAGCTGGGACAAGTAACAGGAGCTCACCCAGTTACGCGGCACTAGGGATTCGAACCGCTGAACTGCCAACCTTTTGATCGACAAGCTCAGTGTCTTGGCCACTGAGCCACCGCATCCCTGAAAAATCTCCACTTACTGAGGGACAAATTGTTTTATCATCCTAGGGTACTCCAAGCTTTCTAGGCGTGTGTCTCTGTTTTGCTATTTACCACGGAAAATACTTCTAAAATAAAAGTCTTTGCTAAAGGGGACTGGAGAAGGCTCAGAAGAATATAGCATTGATTCATTCAGCAAGGCAAAATCAGATTTTTGGTTGCATTGGGAAAGGGAGGGGGGACAAGGGGAAAAAAAATATCCAGTCATAGAAACATAAAACTAAGCAATTAAATAGCTTGGGTTAGTCAAGTCACATGGTTGTTTTCAGAAAACCCCAGGAATAGACCAAGGAGTCAAACAGAACAAAATAGATCAGGGGTTTCCAAAGTTGGCAACTCTAAGACTTGTGGACTTCAACTCCCAGAATTCCATCCTGGCTGATTGCCAACTTTGGAGACCCCCCTGATATAGACCACTAAGCAGGACAGACATCAGACTCCTACATTGTGATGGAGACCCCATAATTTTAAAGACACATGATCCCCACCCCATAGTCTTGCTGTTATTTCCTTTCTTCCATCTGACTGAGCCCGTTCCCCCACCTCCAGCTGACAGATTAACAGTTGGAAGGGACCTCGGAGGTCATCTAATCCAACCCCTCTCCGGCCACCCAAGCAGAAGACCCTACACCATTTCTGACAGATGGCAGTCGTCTCTTCTTGAAAGCCTCCAGTGATGAAGCTCCCACAACTTCTGAAGGCAACTTCTGTTCCATGGGTTGATTGCTCTCCCTGTCAGAAAATTTCTCCTTATTTCTAGGTTGAACCTCTCCTTGTTCGGTTTCCATCCATTATTCCTTGTCTGGCCTTCAGGTGCTTTGGAAAATAGGTTGTCCCCCTCCTCTCTGTGGCAGCCCCTCAAATATTGGAAGACGGCTATCACGTCTCCCCTGGTCCTTCTCTTCACTAGACTAGCCATGCCCAGTTCCTGCAACCGTTCATCGTATGTTTTAGCTTCCAGTCCCTTCATCATCCTGGTTGCTCTCCTCTGCACTTTTTCTAGAGTCTCAACCTCTTTTTTATAGTGTGGTGACCAAAAACCATGTTTCTGACACTTCTTTTCCACCTTCTTCACAAATTCTTTCCCCGTACTTCACAAATGAAAAGGTTATGTGTCAAAAACCACATACACCACAAAGCAGATGGAACTGCAAATGACGTTTTTATTTTGGAGACCTCTCTTAACCGGACAAAGCCAGACCCCTCTCTTTTAACAGGGCCGGTTACTACTTCCAAAATTAAGAGTAGTTTAGTTGGAGGAGTAGAAGTGCCCCTTATCCCACCAGCTGGGAGATATCGAATCAAATTGGACTTCCACATTGCACATGGAATGTAATTGGATATCTCACTTTTAAACCATGCCTCTCGTCTAGAACCTGTAAGGATTTTATTTTTTTTAACCAAGACTTTCTTCATGTTTTTTTTTTTAATAAAAAAGGATCTAAGATTTGCTCCTTGGTCTGAACATTAAAAATATGATTTGCTATTTTTACCCAAACACCAAGAAGGGATTGGATCTGTTCAGTGGGGAAAACACTGGAAGCTAGCTTCACGTTACGCTGCATCTTGATTTATTGATAACCACAACTGAGCCCAAAATTTCCGTTGTTAAGTGAGACGGTTGTTAAGTGAGATTTGCCCCCATTTTATGACCTTTCTTGTCATAGTTCAGTGAATCGCTGCAATTGTTATTATGCATGGTTGTTAAATGAATCTAGCTTCCCCTTTGCTTGTCAGAAGGTCGCAAAAGGGGAACGCGTGACCCCCCCGGACACCGCAACCATCATAAATATGAGTCAGTTGCCAACCATCTGAATTTTGATCACACGACCATGGGGATACTGCAACGGTCACAAGTTACTTTTTTGCAGTGACGTCGTAACTTCGAACGGTCACTAAATGAACTTGTTGTAAGTCGAGGACTACCTGCAACTGGCTGATTTTGTACAATGGGCCAAGGACAAACCAAACCAACCGCTGTTTTGGATGTACGGCCGCAATTGGGACTGGAGCAGTCATTAAGTGAGGTACCACATGAATCACGATTTCACAACCTGTTTTTTTTTTGCAACATTCATCAGGCAAATCTTGTTCTTTTCTTGCCACGGCTGTTAAGCGAACCGCTGCAGTTCGTCAGGTGGTCGTAAAATGGGATCGCACGACCCCAGGACAGGGGTGGGCAAATGTGGCTCTTTTACAACCTGTGGACTTCAACTCCCAGAATTCCTAACCCCTGCCCCAGGACATTGCAACCGTCATAAATATGAGTCAGTTGTCGAGCGTCCCAATCAGGGGTGGGTTTTACTTACCTTTACTACCGGTTCGCATTGCGCCCGTGCCCTTCACTCGTGCTCTTCTGTGCATGTACAGAAGCTTGTGCGCAGATCACTTATGATGACTTCCGGGTCAGTGGGCGGAGCCTCCCACTGGTTTTACTACCGGTTCTTGCGAACCGGTCTGAACCGAGGGCAACCCACCACTGGTCCCAATGTAGATCACATGACCACGGGGATGCTGCAATGGTCGTAAGGCTGAAAAATGGCCATAAGTCACTTTTTTTCAGGGCCGTTGTAACTTCGAACGGTCACTAAGCGAACTGTTGTAAGTCGAGGACCACCTGTAACTCAGGCAGCATCCCCACAGCCACGTGGGTCAAAGTTCAGGCGTTTGGTGACCAGCATGTATTTATAATGGTAGCAGCATCCCGAGTCACCTAAACGCTTTTTGTTACCTTCTTAGCAAAGTCAGTGGAGGAAACCGGATTTGCTTAATGACCATTTGATTCACTTTTAACAACTGCAGTGATTTTGCTTAACAACCCAGGGGGGAAAGGGTTCATAACATCAGGTACAGTATGCTTAAGATTTGTCTTGCTTAGCAATGGGAATTCTGGCCCCAATTGTGGCCATAAGTCAAGGACTACCTATATGCAACAGTCAAATTTAAAGAGCTCAAATCTTTGGGTCTGCAAGTCATAGAAACAGTGGCGAAATGTAAATTTTGTTACTACCGGTTCTGTGGGCGTGGCTTGGTGGTGGGGGTAATATGACTGAGTGGGCGTGACCAACTATTCCCCCCCCCCTTTTAAAACCATTTTTTCTACAACCTCTTGGGATGAAGAGGTTGTAAAAAAAATGCTTTTAAAAGCCTCTGATGATCCCAGCTGACTTGCCTGATCGGCAGAGACCTTTTTTCCTTTTAAAAACATGTTTTCTATAACCTATTCGGCGGAAGAGGTTGTAGAAAAAATGCTTTTAAAAGCCTCTGATGATCCCAGTTGAGCCGCGCGATCATCGGAGGCTTTTTTTTTTTTTACTTTTAAAAGCATTTTTTCGGCCAAAAAGTTTGTAGAAAAAATGCTTTTAAAAATAATTTTTAAAAAAGCCTCTGATGATTGCACGGCTCAGCTGGGCAAGGGGGGGGGTGTAGGCAGGGATTTTTGCTACCGATTCTCCGAACCACCCGCCTCCATCGCTACCGGATCGGGTGATCTGGTCCAAACCGGGAGCATTTCACCCCTGCATAGAAACCCTCTCTTTGTTAGTAGAAAACCATTTCTGAAATATCTGTGGAGATTCTCAGTCATCCCAGATCGTGGTTGTCCCAAAGGTGCTTTTTTTCCCAAGAGGCAGCTGGACTTTCTGGTTTTTCTTTTGAAGACATTTCGCTTCTCATCCAAGAAGAGCTTCTTCAGCTCTGACTTCCGGTCCCCACTGTCCAGTCAGAGCCGAAGAAGCTTCTTGGATGAGAAGCGAGACATCTTCAAAGAAAAAACCAGAAAGTCCAGTTGCCTCTTGAAAAAAAGCACTTTTGGGACATTTCTGAAATACCTCCAATACTTCCCCCAGTTCCTCTTCCGTCTTTTCTCTGGAGAATCAGAGCAATAGACAGGCCTGTAAGTCAGCCAAATCAATCTTTCGAAACTTTCTAAAATCAGAGCCCTGAATTTTTGGGGTGGGTGGGTGGTAGGGGGGAATTGGGGGGGAGGGAGGGATAGAAACTCTCTCCCCAAATAATTCTGTAATTAAATTTAGATATTAAGCCTTAAGATGATGAACCTGCGTACACCCGCTCCTTTTAATATTTCTCTACTTGAAAAATACGGTGGCCCTCCAACATGAGATTTGGGTGCTATTTTGCTTCCCGTAAACTAGAATTCTCTTCCAAGTGGAATTTCCTCATCTAGTTCTTATAGGTTCTCCAGGAACTAAAAAGCCAACCTGTCGGATTTCAGATCTCAAAACAAAAATGGAAGTCCTCCTTTACAGTATTCATTCTATTTCACAGCTGGCAGATTCTCTCTTTCTGGAAAAAGAAAAAGATTCCCTCAGCCCTGCAGTGCAGATGCGAAGTGGATTCTGAACAGAAGGTGTGACCATCTATCTACCCCTCTGATCACCTTCTCCGGGCATCGCACCATCAGCACCTCCCCAAACTACCCATATTTTGGTCTGGGTAGATTGGTGGGGACACACACACACACACACACACACACACACACAGTTTGTTGTATCATCAGTGTTCGGAAAGGAAACCCTTTGTTAGTGCATAATTGCTGAAAATGCACCCCTCCTGGAGAAGAGGTGGAACTGCTGGCGAAATACCAAATAACCGATGTCTCCCTCAGAAAAGAAAGACCCTACTGAGAATCCACAGAGATCTGAGGGAGATCTCAGGAATTCCCTTCTGTGTGGATTCGCTGATGACTAATGAGGTTTGAGCTCTGAGTAAAGCTTTTCCCACAGTCCAGACACCGGTACGGCTTCTCTCCGGTGTGAGTCCGTTCGTGCGCCACTAGGCTGGAACTGCCCCGGAAACTTTTCCCGCAGACGGAACACTGGAACGGTTTCTCTCCGGTATGGATTCTCTGGTGAGTAATGAGGTGGGATTTGTAACTGAAGCTTCTCTCACACACCATGCACTGGAATGGCTTTTCCCCCGTGTGAATCCTCCGGTGCGCACTGAGGCGCGAGCTGACACTAAAGCTTTTCCCACACTCCCCACACTGGTATGGTTTTTCGCCCGTGTGGATTCTCTCGTGGCTCACCACCTCAGAGCTACGGAGAAAACTCTTCCCGCAAAAGGAGCACCGAAAGGGTTTCTCTCCTGTGTGCGCCCTCTCGTGGGCCAAAAGATCGGAGCTCTCGCTGAACGTTTTCCCGCAGTCCAAGCAGACAAAAGGTCTTTCTCCGGTGTGGCTCCTTTGGTGCTTCCGGAGCCGAGAGCTGACGCTGAAGGTCTTCCCGCACTCGGCGCACTCGTATGGCTTTTCCCCCGTGTGGATTCTCTGGTGGCTGTTGAGGTATGAGCTCTGGCTGAAGCTTTTCCCGCACTCCAAGCACTTGTAAGGTTTTTCTCCCGTGTGGATCCGGTGATGGGTAATGAGGTTGGAGATGTCGCTGAAGCTTTTCTCGCACACCGAGCACTGGTATGGCTTATCTCCCGTGTGGATTCGCTGGTGGCTCACGAGACCCGAATTGCGGCGGAAACTTTTGCTGCAGTACAGACATTTGTACGGTTTCTCTCCCGTGTGGGTCCGCTCGTGAGCGATCAGCCCGGACTTCACGCTGAAACTCTTTGCACAATGGGAACACTTGTAGGGCTTCTCGCCCGTGTGGGTTCTCCGGTGGGCGATGAGACTGGAGCTGACGCTGAAGCTTCGTCCGCACTCCGAGCACGTGTAAGGTTTCTCGCCCGTGTGCGTTCTCTCGTGGACGATCAGGCGCGAACGAAGACTGAAACACTTTCCGCACACCGAGCATTTATGGACTTTTTCCCCTGCGTGATCAGAACCCTGGCTGAAAGTTTCTTTGCATATAATGATCTTGACAGCTGGTTCATCATTGGCGTTTTTCTTTTCTGCTGGGGCGACGCTGAGATTTTTGTAACCCTCCACCAAAGAAATGGCGTTTTGAACCCTCTTCCTTGGAAGTTTTCTCAAGCCAGCATGTTCTGGCTTCTGCTGAGTTTCAGAGAGGGCTCCTTGCTCATCTGCAATAGGAACGGAGTCCGGGGTGCCTCCCTCAGATGCCTCAGGCAGCAGCTCAGGTTCTCTCCTTGCCAGCTGGGGAATCCCGGCATCGTTTTTACTTGTGCGGAGATCATCTAAAAGAAACCCCAATAAATTTGGACCAACATTAGTATAAAATTGTTCTAGCTTTGTCCTTTGAAATCAAAAGGGCAAATGAAGAAATAGCAATAGCACTTTACATTTAGACCTCACAGTGTTTTATAGCAGGGGTCCCCAACCTTTTGGATCTCAGGGACCACTAAATTCATAATTTTAAATCCTGTGGACCACTAATATGATCTGCTCAATGACCGGCTGGGTGGGCGTGGCTTTGTGATCATGTGACCGGGTGGGTGTGGCCAACTCAATGTCACTCATATTGCGCCAGCCTCTACTCACCCTTCCCCTGCCAGCCAATCCTCACCTCCCCGCCCGGGCTCCTTAGGGCCCCAACAGGAAGGAGTGGTTGGAGCTAAGCAGCCACCATGAGAAAGAGTTGGCAAAACAGCTCAGTTCAAATTGGATCTGACTGAGGAGGCTCAGTAGAAGCACCTCACTGAGGACTAGGAGCATAGGCTTTCCAAGCAGAGGGAAGACCTGCGGGAGTGCAAGGCCAGGTACTGGTGCTTGGGGGCTCAGCGGGCTGAGATGGTCAGCCAGTTTCAGGCCATGATGCAGTCCCACTGAAACGAGGCCTTCTGGCTCCTTGCCACCAGCAGTACTTCCCTCCAACCTTCGTCCAAAGCTCTGCACCAGGAGGCTGAAGCAGACCCCAAGTCGGAATTTCTGCCCCCCTCTGACCCTCACAAAAAGACCCCAAAGCGGGAGACTCTCTGCAGTAACAGAAACATTCATTGCACGTATCCGTCCCAGGGGCCCTAGTTTGAGGACCCCTGATTATAGTGCAATATAACTACTGCTGTTAAAGTAGTACTGAGCTGCCAGCTGCCTGCAATTACTGCGAGTTCAATTCTCACCAGGCTCAAGGTTGACTCAGCCTTCCATCCTTCCAAGGTAGGTAAAATGAGGACCCGGATTGTGGGGGCAATAAGCTGACTTTGTATAAAAAAGAATACCGCTTAGGGGGGGCCGAAAGCCCTACTAAGCAGGCATATACAAAAGTATGAAGGCTATTGCTTGATGCATTTTAAGCTGCCCTGAGTCTCCAGAGAAGGGCGGCATATATAAATCGAACTGTCAGGTTCCGATGTTATCTCAAATAAATTTCATTCTCAAACACAAAGCCTTTGATGAAATCTCTCATTTATTGAAAAATAACGATCTGTCCTGAACTCATTTGCAGCCGAAACTGACTCTTTGATCCCAAACCCCTCCCTTTCCATTCCTCAAATCCCAGTGCCTCATTGGCCATCTTCCAAATCAGTTTTTCATCCCGGCTGCTACAAATCACAGGAATTTCCCCCCCTCCCTCCATCACCTAGGTGACGTTATCTGCCGAGGAGAGAAGAAACTGGGTGAAAAGCCAAGCTGCTAGAATTCAAACTGCTACTTCTAATTTTTTTTCCTTTCAGGTCAGCGATGGAGCAAGAATGATTTAGAGCACTGACACGAACCAATAAATAAATGAATAAATGAATAAATGAATGAATGAATGATTAATTAATTAATTAATTAATTAATTCATTCATTCAAAATGCAAATAATTTTTCTGCGGACCACCAAAATTTTCTCGTAGACCACCAGTGGTCCACGGACCACCAGTTGATGACCACTGCACCAGAAGGTTCCGAGATGAAGTGATGCACTTCAGGGAACTTAGAATGTCACACGAGTTGTGCCTCACCTAAAGATGAGTCCTCCAGAGGCTGCTCCTGTTTAACCTCCAAACACAGTTGACTCTGCTCAGCGTCTGACAAGATTTGGTCGCTGGCCTTTGGGGAACTCACCCCCGTCTCCTCAAATAACTCAGGCACCTGGAAAAACAGGAAAAATCCCATTCAAGGATGAGGAGAGCAGTGCTGACTGGAAGAGTTCCATAATTGTGATCGATGATGTTCCCCCCCCACCCCAAACTTAAAAATCATCTAGATTGGCAACTTTTAAGATAGGCGGACTTCAACTCCCAGAATTCCTCAGCCAACAGGCTGGCTGGGGAATTCTGGGAGTTGAAGTCCATGCCTTAATAGAGAAATAAGTAGTCCTTGACATATGACCACAACTGGGTCCAGAAATGTATTGTTAAGTCATACGGTTGTTAAGTGAGGCAACCTGTGACTGCACCCAATTTTATGACCTTCTTACCCCAGTCAGTAAGCGAATCACCATGGCTGATAAGCAAGACACCAGGTGATTATGTTCTGCAACCTTTTCAATTGATGGCTTCCCCACTGACTTTGTTGGAAATTGGCTGGGAAGGTCCTAAATGGGGATCACATGACCATGGGAGGCTGCAGACTTTGTAAATGCCAGCCGGTTGGCAAGTGCCCGAATCACAGTCGTATGGCCATGAAGACACTGTGATGATCGTTAAGTACATGGGTAAGGTAAGTCACTTTTTTAGTGTTGTTGTAACTTTGAATGGCTGTTAAATGAACGGTCATAAGTCGAGGACTGCCTGTACCCAGCAGGAGGTTAGATAAACAGAGGACAATTCTATGTATTTTGGATTCCCTCTTTGGCATTACATAACAATTAGTTTTACCTTAATTTTTTCCCTCTGTTATTATAAGGTAAAGGCTCCCCTCGCACATATGTGCCAGTTGTTCCTGACTCTAGGGGGCGGTGCTCATCTCTGTTTCAAAGCTGAAGAGCCACCGCTGTCCAAAGACGTCTCTGTGGTCATGTGGCTGGCATGACTAAACGCCAAAGGCGCACGGAATGCTGTTACCTTCCCATCAAAGGTGGTCCCTATTTTTCTACTTGCATTTTTTACCTGCTTTCGAACTGCTAGGTTGGCAGAAGCTGGGACAACAGGAGCTCACCCCGTTACGCGGCGCTAGGGATTCGAACCGCTGAACTGCCGACCTGATTGACAAGCTCAGCGTCTTAGCCGCTGAGCCACTGTTAAATGAGGGGCGGGAACTTGCTTTCTTCCTCTGCCCTCCGTATAGGTCAGAGTTCACCAACCTTTCTTGATTGGCAGCCCGGAAAGGGGGAAAGAGGGAATGATTTTGTGGGAGAGGGCAGCCGCATGTGCGAGTGAGCACCCAAGACGTTTGTGGCGACACTCACGCAAGCGGGGCCACAACTGCCCACGATGCTTGCATACAGGCCAGCCACTCAAGTGGCTGGTGGAGATTAGGCCACGGCCCAGTAATGGGCCGTGACCCACAGGTTGGGGACCCCCCAGTACAGCTCTTTCCTTGCGTGTCGTACCATTTACGTTATAAACGGCTATCATTCAACAGAATTAGCGTGTTTCTCAGAAACTAAAACCGAGTCTTATTTTCTTTTAGACTTGAAAATAAGCACTTGGGCTTATTTTCGAGGAGGTCTTACTTTTTTTGAGGTGCAGCAGGCCAGACTTGGGTCAGTTGGACATGCTGCCGCCTCCATTCCGAACCTTCAGCATTCGGAATGGAGGCTTTTTGGCTCACGGGAGGAAAATGGGGAAGGGGATTTTCCTGCCTGCCATCCGTTCCCTCAGTCTGTGCTGAGCTTGAGGAATGGATGACAGGCAGGAAAATCCCCTTCCCCATTTTCCTCCCGCGAGTCAAAAAGCCTCCCGCGAGCCTCCCCAAAAGAGGGAAAAAGCGAAGCTGCTGGTCGCGGAGCTGCCGGCTTTGGGGAAGCGGCCCGACAAGCAGAAGTGCTGCACCCAGGAGAAGGGCAAAAGCAGTATTTGCGCTGCCCCAAGAGGCCAGTGGGCTGCAGCTGGACAACTGCCCCTCTCCGTGTCCATGCCACCACTCGTGCTGGCCACCCTCATCTCCCCCCCCGGCTTATTTTCAGGGTAGGGGTAATATTAGGCCCACCCCCCAAAATTAGGGTTGGGCTTATTATTGGAGTGGGTCGTGTTTTATTTATCTATTTATTATTTATTTTATTAAATTTTTATACCGCCCTTCTCCTGCTGGGCTCAGGGCGGTGAACAGCCAAGAAAAAGAACATCACATACAAAATTTAAATTTTTAAAAAAGAATTAAACAAATTTTGGCCCAATAAATTTAAAACATCCCAACTAAAATCAATTTACAGTTAAAAATATCTAAAAATATCTAAGGGGGGGGGTTTACGCCAGCCCAGCTTGATGAAATAAAAAGGTTTTAAGGGCATGGCGAAAAGCACAGAGATCTGATATCCTACGTATCTCCGGGGGCAGGTCGTTCCAGAGGGCAGGTGCTGCCACAGAGAAGGCCCTTCCCCTGGGGGTCACCAGCCGACATTGCCTGGCCGACGGCACCCTGAGGAGTCCCTCTCTGTGGGAGCGTACTGGCTGGTGGGAGGCTATCGGTGGCAGAAGGCGGTCCCGTAAGTACCCAGGCCCTAAGCATGGGAAACATGGTACAAATCTTGTTTTTATTGACTAAAGAGCCAGATAAACATGCTTGAACAATTGTTAAAAACTTCAGCATGCAAAGGTGAGGTTGATCAATTCAATTGCAATCTATTGGGGGGGAGGGGAGAAACAGATCTGATTCAATACCCCCTTAAGGAGGAATCCGACCCCAACTTGTTTCAACCTTCAAATGTTTTACGCTTGGAACGCTTTGCAGAAGCTTAATCCTGCAAAACCAATCTATTCTCCTGAAAAATCTATTACCTGCTGAGTCGATTTCTCAACTACTTGTCGGCTCAAGAGGAAGTCTTCAGCCAGAGTCACTGCCTGGGCACAAGTCTCAGGGCAGCCATCTTTGACCCAGGCCTGGATCTCCGTGGGCAGGATGGCCAAGAACTGCTCCAGGATCAGCAATTCCAGGATCTGCTCCTTGGTGTGCCTCTCCGGCTTCAGCCACCGGTGGCACAGGAACCAGAGACGGCTGCAGGCTTCCCGGGGACCGTCAACCTCTCGGTATAAGAACCGTCGGAAATGCTGCCGTTGGACTTCGGTGCTGATCGCGTCCACCCGCAAGATGGCTGCCTTCACCTTCCTGTAGTCTCCAATCTCCTTGTCCTCAAATGCTTCTCCTTCGTCTTTGAAGCCTGGGATGAGCTGGGACATCCATTTTCCGGGGTGAGTGTTGACCGCCTTTTCGATGGAGGTCAGAAATAAATCGTCCCAGCGTTGGGAAGCCGGGAATGGAGCATGCCCTGGTTGAGATGGAGACCTTTCCTCCATCCCTGGGACATCTTTCCCATGAGATGTTTTCTCTTCGTTTTTCATCAGGCCGACATGGTTGCTCATCCCAGTTCCTTCAGAAACATCTCGAGCATTTGCCACACTCTGTCCTTCTGCTTTCTCCTCCTGCTGTTCCACTGGAAGATAATCCTGTTGATCCCGGGGGCTCATCAAGTCTTCCTCTTCCTCCTTGGAGGCCATATCAACTCCTCCAGGCCAGAGTGACTTTGGTCCAGCTCGGTTTTTTTCCCTTCCCTTTCAATTCTTTGTGTCTACTGGCCTTGGGTCCCAATTTGGTTGAGGTGACAAAAGTCCAACCTTGGTCGGCTTGCAGCCACTCAAGAAATCTGCCTGCCACAAGGACATAAATGTCATTACATTGGGTTATTTAACAGAGCTGCTGAGATAGAAGAACTATTACTGCCTTCACCAACCAGGGTACCCCCTAGATTTTATTTCCCAGAATTCTCTAGGCAGCATGGCTATTGCAGAGAATTCTGGGAGCATAGATCTTGGTCTACCTCAGCCGTGGCCATGCTGACTGGACACTGACAATGGATCCCAGAGTTCTCCAGTCATGGCTGAGAATTCTGGGAGTACATAATTAAGAATTCAGACAGCAGAGAGGAGTTAGAAACCAAAAGCCAAGAGGAGCAACAGACAGAGGAAAAAGAATCAGACCAAGAAGTGAGAGAGAGAATAAACATGGAGAACCAGGAGACTCTGGATTTCAATTCCCAGAATTCTTGTCAGCATGGCCGTTGCTGAGAATTTGGGGACTACAGATTTCTCTAGGTGAGTGTTACTCAAGCGTGGCAAGTTGAAGAGATGTGAACAATAGCCCTGAGGAACTCTGGGAGTTGAAGTCCATACATCCCTCAGTTGCCAATCTTGAAAAACATTGCTCTAAACTGGGAGAAGAAACAGCACTGTGCTCCTACTGGTCCCTCTTTAAAGCAGCTGCATCTGTTCCTGAGTTTGCACAGTGGTCCTTCAAGGAAATGCATGTTTGACTTAAAAAGGCATCAGTAACGCTCCCACACCTCATTCACCTTGATGTATCTGTTGACACCTGCTCAACTGAAATGATACTTAATACCATAGAACTATAGGTTTTACCAGGGGTGGGTTCTAAATTTTTTTACTATCGGTTCTGTGGGCGTGGCTTGTTTTCTGGGCGTGATTTGATGGCCATGTGACAATTCTTTCGGATTTAGCAGAGGTACTGGTCTACCAGGCTTTTAACTGCTTGCACAGCTGTACCGATCTACCCATTTGTTCTTGGAGCGTTCTGGTCGACCCATTTGTTTTTGGAGACACCGGTCTATCCATTTTTTTTTTCAAGTGCACTGGTCTACCACCACACTGCCTTTTAACACTGATCAGCTTAGGGCAACCCTTTGAACCCCTGGGGCAAGAGTTTAATCAGTTTTTTTCCTTCTAGCCGATCAGCTGGGACTCAGGAGGCAGCAAATAGATTGGGGCAGGGCCAAATAAAAGGTAATAACGCGGGGGGGGAGGGCCCAGCTCCCGAACAAAGAGAACCGGTTCAGTGACGTCATATTGTCACCGCTACTGGTTCGGTAGAACCGGGCCGAAGCAGGAGGAACCCACCACTGGGTTTTACTGAGCTAAAAATATATAAGCATGTCAAAATTATGTCCTTGTCCAAGTATTGTAGCTTAGTCCCACCTACCTGGAGTAGAAACCCATTGATGTCAATGACGTTTACTCCCAGGAAGAAAGGAAGGAAGGGTATGATATTCCTCAGGTGTGCTTGAGCCCTGGGTCCAGATGTAACTCTGTGCTTCCAGCAGAAAATCACCTACAGAGGAAAAGATAAAAACAAAAGAGGGGGAGAAAAGTTACAGACACACTCTTTGCAACAAAACCATGGGAATTTACTGAAAAGGGAAGGAGCATTTTCAGGATGCCACATTCCAAGCCAAGCCACGTTTCTGGACAGACTTCTGCTTGTTCCTTGGGCTGACTAAACGGTATGACCAAAGCCTCTCTTGGCTTGCGCTTCATCATTTGGCTGATGTTTCATCACTGGAAGTTTTTAAAGGAGAGACTGGACAGCCACCTGTCTGAAATGGTATAGGACAGTGGTGAAATCCAATTTTTTTTACTACCGGTTCTGTGGGCATGGCTTGGTAGGTGTGGTGTGGCTTGGTGGGCATGGCAGGGGAAAGATACTGTAAAATCCCCATTCCCACCCCACTCCAGGGGAAGGATACTGCAAAATCCCCATTCCCTCCCCACTCCTGGGAGAAGAATATTGCAAAATTTCCATTCTGGACGTGATTTCATTCTGGGGCCAGCCATAAATGGTATTTGCTGGTTCTGTGAACTACTCAAAACTTACGCTACCGGTTCTCCAGAACCTGCTGGATTTCACCTCTGGTATAGGATCTCCTGCTTGAGCAAGGGGGTTAGACTAGAAGACCTCCAAGGTCCCTTCCAGCTATTCTGATTGATTGATTGATTGAGCGACTGGCATAGAATCTGTTTCCACCCACCCCACCCCCATTGGTAGAATGCCAAACAGAAAGGACGGATGGGTGGACAGTCAGATGGAAGCCACGCTTCGTGCAAGCGGGGCTGCAAAGCAAAGAAGCGGGAAAGATTCACTGCCCAATCCACCGCGAGGAATCGCGATCGGGATCCGGACCAGAGATCAGGCGGGCTGGCTTGCACCGACCGAGGATGCACTTTTTGCACGCCTTGCATCCTTTCCCTCCCAAAACTCACCTCTGCAGCAGGACCCGACCCGGGTCTTGCCCGGGACAGGCGAGTAAAAGCAAAGCCCGGGATTGCAACCCACCAACCTCGTTTTTCTCTCTCTTTTTTTTTTCCCCCCCCCCCCCCCCCCCCCTTTGCAACCCGGCCCTTTCCCC